>JAVRXN010000008.1:83313531-83647409 GCA_033556935.1 Timema podura | reverse complement strand
TGGGCCATTGTGGTATCACCCCTGAATAAACGAGTCCTATCGCCCCCGCAGTCAGTGCAATGATGTTCATTTCCATCTATATGAACGCAGGCCTTACAACACGCCTGCACGACACATAGGTTAGGTTCATGCAAGTACGTGTTGACCGCACCTTGAAGAAGCGTTTCTTGTCTGCATTCAAAATCATAAAATACAAACATGAAATTGCTCTTTTCCAGTGTCGGCTTGGACGGGGCTTGCTTCATATAACAGAAATGCCCAAAAGGACGATGGGTCTCGCATACTCTACAAAAAGTCTCATAACACCTATGTGAATAATTTGACTTTTCCAGGCTGAAAAATTGCCCACATACCTCACAAACCTTTTTGACATCACAGATCGATCTGTGACCTCTGCAAAAACCGGGACGTTTATGGTTATCAAAACACGTCTGGTTTGTGAACCAACGTCCGCAATCTTTACAAACCACAGATCGGCCTCCGCTACAAGCCGGTTTAGCGTAGCACCTTTTGCACGCGGATTCACATTTGTGCTCGTTCTGATGATCAGACGGCACACGGCACTCGCGGCAAAAGTACGAGCACTTAAACGCTGCCGTCAAGGATGTTATGACGTCAAAATGATTTTGCTTATCGTCGTGAAAATACAAATCAATGTGCCCCTTAAAAGAATGTACGGGAGGAGTAGGACCCTCATATAAGACCTGTCTCCCCCGACGTTCCTGAACACGGTGATTTTGTATTCGGAGAGGTATGTTTGAAATTGTTTCAGCTCGGTTATTCCACCACCTTTCAAAAGATTCACACGGGCATCACGGCATAATTCCTCTGCTTCATATTTTTGAATATTACGACCCATTTTGATTTGTCTAAAGGTGTTCATGTCAATGAGTCCTGGTTGTCTTTTATTATCACATATAGCCTTGGCGACCACCAATGCACGGGCAAGGCAAAGTGTGTCGTCATTTTTAATAGTAATTATTCCTTTATTATTCCGGCTATATGTGCTAGCGGGAGAGAGTTTATCACAATAACGTGCACTCCCGCGAGGCTCCTTAAAATGGCAGAGTTTAACGTACAATGGTGCTGTACTCAAAAACAAACTATTACTCTGCAACACGCGACTTACGTTATCGAGCACGGCTCGAGCGTCTAACTGATCTGCTCGTCTAAAAGAGACGTACACAGGGTTCAACGTCGAGTCCGTGCTGTTTAAAAGTAAGCCTACATGATCATCAGCGCTTACACCATGGTCCTGCAGCCGAATGAGCAAATTAGTAATTTGTTCTTCAAGCCAGCTTAATGCGTCACGATCGCTTGCTGGAGCACCAAGATGTACGGTAACTTCTCTACCGGTATAAAAGAAACGCCTCAATTGCTTAATTCTCTCTTCGACGATTCGAAGAGGGAGGCCTTGGTTCAAAGCTCAACCTACCTGGTTTACCGGGCCACTAATTCCCTTCGGAGGTGGCGAAGATGGTCCTGATATCACCGCCACGGGTTGCGGGGACCCCGTTTGTCTCGCCGCAGCTGGGGATTGAACCCCGTCTCCCTGGCTCAGAGGCGGTGCTCCTACGTTGGAGCGAGCGGGTGTCATGACCGGTGGCGTAGAGAGGACGGCACCGCCATTTTCACTCTCCAGTTGAACTATAACACACAAGCACGTGTCAAAGTAAACACTTTAACAATAATTTTTCCAAATATACGCGTCTTTAAATGCTGCCACAATTTCAGACTAATTTTGGTATTTATAACACCGCAACATTCTTAAAGTGTTTGTTATAATACAGTAACAATGGCCCCTCCGGTTTATGAATGGTTAAACATACATTTTCAACTTCGTCAGGGAATCGAGCCCTGCACCCCTAGTTCAATAGGGACACGACTAAAAAAATTATATAATTTCCCTGGTTAATTATTATGCATGTATATATTTTAATACCATTTAAAATCTGTATACAAATATACGCGTAATTTTTCTCTTTAAATGCTGCCACAATTTCAGACTAATTTTGGTATTTATAACACCGCAACATTCTTAAAGTGTTTGTTATAATACAGTAACAAGGGCCCCTCCGGTTTATGAATGGTTAAACATACATTTTCAACTTCGTCAGGGAATCGAGCCCTGCACCCCTAGTTCAATAGGGACATGACTAAAAAATTATATAATTTCCCTGGTTAATTATTATGCATGTATATATTTTAATACCATTTAAAATCTGTATACAAATATACGCGTAATTTTTCTCTTTAAATGCTGCCACAATTTCAGACTAATTTTGGTATTTATAACACCGCAACATTCTTAAAGTGTTTGTAATAATACAGTAACAATGGCCCCTCCGGTTTATGAAGGGTTAAACATACATTTTCAAGCATACAGGGAAACGAACCCAGGACCAATACCGACTAAAACGGCAATTATTATTTTCCCAGCGTTGTCTGATAATTTACAAAACCAAACGTGTCCCCCGTACCAACAGCGTAAGATTACTTTGGTGACAGATCCTTCCTTCTCTAGTATTTGGTGGCGAGAGAGAGGGAGCAGAAAGGCTTGCTTGCTCGCTAAGTGCCTTTTAATGCCATCTAGCGGGTGCGAGTTAAACAACAGTGGTTTGGGCCGGGGGAGGAGGAAGAAAGGTTTTGCCAAAACAAGCTAAGTGTGTACTAAATTATATAATGACAAACTTACATATCATCGCGTCCAATTCAGCCCAAACATCGGGGAGAGAATTTGCAGAGGGCCACTGTTCGAGAATGGGCGTAGTACAATTGACGCTAGGCGTCGCGAGGCAGGTGGCGGCTTCATTCACAGCTCCGGGCGCTCCTAACGCCACATTCTCAAGTAGCCCCTCATCCAGCCCGTACGGGTCCCAGTAATCTGAAATTAAATAAATACATATTAATTACTATCGTGAGAAAAAACTACACCCCCAACCATGCTCAAATCTAAAAAAAACAGGATTTTATTTACCCATAGACGAGCCACCATCCGCCGTACAAACCCCATTATCGTTAAAAAACTCGAGCGGGTTCGCACTGTCCGACTCTACCGCTAATGTGGGTGTCGGGGGAGGGTTTTCTTGACACTCTGTCAAAGGAACAAATGCCGCTTTACAACAAAGACATAAAAAAGCAAAATAGTAACGATTAAAATATACAAAATGATTTTAAAACATACCTGTATTGAACCAATCTTCCAACGCTTCGAAGCTCATTTTGATGTTTATCGCGATCAATCACAAAATTAAATGACCGGCTGGAATGATTTCAAGGGCTATTTATAGGCACATCAAAGGGCGTGCCGCATTGAAGGAGGTGATTGTGAAATTCACAGCTGTGCAGGCTCGAAAGGAGGCCGGTGTCTGTAAGTCCCGTTATGTTTCAGAATCTTCCCAGTTGTCAACGAGGACGGACGTGGCGGGTAGAAGCTCTGCCATGCAAGTGCGGATACACAAATCTTTTTTTCACTCTCGCAAATGCTGATGCCCCATTATTTTGACTTAGATATTTAAAGCGTTACAGCATATTTAAAATAATTTCAAGGTCCCCCATACTTGTGAATTTTTGTAAATTTATATTATTACATCATAAATTTCTTTTGTTGTTTTAAGCGGGTAATTTTTTTAATATTATGTCAACGAATATATTTTCAAACATTTAATGAATATTTTAAAATCTTTTTTTGTTTAAGTGGCTTCAAGCCTAGCAAATACTGGAACACCTTTTCGCTCCGCAACGCCCTTCACTCGCGCAAATGTGGGGTGCAAATCAGTCAGAAAGTGCATGCTAAACTTTTTTTCACTCTCGCAAATTCGGGGTGCATTGTTCAATGGTCGCATAGTCTAAGGCATCAGTACTGCCCGGTGTACTGAGATTTATTTTCTCACGCCGCACAAATATACATACTTTCTCGCTTTTTTTTCACACAAATGCGTGTACACTTGATCCTTACTCATCCCTACTACCACCAAACGGGTAGTAAGAAACTGTGCACACCTACTTGTTTAATTCTAGACAATTAGCTATATAGTTTGCTGTTGTCCTGCAAATCAGCACTTATTTCACTCTTGCATATTACAAACTGGCAGGTAGTTCCAGCCCGCCTAAGAGATAGCATGACAAGCTTTAAGAGACAGTATGATTGTCCTAAATAGCTGTCAGCTCATTTAAAGCTCTCACAGTTACTTTTCCGATAAAAGATGGCATGAAAATCTCGAGGAGACAAAACTCTATCGTGTGTGATAATTATTTTTTGTTGCGCCAAAAGTCCCTGGTCCGAATCCCGTATTCTTTTCATGGCGTGAGCTGTAACACAACAAGGTTATTTGGCATGGGGCGACGGATCACATCATTTTAGAAACAGGCCGGGGGTTTGATCCCGCAGAAAGTTCCCTTAGAACGCTAATAAATATTATAGATTCCTCGAACGTATTTAGGGAGGTTTTCCATTCTCCCTCCTTACAAAATGTGTGTGCACTTCCTATAATTTTGGCTTGCGGTTTAAATGGCTAATTTGTTAGTGTGTGTATTATCGGTTCGAGCATTAAAATTGTATTTGCTATTACTTATGAATATATTATTTCAGCGGACATTAAATTTATTTGTTGTTTAAGTGGTTTTTGTCAAAAAAGACTAGGTCCTTGGGTAGCAATCTACCGTTACAATGCATCGCACGGTCTATGGCGTCCGCTGACAAAGTGATAGACACAAATGCGGGTACACTTTCTACCTGGGCTAGAAAAAGCTGGTCAACCTGTGACAGACATCCACGCATGTCGACGGTCGACGGTCGATACCAAACAATCAATTTTAGTAGACTTTTGTGGTGGGGATAGCGGCCCCCCTCCCGCTCGTGTGAAGTGTGGTGATTTTATTTACAGCGCAGGGGTTCGATGTGCAAATCTTGTCGTAATTATTTTTGGTCGCGCTCGGGTGGGGATTTTCTATACTACCTCAGAGCAAATGCCGGTACGCATCTCGCCAAAGGATTTAGGACGCTAAAATGTATTGAGTATCTGGGGGTAACCATTCATCAATCTTAGCGCACTTCCTCACGCGACAGCTGTTGAAAAATAAATGCTAGATAACGGTACTTTCCTTAAACTCGCAGAGTCAAGGTAAAGGGTGGGGTGGGGGGTTGAATGACACCGCGCCTGGGTTTCCCCAAACACTGGCAAGGTAAAGGGGGTGGGGTGGGGGGCTTGAAAGACACAGCGTTGGATTTCCCCCGACCTTGTGATTTCGTAATTCAAGGTAGCGCTCTACGCTAGTGAAAGGGAAGTCCCTGCAGACCCTGTCATTCAATATAAGCCATTCATTGCGAGTGCTTCGTCGCTGGGGGAGAGCTACATTTCCCATCCAAATAAACAAGATGTATGTTCCCCAAATAAATAAATAAACTCCATAGTCCATCCCGATAATTAATAATTAATCATCAATTAACAATAATTAATTAGAAATCATCAATTAACCATAATTAATCATCAAAGAACCAAAATGTCCGGGGACTGTAGGGGGGAGGGGGGGGGGGGGACGGGGGAGGAAATTTCGTAATCAACGCAGGAGATTTCGTAATCAGCGGGGGAAATTTCGTAATCAACGGGATTTCCCTGGGAGGGGCGGGGGAGGGGTGGGGGAGGGCTATTTATAGCAGCCAATCACAATAAAGGTCAAATTGTGACAGCCAATCACAGATAAGTAGGTCAAGGGAGGAAATTTCGTAATCAACGCAGGAGATTTCGTAATCAGCGGGGGAAATTTCGTAATCAACGGGATTTCCCTGGGAGGGGCGGGGTGGGGGAGGGCTATTTATAGCAGCCAATCACAGAAAAGGTCAAATTGTGACAGCCAATCACAGATAAGTAGGTCAAATTGTGACGAGACGCCGGGCCCCCTACTGCGCATGCTCCAACATTAATTTATGGATGTATTAAAAGAAAAGTATCGATACTGTACTCATTAAAAGTATCGGAAGAAAAATATCGATATCATATTAGTATCTAAAGAAAAGTATCGATAACAGTAAGTATCAATATCGAGATTTTAATCTGGAAAAATATTTTTTATATAGTATTAATAATCTCTTACCCACTTCGGTGTCCACGTGGTCTAACGCGCTAATCCCGTATTGGACTAGACTGCCAAATACAGGGAGATCGGAGTTCGATCCCAGTCGTGTGCACTGAGGGTGGTTTTCCCTAAATGGCTTTCCACTCGGCCACCACGCAAATGTGGGTGCATTTCATCTAAATTAAGCCTTCATAATCCATAACCCATTAGTGTAATTAGTACATAGGCGTATAACATGAACAGGACGTTGTGTTACAAAAAAATCTTAACTTTTGCGTCATCATTGTATTTTCATTTTTATCCAAACATTGAAAATTATAATGTTTTTTTAATAGTTTAAAACAAATTTTACAAGATGCTTTTTCGCAATCTAACATATTATTTTAAAGTACCGCGTCTTACTACCCGTTCAGGCTATACGCTTAAGTACTAATTACGCTAATGGGTTAGACATTTGGAAGGTTGAATTTAGAGGAAGTTAACCCGCATTTGCGTGGAGGGAGAATGAAAAACAATTTAGGAAAAACCACCCTCAGTTCACCCGACCGAGATTTTAAACTCTATCTCCCCATCCTCGGCAGTCTAGCTCAACACGAAACTAGGACGTTAGCTATCTATCTACGTCACCGAGGCGGGCTACAACTTCTTAAAAAACTTTCATAATTTACTTTTGGGAGGTGCCATTTTTTTAAACTACATTCGTCAATTATGTATTTTGTCAAGATAGATTATTAACTATTGACAAACAATAGAAGGATGTACGCCATGCCTTATCTGCACATAAACGTTTCTGCTTCGTCTGCTTGGAGCACCTTGAGAAGACTATAAAATCTTATTTTGTTAAGTTTGTGATGAGCTTGCTCATAGATAAAGGAAGGGGGTGTTAAGTAGACTTGGACTAGTCTCCATTCATCTGTCAACCACTCAAGCGGCTGTATGGATAAACAAAGATGAAAGCCGCCCAGCTATGAATTATGATAAGCTAAAAGAGATTGATACTTTTCTCACATCCCTACCAACATTGACTAAGTGTATATTTACAGTTATTCTTTCATTCCACGATAGTAAGAGGCAGTTTAAACTTTGCTTTTATTCTACCTCTACTGATCTTATAAGGGACTTTTAGGACGCGCATGCGCCCTAGCCACGTTCCCTCCCTTTCAACCCTCATGCCATTTGAAGGCCATAGACATATATAATATAGTATTACGGTTGAGTGCGTTTAGTAAGCTATCCCGCTTCACGCTATCGTGGGCTTCTTAGAGAGGATAACCCCACAAACACACTTGAAAAATAAAAAAGCTTAAATGAAGATAATTCTAAAATTTTAAAAATGTTTAAGTTATTTTAATGTGTTTAATAGAATAAGAATTATTCCGCTGAAAGTAGGCAAGCAGTGCTTTCAATGCTTACATGGACCGACCGCCACTGAAATAAATATTTTCTCAAGCTGGTTATCCGTTTTTATATTGTGGCCCTCAAAAGGTTTATCGTTTAATAGCGCACCTCAAGTGATTAGAATTTTTAACTAAAAGCAATCAATCGAGTACCTAGGTCATTGCTTTTAAATTTTGACATATGTTACGAGACTGGAGTCTTAATCAATTAACCACGGCTATTATGTATGGATATAATGTACTATTGAATATTGTATTCATTTGTTTTATGTCTAACGTCATCATCAAAGAAAAATATCAATTCCAAATACAAGGAAAAATTATAAGAAATATTTCAATTTGAGATCCAAAGAGAAATCTTAAGACTGTAGTAATGATAAAAACATGGAGGGAGCGAAGTCTACAGCTGTTCACTAGTAAGACTGTAGTAAGGGGGCGTTCCAAGTATTACGTAAGAATATTTTTGGGCATTTTTTACCCCCTCCCATCCCTTTGTAAGCAAAAATAAGCAACCACCCCTATCCCGTCTCACCGTCATACTTACGTTATATTTGTCGATATTTTTTGTAATTTGTTCACAGAAACTAGCCATTATTTTGTATGCAAATTATAAATTGCTGGTAGTTATTAACGTAGAGTTGTAAATTAATGGTGCAAAATAATTAACAATAAATACTTGTGAAACCACATTACAACACAATGTGGTTTCACGCCAGGTAGAGATTGCATGGAACAGATATTCTCATTGCAACAAGTGATTGAAAAATGTATGGCAGTAAGGAAGAAAGTGTATTGTGCACATTTTGATCTAGAGAAAGTGTAAGATCAGGGGATTAGGAATATGTTATGGCATGTTCTGAGAGAGTATGGTGTGGATGCATGTTTAGTAAATGCAATTATGGCGGTGTATAATGGAATTAAAGCTTGTGTTGGGGTGGATGGGCTTTTAGTGAATGGTTTAACATTGAACAGGGTGTTATACAAGGTTGTGTTGTCTCCATGGTTGTTTAATGTTTTCATGGATACGAGGGATGCTTGTGTGGACGTGGTTGGTGTACAAATGGACAATGTGAATGTGAGAGTGCTGTTATGTGCAGATGATGCTTTATTAATGGCTGATAATGAAATTAACTTGCAGAATGCATTAAAAGGTTTGAATGTGGTTACAGGCAGAATGGATATTGGTAAAACTGTCTCCAAAACTAAGGTGATAGCTTTTCATAGTGATGTATCAGAAAATGATTGTCAGCTCAGTAAAAAATGTAAAACTCTTAGAACAAGTTAATGACTTTATATATTTGGACAGAATGTTCTGAACCGTATGGTACTGTCGGACATTACAATAGAATTGTACGCTCTCAACTGGTTTCTTGTAGAGATGATCCTTGGTTTGAAATGTAATAACAGAAAAAGGAAAAATAGAGACATATATAAGATGATGAAACAGCCTGATGTAGTGCAGAAGATGAGAGCGAATAGAATTAGATGGGTGGGCCATGTAGCCAGGATTAGACAAGAAAGTAGCCTGAGGATAGTGCTTGAAGGCATTCCCGAAACCCCCAGACCACTTGGACGTCCCAGAACCAGATGGAAAGATGACGTCACTAAGGATATAAAGGAATTAGCGGTGGAAGAATATCGGAAAATTGGCCCGAGATAGAAGAATATGGAGGAGAATTATGAGGTCAGTTTGGGGTATCCAAGGCCTGTGATCGCTGTTTAGAAGAAGGCAGAATGTTCTGTTAAAATGTAAGGATAGATGGTGAAATCGACAGAGGGGTGAATGCATCTCGAAGAGTAGTTGGACGTACATGGTCTATTGCAAAGAATGACGAAGTATCGAAAGAGGCAAAGGTGGCAGTACGTAAAAGTGTGTTAACGCCAACATTGTCTCATTGATGTGAAGTGTGGTTTTGTCAGGAGAAACACAAGAGCAAGGAAAATGCGGTTGGAATGAGATATCTAAGAAATCTTTGTAGAAAACCTCGTTTGGAAAGGCTCGGTAATCAATGGGTGCTGAAGGGGTGTGGTTTGAAAGGGAATCCAATAGGTCAATGTGAAAGAAGTGTGGGTTTGGGCATGTTGAAACGATGAGTGTGGATCGAATGACAAAGCAAATATTGAAGGTAGAGTGTGTGGCTCAAAAGAAAGGTGAAGACCATGTAAGACGTGGCTAAATGTGCTAGACAAATGTGTGAAAAATAGAAACATTAAGAGTTTTAAGAATAAACTACCATTCATGACTCGTTGTTTGGATGTTGTTGAAGCAAAGGGAGTATGCAAGGACAGGGAAGTGTGGAGAAAGTTAGTGAGGATGGATTAGGTACAGAGTTTTTTTTTAGCATTATGCAGAGTTTCTTGCCTACCCATTAAGGGAACGGCCTGATTATGTATGTATGTATATATGTATGTATGTATGATGTATGTATGTATGTATGTATATATGTATGTATGTATGTATGTATGTATGTAGTATGATGATTATGTATGTATAGTATGTATGTATGTATGTATGTATGTATGTTATGTATGTATGTATGTTATGTATGATGTATGCATGTATGTATTATGTATGTATGTAATGTATGTAATGTATGTATGTATGTATGTATGTATGTATGTATGTATATGTATGTATGTATGTATACATGCTGTTTTGTATTTTATGTATGCATTGTTGTATTTATGTATGTATGTCATGTGTGTTTGTTGTATGTATGTATGCATGTATGTATGTATGTGTATGTATGTATGTATGTATGTATGATAGTATTTGTATGTATGTATGTATGTATGTATGTAGTATGTATGTATGTATGATGTATGCATGTATGCATGTATGATATGTATGTATGTATGTAATGTATGTATAGTATGTATGATATGTATGTATGTATGATTGTAATGTATGCATGTATGTATGTATGTATGTTATGTATGTATGTATGTATTATGTATGTATGTAATGCATGTATCATGTATGCATGTATGCATGTATGCATGTATGTATGTATGTATGCATGTATGTATGTATGTAATTATGTATGCATGTATGTGTGTATGTATGCATGTATGCATGCATGTATGTTTGCATGTATGCATGTATGTATGCATGTATGTATGTATGTATGTATTATGTATGTATGTATGTAATGTATGTATGTAATGTATGTATGTATGTATGCATGTATGCATGTATGCATGTATGTAAGTATGTATGTATGTATGTATGTATGTATGTATGTATGTATGCATAGTATGTATGTATGCATGTATGCATGTATGTATTTGCATGTATGCATGTATGTATGTATGATGTATGTATGTATGTATGTAATGTATGTATGTATGTATGTATGTATGTATGTATGTATGTATGTAAATGTATTATGTATGCATGTATGATGTATGTATGATGTATATGATATGTATGATGTATGTATGTATGTATGTATGTATGTATGATGATTGTATGTAATGTATGTATGTATGTATGTATGATGTATGTATGTATGTATGTATGTATGTATGTATGTATGTATGATATGATATGCATGTATGATGTATGTATGTTATGTATGTATGTATGTATGTATGTATGTATAGTATGTATGTTATGCATGTATGCATGTATGTATGTATGTATGTATGTATGTATATATGTATGATGTATGTATAGTATGTATGTATGTATGTATGATGTATGTATGTATGCATGTATGTATGTATGTATGTATGTATGTATGTATGTAGTATGTATGTATGTAGATGATATGTATGTATGTATGTATGATGTATGTATGTATGATGTATGTATGTATGTATGTATGTATGAGATGCATGTATGTGATGTATGTATGTATGTATGTATGTATGTATGTATGTATGTATGTATGTATGATATGTATGTATGTATGTATGTTATGTATGTATGTATGTATGTATGTATGTATGTATGTATGTATGTATGATATGTATGTATGTATGTATGATGCATGAATGTATGCATGTATGTATGTATTGTATGTATGTATGTATGATGTATGTATGAGTATGTATGTATGTATGTATGTATGTATGTTGATGTATGTATATGTATGTATGTATGTATGTATGTATGTAATGTATGTATGTATGTATGTATGTATGTATGTATGTATGTATGTATGTTATGCATGTATGTATGTATGTATGTGTATGATTATGTATGTATGATATGTATGTATGTATGTATGTATGTAATGTATGTATGTATGTATGTATGTAGTATGTATAATGATGTATGTATGTATGTATGTATGTATGTATGCATGTATGTATGATGTATGTATGTATGTATGTATGTATGTATGTAATGTATGTATGTATGTATTATGTAATGATGTATTATGATGTATGTATGTATGTATGTATGTATGTATGTATGATGATATGTAATGTATGTATGTATGTAGTATGTATGTATGTATGTAGTTATGTATGTATGTATGTATGTAATGTATGATGTATGTAGTATGTATGATTATGTATGTAATGTATGTATGTATGAGTATGTATGATGCATGTATGTATGTATGTATGTATGTATGTATGTATATGTATTGTATGTATGTATGTATGTATGAGTATGTATGTATGTATGTATGTATGTATGCATGTATGTATGTATGTATGCATGTATGTATGTATGAGCATGTATGTATGATAGTAAGTATGTATGTATGTATGTATGTATGTTATGTAATGTATGTATGTATGTATGTATGTATGTATGTATGTATGTATATGTATGATATGTATGATGTATGTATGTAGTATGAAGTATGTATGTATGTATGTATGTATGTATGTATGTATGTATGTATGTATGTATGGTATGTATGTATGCATGTATGTATGTATATGTATGTATGTATGTATGTTATGTATGTATGAAATGTATGTATGTATGTATGTATGTTATGTATGTATGTATGTATGTATAATGTATGTATGTATAGTATGATATGATGTATGTCATGTATGTATGTATGTATGTATGCATGTATGTATTTTCGCAATAATAATAGCATTTTCATAGCCACCATATTTATATGAAGAGACATATTTCTCACAATTCCTAGTTAAATAAGTAGCAGTGACAGTATCCATTGCTGGACTCTGCATCGCCTTTTTCGCACTGTTTACTAGAAACAAAATATCATATTATACAACCAGAGAAATCAATAATTCAAATTTCATCAACTGATCAGCTGTGTTCATATCTTAGACCAACTGTGGCGGTTCTGTCCACCGGACGCTGGAAAGTCGGCAAGTCTGAATATGCTGAACATGCATGTTTAGCTCAGTGTGCATTTTACACCGTGTAGGGCAAGACGCCGCGCCGTATTGAAATGGGCACCATGGTGATAAGAGGGAGCTGTCCGTTGCTTAAAGCTGTTCACGGCGTGGTTTGATGCTTGTGAATCATCTAACACCTGCTATTCTATTCTAAGCACGGCGCACGGAGAGAAGTCTATCATCTGAAAGCGGCCTTAGACGATAGACCCGCATCGCACTAGTTCACTCTTTTGTTTTTCGTACCACGTCTCATTCACTATCCGTCCAAGTCATACTTATTTCAATTACGCTAATGGAGTAGGAATAAAAATAAGTAGAATTTAGAGAAAATGTACCCGAATTTGCGTATAGAGATAAAGTGAGAAACCATTCAAGAAAACCTAGGCTCAGTTTTCACGGCCGGCATTCGAACCCCACCCTCACTGTGATCAGCAAACCAATTATATAAGCCTAGTCAGTGGCGTATCTAAACAGAAAAGGGGGGTCGGTAGGTCTTTATATTTTAACCCTAATACAATTTCCAGTGGTGAAAATATCGTTAATTAAAAATATATTCCGGCAAAATTGTTGGGAGAGTGGGGATGTTGGCCCCCTCTCTTCCCCTTAATACAAACACACGACTACGCCACTGAGACTGACATTTGGTCCGCGTGCCCCTCATGAGAGTAGAAGTCGATCTCTGCCAGAAGCACTGGAGGGGTGAGTGAAGTTACACTCACTATTCTCCAGATTATCTCCACGTGCACTTCCTACAAACATAACTCTTAGATTAAAGTCATCTTTTGCACTTGTGTCAAGATCTACTTTTATTTAATATATTATTAAAATACATCCTCACCATTGTGGCACAGGACAAAGGGGTCAGTCTCTTCTTGTCTGATTTCCCGGTAACAAGGGAGGTCAGGTTTCGAATTCCAATCAGGTGTTTTTTGGGTGTTTTCCTTAATGGTTTCACAATCTCTGTCCACGCAAATGCAGGCAAACTTCATCTGAATGTTACCTTCCTCATCATTTGTCTACCAGAGTAATTAAGAGGGGAATGTAGGGAACGTGAGAAAAGGTAAATATTTTTGCAATTTTTATAGCAAAACTTTTTTTTTGCCAAAATAAATATAATATTGCTTCAGTACAAACATAGTGTTTGATTTTCTTCAGATGAAGATATTAACCGTTGTTGAATATCTGTTACGAGCATAGCGGCCGTTAGGTGAAAAACTTTTTAAATGGAGATAAAAAAATTGTCATCAATTCCAGGAGACCCTTGTCAGATATTCGACTATTGTTGATATCACCATGTGAAGAAAATCAAAATCTAGGTTTGTACTGGAGCAATGTTTTATTTATTTGGACCAAAAAAAGTGTTGATATAAAAACTTAAAAAATACTTACCTTTTATTGCGTCCCCCACATATGCGGGAAGTTTAGACGGAGTTAAGATGCAGCTAAAGATAGTAAAATTAATCTTGATTCATTTATTTTCTCCGCTGCATCTTGGTAATTGTTCGGGATGTGCATGTTTAGGTTAGTTACCCTAATGAACTAGGATAAGTACAGTATAATTTACAGAAAATTAGCAGAATTTGGATAGAGGTAGCGTGGGAAAACTTTAAGGAAGAAACCACCTTAAGTACACCTGTCTACGATTCAAAAAAAAACTGAGTTGCCACTGATGTGGTTAGTAAAGTTAGTTAAATAATTTTTAAGGTCACAAGTTATGTTTTAGAAAAAAATTAATCAAAGTGTTCATTTCCATAAAAGCTATGTAATAAAGTACAATACAACCTTCTTGGGATATTTCATTCTATTGTAAGGAAAACCTACTAAAATAGGTTAAGCTAGTTTGTAAGTTGTGTTTAATAAAGAGCAAGTAAAATAGGATGAATACAAATAATATATTTAAATAGAACGCAACAATACTTCATGGTAGATAGAAGCATTTTGTTGGTTTTTTAGTCTTTATTACTGAATTTACGCGCAGCATAATTGCAAATTATGGTAGTCTAGTGCATTCATATTGGTGTTTGTTCTGAGATAAAATTGTTTGGATAACACATCGTTCACTATATTACACGATAAAAATGAGTGACACCCGTCAAGGTTGAGTTCATTTTTAAGCCTTACACTGTAAAGGTTTGTGTTAGTTACGATTATATTGTGGCAGAGAAGATTAGCTCAAAATAGTAAGTTATTAATAAGCTATTTGTGCACTTTTATTTTTTAATGGATACTCAGCCATACTTAGCAATGCTTAAGCACGTTGACGATGGAGGTATGTTTTTTGGATAGTAAGGGAGGGGTTATTTGGTCCACGTCTTTATACCCGTCTGAATTATGCGTATATTTATCAGGGAGTCGAACCGAACTAGTTATTGGTTTGGTTCTAGTTGTTTTTCTGATTATCCTAGTAAACATTTTAAGGTTCCGGTTAGAGAAAATTAAAAGTTCATTTTCTTTTTGGTTTTGAATTAGGTTCCTACTACTCCCTCCAACTTCCGCGGACATTCAAACCGTCGCGTAGCCGGTCCATTACAGTGCCTTCCATCCCTATCTGTTACTCATCCTTGCCTCTTCCATACCTAAGCTATTCAGATCCTTCCTTACAACATCTCTCCATCCGTTTCTTGGTCTGTCCAATGGTCGTTCACCTTCAGGTCTTCTTTCACTTACATCCTTTATCAAACTATTATGTAATGTGAGGTTCTGATCTCTCTATTCTTCCTAATCCTCCATTCATTCCCTTCTCTTATTGGTCCAAGTATTCTCCTCAGCACCTTATTTTCAAATATTATTAGTCTCCTTGCTTTTATCTTTGTTAAAGTCCAAGTTTCACTGCCATATGTTATATAATAGATTGATATATTCTGGATTTGGTTTTGTTTGATAACAGTTTTGATTTGATCATTGAGTGAAGCGCATGTAAACTTTTTGTACCTGTTTGTATTCTTGTTAATATTTCTTGTTCAAGATCTTTGTGTTGGTTGATGTTTACTCCTAAGTAGCTGACACCATCGACTTTTTCAGACCTGAGGTTATTTATTTGTATGTGCTGCATATTGTTTTTATGTCTTGCAACGGTTGTAAATTTAGTTTTGTTCTCGTTCAATGGGAGCCCAAATTTGCTAGCTTATTCTATTACTTCTGCTCCCATTTCCTCCAAGTCTTGTTTGGTTTTACCAATAAGTACCATATCATCCGCAAAAGCTAGAATGTTAACTTTTCTTCCTATATTGACTCCGGTGTTTCCGTTTGATATTTTGTGTAAGGTTTTGTTAAGTGCTATGTTGAACAGTATTGGTGATATTATGTCTCCTTGTCTAGCTCCTGATTCCACTTGGAATGACTCTGATAATGTATTGCCTATCCTCACTATACATTTAGAATTATTGACACACAACTGAGATAACCTGATTAGTTTATTTGGTATTCTATATTCCTCCACTGTCCGCCCCAAATTCCTGTTCGTTTGAATTTGTATTCATTATAAAATCATAAACAGAAAAATACACTAAAAATAATTTACAACAAATTACAAGAGAATACACCCGACTTTGAAAAAAAAATCTTGAGAAAAGGAAAAATAGAGTCTTTCAAAATAAGTTTAAATTAGAATAGGATAAAATACAATTTAAAAAAATAATTTAAGAACCGGTGAGAACCTTTATGAACCTAAATATGTATATATTACAATTCCACCTCAGATTCTTAGGCAATTTATTTTTAGGTTTCTGTTCCTTAAATATAACTGTTCATTTCGGCTATCGGTTCTGGTTCCAGCTCTGGTTCAACTCTATGATATGTACACTACTGGGGTAGGAAATAAGAAGTTAGAATTTGGAGGAAGAGTACCCGCGTTTCTGTAGAGGGGTTAGTGGGAAACCATTTAGGAAAAAATCCCCTCAGTATTCCCGGCCAGGAATCATACTCTGACCTCCTCATCACAGGCAGACTAGATAGGACGGGTGTTATGCCTTAGTTCGTGTCCTTAATAAGGGTATAGAAAGGAGGAGGGAGTCGGGTTGGGAGAGGATCCGGACCCCCCTGGAATTTGATGGGCTGTCTCCTAAGGAGGGTCTATATAATACGTATAAAACTTGTATTAATTAAGGTATAGTAACATTTTCTAGCGAACCTCCGCCGGAAATATTAGCTTTCTACGTCCTTGCTCTCTATCGTTGCAGAAACCAGTAATGTAGTTGTAATAATAGTTTAATTTTACTAGGAAGGGTCTTATTCGAAGTCTATAAAAGCTACTAGATCTACTTTAAAGTATTTATGCTTTAGTTCATATGCTCTGCAGCTGTCACTTTAGGATATATTTTCAAGACCTATAAAATAACACTAATAAAATTTGTAAAATGTTATCAATGTTGACCGCTAAAGAAGTTTGTATTTTTTATAATAGTCCTCTCCATCATAATCCTACTATACGTATCTTTCATAGTATTCTATCAAATCTGTCAGTAATACGAGCTTAACAGGAAACCAAGTAACAAAAAACTCTTTTTTTTTAATTGTTAATAAAAATTAAAATACAAAGATTGTTCATATAAAAAAACACTTTATATTGACACAAACAATCTCCGTTGACTGTTTTTATGGGGCTATTTATTTAATATGTACTTTTTGAACAAACTTATTATACCAACATACAACTTAAAAACTAACTTAACTCTAAAGTAGACGTAACAATTGACCTAAACTTATAGATTGTTAAAGGAGAAGCCCCAATTTCACCAATGACACAATTTTACGGAAATTAAAGCTGATTAAACATAGACGCTTCAGAATCGGTTAGTTTTTTTTTCACCCCACATCCAAGATATCTGCCTTTTATTACACAAATGAGTTAGTTAGCCTATGAGGAAGGTAGAATTTAGAGCTAATGTACACTCCGTTGAGGTTGTAAGGTAGCAACTTGCTGGCTCAGGCCTTGCGGTATGCTATACTTCATACACGATTGCAAAGCAGATTGCATAGCTTACGACCAAGTGCGGAGTTAAAGAAGGCCTTAATTGCATAAATTATTTATTGACCGCTGGAAACATGGAGGGCAGAGAGGTTATGTATTGTTATGCATTTTGCGATATACAAATGGTTTGATTTTATTTACTAAACTGATTTTATATTTTTTATATAATGTATATATTATATATAATAAACATATAATATATCATTTACATTACATATTTAATATATATTTAATATTTTACTATCATATATATATTAAATCTTTATTATATATGATATATTTAACTGTCGTAGCTTACAGCCTTAGGTGATCTAGAGCATGCAAGGATGACGTAAAACAAAGAATTCATAGTGTCAATTGCTCTGAGTCAGCAGTTACGTACTCGTACCAGGTCATAGATTGTTTAGCATAGAGTATTGACAAAACTAGTGACTTAAAGGAAACACCCTTTTATTTTGTATATAGCAGTGAGTTTTAGACCTTTTTAGGAGAAGGGCCGGAGAAGGACGCCAGTTGTTAAGGGACTACTTTGAAGCTTTCAGCTACCAGGTTATAGCAACTTGTGGGGAGAATACCCTACCACTTTAGTCCCTGTTCAGTGTTCAGTATGGAGGAGGACACCCCAAACCATCTTGGAAGTCTTGAGTTAGACATCAACCGCGCAACGCTAGGAGGTCATGTGTTTAAGATCCGAGATCCATTAGAGCTATAACACCAACGTTAGGTCAGGGCGCGGAACTGCTGAGCAGGGACATTGATAGAATGAAGATCTTTTTTAAACTTTCCACCTGTTATAGAAACCTACATCACATTTATACACTCTTATAGGTACTAATCTGTTTCAATAAACAAGATCAAAATAAACCCCACAGTTATTTGCCACTAGCTACCCTTCCCACTAAGCCATTCTGACACGCCGGCCCACGGGTTGGGCGAGTAGAGACATATAATATTTTATATATATATACTTAATATGTAATAAACATTATATATTATACTATATTTAATATGTAATAAATATATATATTTATTATATAGCTAGTATATATATTATATATACTATATATTCAGTCAGGTTCTAGTCCCCGGTAAAATGCTGGCTGGATTTTTGTATATTCGCTACCTGTTTAATGGGAGTTTCAGAGTTGGTATGAAAAATTAAACATAATAATATATTACAAAATATCCCAAGAAACGTAGACAATGTTTGCTAAAGCTATTTCCCGTAACACACATTTATTAATAATGACATTTATAAATAACTACAGTCAACTCTCGATTCTACGACCCTGGGAATAACGTCCCTCTCGAAGTAACGATCCTTTTTTGGGGAACCGTCAAAAATGTGAAAAAAAGGTCGAAAATTTAAAGGAAATCGGCCGTAAAATGTATTTGTTGCACTTGCGATTATTTTTGTGAGCGCTGTATTACTAGTAACTGGGGTAGGTCAGGTATAAAAATAGACACCACCCCATCAATGCCAGCCAATAGCACTTGACTCTGTCCACCCCATCCCACAAGCAAGACAATGTTTCCCCGCACGCGACTGCCGCTACATCATCGCGCCAGGCTTGTTTTTGCTATTGTTATTTAGATTCTCGATTTGGTTACGTTTTTGGTTTGATTTTGTGAACGATTTTTGATGACCCACTCTATTTTTTTTAAATTTGATACGCACTTATAATTTCGACATAATGAGTGTAAAGAGGACCTTCTTGACACTCATGAAGAAGTACGAGATCAACCAGGAAGTGGATGAGAAGAAGATTACAAAGATGGAGATTGCGCGGGCATGGCATCCCGAAGTCGACACTTTTCACGATTCTCAAAATGAGAGAAGAAATTGGGAATGCAGTGCAGAAGGAAACCACAATCAAAGGCCAAAAATTTGAAGGGTGCGACGCACGCGAATCTGGAGCAAGCTATGCTGAAGTGTTTCAGCCAGCATTGAACGTAAAACATGCCTAGAAACGGACCGATGATGCAGAGGAAGGCCGATGAATTTTCCTTGAGGTTGTGTATAGAAAACTAGGTGTTCAAGTGGGTGGCTAGAGCGTTTAAAAGTGCATCACAGCATATCCAGACACAAGGTCATCGGTGAAAGCGCATCGGTCGAATCAACACCGGTGAGGGAGTGGATGCCCTTGCTCCGAAACATACTTAGGTGCTATCAGTCTCAAGATGTATACAACGCTGACGGCTGGGGATGTTCTACAACCTCATGCCAGATCACACTCTTGCTGTGAAAGGGGATGAGTGCAAGGGTGCAAAGAGGAGCAAGGAGCGCCTCACCATCCTTCTGTGCTGCAACATGGATGGCAGCGATAATATGAAGCCCCTTCGTGATCGGTGAGTTCAAGAAACCCCTGGGTTTCAAGGGCAACATCCTCCCTTGTGACTATGGTTTTAATAAGAAGGCATGGATGACCTCGGGGGTGTTCACGAGGTGGCTTCAAGGCTTCGATTCGAAGCTGGACGCCGCAAATAGAAAAGTATTGCTCTTCGTGACAACTGCCCCCACAATCCTGCTCTCGACAAAGCTCAGGAACATCGAAGCTGGTGTTTCTGCCAAAGATCACCACCAGAATGCTTCAGCCCCTGGACCGGGGGTAATCCAGCAAGTGAAGGTGAAGTTCTGGAGATGCTTGTTTGGAGTATGGTGTGGAATCTCGACATGGGCAAGGAGGTCAAAAAGTGGGACGTGTTCAGGGCCATGGAGGAATCGTCGTCAGTTGGAGGGCGTGAGACAGCGGTGATTACCAACTGCTTCCGACACGGCCTACTTTGTTCTACCAGTCAACGAAGGGACTGCAGTTTATGTGCTACCCCCGCTGCCATCGCCGAAGACCCAGACGACCCACCGTTAGTGGACCCATTCTCAGCCAGGCCCCTACACGGAACCGCAGCCTGGCTCATCAACAGCACCCTCGTCTGCCCCCCTGACTTTCACTCGGCTGTGTACGAGGAAATTGTCAGAGATTAGCCCCAGACTGCACGTATGAGGAGTACATAGCAGCAGATGATGACATCACAGTTTGTAACGCCGATATAATCAGGGAGCAGCTGGAGTCCAGCGATGAAGAGGGGGAGGAAGAAATGGAAGACGACCTGAAGACATCCCCACAACGAAAGATGTTCTGAAAGCTTGGGATGTCTACTCAAGAGCACTTAAGCGCCAGGGCGCTAGCGAAGAGCTGTGGTTCCAGTTCTATAATGTGAAAGACTTTGTCAAGCAAACTGCCGCTAAGAAGAAGCAGGCCTCCAAATGGATTCTTTAAGAAATAGGTAGGTATTTTTTCATGCGTTAAAAAAATGCAATTTTTGCGTAGAAGGGTCGGGGGTGAAATAAAATCGGTTAAAATTCCAATAACAACCCCTTGAAATAACGACCCTTTTCCAGGGAATCGTGAATCGTCGTAGAATCGAGAGTTGACTGTAGCTAACTCTTCATCCTAATAGTTTAATTCTATTAATTAAATTAAAATTAAATTTAGTACCGCGTCTCACTACCCATTTGGGTTATACGCTTAAGTACTAATTATGTTAATGGATTAGGAATTGGGAAGGTTGAATTTAAAGGAAGTTAACCCGCATTTGCGTGGAGGGAGAGTGGAAAACCATTTAGGAAAACCAGCCCCAGTTCACCCGACCGAGATTCAAACCTCGATCTCCCCGTCCTCGGCAGTCTGGCTCAACACGAAACAAGCGCTTTAGCCAACTACAATTCTATTAATTCTTCTACTTATATACTTTAAATTAAACTTATTTTCATATTAAAAATAAAACTTATGTTTTGAATAAGTAGGGCTATATTTAAAGAAGATTAGCTAAACTTTAATATCTTCAATATCAATGTGTGTGTGTGTTTTAATAATCCAATCTAAAATGACATGTTTTCTAAAAAAAACTCATGTAAGAAAAGCATTGTGTAATCACGTAGATTTAATGTTGCTCCGCCCGCTTTAAATTGCCACATGTTCTTAGGTGTTGGTGCACAAGCTGGACTGTAAATCCAAGCTAGATTTTAGTGAGGCCTAAAATAATATGTATATGGGTTTGTCCTGTAACATTGGTTGAATTATTGGCGCATGTGGTGTAGCAGGCTAAATCACAAGCTATGCAAGACTTTCCAGGACATAAACTGAAACAAAAATGTAATAATTTAAATATGTTTTAATTTAACTAGGAGTTGTATTACTGAATACACGTTGTTCGCTGTGAGTTTTATGTCTGACAACACTAGAAAGGCAATGACTCTTTAAAGAAATGGTAATGAGATTGAAACGCATATTTGTATAGTGCATGCTAACAAAAGGAAACTACTATTGTTTTGAGGGCATCGTGAAAAAAGGTTTTATTTGACTTAATTAGTAATCTGTTACAAAATGTACTTTGTCAAATAGTGAGGTCTTACACCGGAGGTCAAATTATGACACTTTGGCTCAGGTTAAAGCATGCGAACCTTACAGACACAGAGTCTTGAGATCGATTCCCACTGTATTCTAATCATTATATTTTTATCTTAGTTAAAAAACTAATTTTTGATTAAGATATTTTATAACTAAAGTGCGATTTTAGTTTGGATATATATATATAAGAGAGAGAGAGTGAAAGTGATGAGAGAGTAGTTAGATCTAAAAATGTTCACTTCCATACACCATATTATAAAATATAGTATTTAAAAACGACTAAGCAAGCTAGTTAAAATCTGCTAAAGTATTTTAAGTTATTTTATGTAGTTAATTAAAATAAATTGATATTAATTAGCGTTGACTTCGTAAGATTGACAACTTAAATTATTTACACAAAAAATAAACTTAATAGTAGTCTACCATTCCTGAACAGCTAACCATGGACTTTTTTGCGCCAGACAATATTAAAGGATCGGTCATCCAACCCGAAACCCTTTATTATGCAGATATGTATGCTACTGACTGGGCTAAAAAGGATAAGAGATGTAATTTAGAATAAAGGGAATTATTTTCAGTCTTGCAACATACATTTAAATTAATACCATAAGTTGCTTTTAAATTAATGATTTTTAGTATTCCTTATTACCGAGCGGAGCCCTATTTCTCTCGCTCCCCCAACACAGAAGTCTTGACACCATACCCCTAGACCGCCAGGTCACCGCTTCAAGCAATAAACACATAGCTTTGGCCTAATGTGCACAAGCTACCCTGAAACAGGTAGGTGTGAGAAAATTAATAAAGAAGCGTACTCATACATTTAGCTAAACCGTATAAAAATTATCACTGGAACTACAAGTCCTACAGTCCTACTGCGAAATGACATTGTCCCTCCTTCCCCTCAAAAACTACAGAACCTTAGTAAAGCGTTATCATTACTACAACAACAAATGTAATTTAATTCGATCGAATTTACTGCGATATGAATATTTTTTTCATATTTTTATCGGTATAAGGTCCCTTATATTTGCTTTGTAATACTACTTAATTAAGTCGACCTCACTGGACGTGGGGTAAAGTGCTTGAGAAGGTAATTGAGAAGGTAGAATTTAGAGGAAGGAAACCCGCATTTGTGGGGAGGGAGAGAACCATTTAGGAAAAACCACCGCTAGTTCACCCGACCGAGATTCAAACTTGGATCTCCCCGTCCTCGGCAGTCTGGCTCAATTCAAAACTAGCGCGTTAGCCAACTACGCCACCGAGGCGGGTTATGTTTGATATTAACTTGTTATCTTTAGTATCGACTAAACAAAATTCGTATAGGTTTGTTCTTGGACTAAATTAGAAAGGAGTTTTTGTGAATGACTGCTAAGGTGACCTGGTGGTCTAGGGTTAAGGTGTCGGACTTATGTGCTGGGGGCCTGGGGTTAAATTCTCGGTCCCGGCACAGATTTATCTGATTGCCAAACCCTTCCTTCACCTCTGACAAGATGTGTATTAATCACAACTTGTGAATATGAGGAATGCCAGGCCTTCACCGTGGTTCGGATTCCACGTTAAACTGTAGGTCCTCCATTTCATCTCACAATCACCCTACCATTACACATTAGCGTAAGTGCGTATATTATTATTATTATTATTATTAGCACCGCACCCGCCTCGGTGGCGTAGTTGGCTAACGCGCTAGTCGTGTTGAGCTCGACCGTTGAGGACGGGGAGATCGAGGTTCGAATCTCGGTCGGGTGAACTGGGGGGTTTTTTTCCTAAATGGTTTTCACTCTCCCTCCACGCAAATGCGGGTTCACTTCCTCTAAATTCAACCCTCCAAATTCCTAATCCAATAGCGTAATTAGTACTTAAGCGTATAACCCGAATGGGTAGTAAGACGCGGTGCTAAATATATATATAATATATATATATATATATATTAGCACCGCGTCTTACTACCCGTTCGGGTTATACGCACTTACGCTAATGTGTAATGGTAGGGTGATTGTGAGATGAATGGAGGACCTACAGTTTAACGTGGAATCCGAACCACAGTGGAGGCCTGGCATTCCTCACATTCACAAGTTGTGATTAATACACGTCTTGTCAGAGGTGAAGGAAGGGTTTGGCAATCAGATAAATCTGTGCCGGGACCGAGGTTTGAACCCCGGACCCTTAGCACAGAAGTCTGACACCTTACCCCTAGACCACCAGGTCACCAAGTGCGTATAACCCGAACGGGTAGTAAGACGCGGTGATAGTAATAATAATAATAATAATAATAATAATAATAATAATTACTGCTAGTCCCATATTATGTTTGAAAGAAGATTGAAGGTAAGCTGAATTTAAAACTGTAAGGATTTTCCCAGTGTGTTACGTACTAGGTTAATAATGTGATCCAACTCCAAACTTGAAGGCAAGCATCATTTGACTACTTGACGTTTCATTCAAACCTTCACAGCTGGCCTGTGCACACAGCCTATCAAACTAGTTATTGACATGATAGATTGCCAGGACAGACATGGTTCTCGGATAACTTTTATTTTTATCAATCCTAAATAAAGAAAAAATCCCGTACACACTAATTCTTCTTGGGAATATCTGGGAAATCTCATTGTAGAGAAAACATAATTGATAGAACTTCTAAAAGAAAACCCCGGGTTAATGGATCAGAGAACCGTGTGATATTTGCTCAAAAATTAGACAAAATTAAACATGTTATGTTTTATAGTAAACAGGAGATTAAAGTAAAAGATATATTCCAGGAAATATCGTAAATATTTTATTGTCTACTGTAATGTTATTTACATAGATGGCTACGCGCATATATGGTCTAGTTTTTCAGTGATGGGTGAACCAGGTCTCGAATCCTGGTTGGTCATGTTGAAGGAGTTTTTCCCTGAATGGTTTCCCACCTTCCTTTCAAGCCAATATATATAAAATTTATATCATATAATTTCAATATAATTTATTTAAAATTTATTATATACAATATAAAATGTTATTAATAACATATGATATGTAGACCCTACAATTTTGTTTTTAAAGTGTGGGAAACCAAACCATTTGGGCATTGCAACATGCATTAAAAGACTTAAACCCCCCAATAGTCAAGGAATAGTTTGTGGAATTAAGGCCTTCTTTAACTCCGGCCTTGGTCGTAAGCTATGCAATCTGCTTTGCAATCATGTATGAAGTATAGCAGACCGCAAGGGCTGAACCATTAGGTTGCTACCATACAAACACAACGAGTGTACCTGTATTTATGTGGAAAGATAAGAGGAGCCTATTTAGAATAAAAACACCCTCGGTACAGTAAACCAGGCCAAGATTCAAATCCCAGCCTCTTCATCCGAATACCATACTAGATGAGCTTGACCAGTACAAACTGCAAGCTAAATACTACGCTTAATACAACTACTCTAATGATTGTCAAAGAAGTCACTGAGCTCATTGTTGTGTATAATTTATTGCTGTTGCAGAGAGAAAAGGGGGGGTCATGGAGGGGAAAGAGAATCAAGCCTATCAGCCTGAAGGGAAGGAACTTCACAATTTCCAAGGGGTGAGCAGATGTTTAGCAGTGTCACTGTTTAATGCCTAGACTCACAGAATATGATATAAAATGAACTAAAGTATTTACTGTTTGATTTAAATTTAAAACGTCAGGTCCATTATCACTGCTATAAAGCACTATTATGAAGGTATGAAGGTGTGACTGAGTGATACGGGGGAGTCGCAATATCTTCTATTCATATTTTTTTTCCCTTTCAAGGTCGTTCAATGGTTAGGTGTGCAGAGAAAGAGAAAAGGAGATACTTATTGACCATAAGAGAAATATTTTACTAGGGTTGATGAACATAAGCGACCCTGGTGGAGAAATATTTGTTATTAATTAGAAGCCATCAGGTTTATTCACAAGGCTGGCGACTTCTTGGTTTATATATCCAACATTAAACAGCATTACTTTTAATACCATGTGAGTAACGAGTTAATTTAATGGATAAAATGGTATATAGAACAAGTAACTCATAGGGGGCTAATATAATATAGTATAGTATATATGTATAGTATAGTATAGTATGATTCAGGTGTGGCTGTTAGCTAACGTTAATTCCGGTTACACAAAATTAACGTCCGAGACGAACACAAAAGCTACAAATACACTTAGTGGGCTAATTAACACGAAAAGTTAGCGTGAGCATAAAACGACGCGGTCGGGTAAGAAAAACAACTGAACAGTGAAAGTGCGTGATTGTCTAACTCTTGATACTCGTTATACTGTAGCGCTTCTCGTGATTGGATTGTGCATCTTAGTCAGTGACTCCAACACTTCCTCTCGAGACAACTGAAAGCTTGTCGGGTGCTCCGATCAGTCCCAAGAGTTCGACACAGTGCCCATGTTTTGATTTCGTCAAAGCCTTGGTTAACACGTCGGCTGGCATCTCCTCCGATGCCACGTGTCCCAGTACTATTTGACCCGACTCAACAGTCTCCCGAACAAAATGGTGACGAATGTCAATGTGTTTGGTTCGTGCATGGAAGACAGGATTGGTCGCCGGTCTCTGTGCCCCAACATTGTCATTGAGCAGTTTAAGCGGTCCAAATTCCTCCTTTCCAAGCTCGAGCAGGAAATGCTGAAGGTGCACGGCTTCCTTGGCTGCTTCACTCAGGGCCATGTATTCGGCCTCCGTGGTAGATAATGCGACAGTCTGTTGCTTCCTCGAATCCCAGGCAATCGCACCGCCATTCAAGACGAAAACATATCTTGTAAAGGAATGCCGGTCGTCAACTGATCCGCCCCAGTTGGCATCTACGTAGCCCATCAACGAAGCTTTCTCCATGCTTGTATGAGATTTCCTGGTCAGCAGTGCACTTGAGGTACCGAAGTACCCTCTTTGCTGCGCCCCAATGAGTACTGTTGAAACAGTCGTTAAATTGACTTAATACACTTGCTGCGTGAGCTATGTCCGGACGTGTAGCCACTGACAAATACAGCAAGCAACCAACTAGTTCTCGGTATGGGGGTTTCTCACCATCTGTAGTTGACCATGCCTCACCATTTGCCAGCTTCGTCCCGACGTCTAGTGGGGTTGAAACAGCCTTGCAATCCGACATACCGAAGTGTTGAAGAATGTCTTTGATGTATGTCCTCTGATTAACAAATATCTCATCGCCGTTTCTGGAGAAATCCATCCCCAAACAGCGCTTCAGGTCACCCAGAGCCTTCATCTCAAACATCTTTCCAAGTCTGTCTCCAAAACGGGTAGTTTCTTGTGGGTCACGGCATATTATCAGAATATCGTCGACGTAGATGATGATAAAGATCATGATCTCTTCGTTCCAATGTCTTATGTAAGCACATGGGTCACCATTGGTGGGTTTTTCGCCCATGGTACGCAACTATCCATCTAGACGTCTGTTCCAGACACAACCAGCTTGTTTTAGTCCATACAGAGCCTGTACGTAGCAGACCCTGTCAGCTGCTGCTAACTCGTCAAGTTTGGCCCTCGCCTTGTTGATGGTCTGATCCTTGCGTCCTTCCTTATTCACTTTGTGCTCTAAGACCTCTTCAAACCGATCTGGTACCTCCATGTATATGTCCTCATTCAGTCTGCCATTCAAATACGATGTTTTCACGTCGTACTGGTGTATGTACATGTTGTTATGGGCTGCAAATGCAACAATCGACCGTAATGAACCTTAGACGTTCGAATTGCGCATACACCTCGTGAAAATCCCTGCCGTACTGTTGAGCATATCCCTTCACCACTAACCTGGCTTTGCGCTTCTCCAGAATGCCATTGGTCCCATACTTATTTCGTAGCACAAAACGACTGCCGATCACCCTTGACGCTTTTGACCTGTCCACCAAATACCGCGTGTCCTTTGCGAGAATCGACTTCACTTCATTAGCGATGGCCGTCATCTATTCGGCTGAATCCTGACTTGTAAATGCTCAAGCAAATGAAACTCCACTCAGAAAAACGAAGTCGTCCTTGACGACGTGATTCGCCATTGCATAGACTCTGGGGGTCTTCCGGGACGTTCGGTCAGCAATACCCTTGGTCTTTCTGGACATCTTCTCACAGCTTTAATTGGTTAATCTGGAGGAAACCCTTGAAAATCCTCGGTGTCTTCGTGCTGGTCGTCACGTACCTCTGCATTCGGGTGATGGGATTCTTGATCGTTAGAGAGATTGATCATGATGCGTTAATCTTCATCCTCCGTAGCGTTGACATTGGTTGATGAATTTAACAAATTTGGGGACTTGTCCTGCAGTAGGAAATCCTCCCAACTCTCAGCTGTCTGGATTGGAGTCCTATCCATGAAAATCACATCTTGGAGTACCTCAATCTTCCTTTGCTCCGGTACCCATACCCTGTACGTCTTTGACTTTGAGCTATAACCTACGAAGATGCCTTTCTTCGATCGTACTTCCAACTTCCCCTTGACCGGCGTTCTATCCTGACAAAAACTTCGCTCCCAAAGATTCTAAAGCTGGACACGTTTGGTGGTTTCCCGAACCAAACCTTGTACGGGGTTCTTCCTTTTAGTTTACTTGTTGGCGACCTATTGGGTATGAAGTTTGCGGTGTTGACGTCTTCCATCCAAAAAGTTGGTGGCAGTCCGGATTGAATTAGAAGGCAGCATTCCATCTCCATCAGTGTCCTGTTTCTCCTTTAAGCAACTCCGTTCTGCTGCGGGTTGTAAGGTATGGTCAAACGCCTCAAAATGCCATGTTTTGGAGTATTTCATCAAACTGTTTGTTGACATATTCACGTACGTTATCCAACTACAAGCACTTAGCCGCCTTTCCCTGTTGAGTGCCCTGAAACTGTCAAACTCGTCCAGCACTTGGTTCTTTTCCTCAATTAATCTCACCTCACATCATCCTGAAGAATCGTCTATTAAAATAAGCAAATTAAATATTATTTCCATGTGAAGTGACTCGCATTGGACCACAGATGTCAGAATGTATGAGCTCGCCCAGTCACGACACTCTATCCGAAACCTTTGGAAATGATAAGCAACACAGCTTCCCCTGGAGACAAACGCCGCATTGAAAATCTTTGTTGATGTCCTCAACGTTGATTCCTCGAATATATCCCGTCTTGATAGCCTCGCGGAGTGATATGGCATTAAAATGTCCCATGGGAGCACGCCAATCCTCGATAGAATTCTTCCTTGGTGTAATAATAGCGTCATCCGAGCCTGAGATTTTCCAACATTCCTGGTCTGTCAGCTCTGGGAAATAATATAGTCCGTTTTCCCGCTCCGTGGCAAGCAGCACGTTGTCATCCTGATCAATGATATCGGCCTTCGCTTAGTTAAAAATCACTTTGTGTGCTTTGTCGGTAACCTTCCCTACCAAAATGAGGTTAGCACGTAGGTCCGGTACATACAACGTGTCTTCGAATTCGACCACCTTTTTATTATCATTCGCACTCGTCTCGATTCACGCTACCGATTCCTTCAATGTCCGTGCAGTTTCCGTTCGCGAGATTTAGCTTTCCGTGATCGAAGTTCCAACTGATCTGTGCAAACGACTCGATATTCCCACACATGTAAGATGTGCATCCACTGTCGAAACACCAGCTTACGCAATCCGCATGTTTTCAATTCGAAGTGCACTGTTATTCGACATGTCCGTCGCGGCTAAGTACACACTTTCAACGTTTTTCGCGGATTGTTCGTTCGACTTCCTCTTCTTCTGGCAGTTTTTCGCCCGGTGTCTGATCTAATTGCACTTAAAACACTTCATTTTCGAATCCTTTTTCTCACCATAGTCTCTGTCCGATTTCTCGCGTCTGTGCTTTTCTAATTTATTGTTTCCGGCCGACTTTCCCACGTACATCGCGTTTTGTGCTGAATTTCAGTTCGTTTCCTTGCACGCGTCGAATTCCTCCGTAACTTTAATCCGAAGCATCTCCAGAGGCGGTAATGCGTCACGTGACGACATGGTGCAACGAAAGTTTTCGTAGCTCTCCGGTAGGCCTCGCAAAAACATGACTGCCAACAGATCCTGATTAATGTCGACTTCAAGTTCTGCCAACCTATCCACCGTGCCGAAAAACTTCGAGTGTGTTCATGCATGTCACCGCCATCTTGTAATTTCAAGGACATCAAATTATTCAACAAAGCAGCCTTCCGGGCCGGCCCTTTGGACTGGTATATTTCCTCTAATTTTTCCCAAATTGCTCGTGAGGTCTTGCAGCCCTTAGTCTGTTTAATTTTCGACGGGTTCGTGGCGAGCACTTTGTCAGATTGTGCCTTCAGGTCGGCTTCAATCGTCGCCGGCTCAGCTGTAACCGCTTTTGGTTTCACGATTGTTCTTCTCACAAAGACCCATGGGTCATTCTTTATGAGAACTGCATGCATCTGTAGCGCCCATGTTTCGTAATTCACTCTAGTTACAACTTTGCACTTTACGCCGGTCTCGTTCATCTTCGTGGCGTACTTACGAGTTTTCAAGACTCAATGTCCGTTCGAGTTACGTGCTTCGCGATCTTCGATTGGTCACACGAAAATTAACCCAACGAGATTGGGCCCGTAACCTGTTAGCAAAGCTTAATGCCGGGTACACAAAATTAACGTCCGAGACAAACACACAATCTACAAATACACTTAGTGGGCTAATTAACACGAAAAGTTAGCGTGAACACAAAACGACGCGGTCAGGTAAGAAAAACAACTGAACAGTGAAAGTGCGTGATTGGCTAACTCTTGATACTCGCGCTACTGCAGCGCCTTTTGTGATTGGTACAGTGGTTGGATCGTGCATATTAGTCAGTGACTCCAACAGTGGCAAATGAGAAGTAAAATTTGCCACACTATGTAAAAATTGAGAAATTAGGTTGCCCAATCAAACATTTAAAACAACATCCAGTGTTTGAACAAGTTTATTAAAAACATATAACTTACACTTGACTACTCAGCTACAACTGCCTCAGACACAAATGAGGAAAACAGTTCAAATTCAAAGTGTAAAACAATTTAATGTGAAATTTAACGATCCTTTTGTCTGACAAGTTGCAGAAACATTGGCTGAATAGCTTAACTTAATGCACATGTGGAATGCTTAGAATGATTTGCAGGACATTTTAAGTTATAGCCAGCACACCTCGTCAGGTAAAAGTTTATTTTACTGTGAGAGCTGGTAAACTCAAATTCACCACTTGTGACAATTGGCAACGGGGTTGCCCACACCGGCCTTAGACCAATTGACTTCTTGTGCTGGTAGTTGTATTAGCATAAAAATAAAAGGGGGGAAACCACAGTGATGAATTACATGCATTACATCCATAGTGAACTCTACTGAAATTCAAACCTCGATCTGCCACTTGCCGGCAATCCTAGTTAGTGTGAGCCTTCCACCTTAGACTATGTGACCACAGATTATGTGGACGAGATCACAAGGAGAACACTTAGTTAATAATTTAAGCCTGATTCAAAGTAATTTACTAGCTAAGCTTTAAATTTAAAATTTTATTTTTCTCATATTTAAGTCTAGATCATTATAACCTGATAAGTGTTCATGTAGATTTCTTAGCCAGGTTTCAAACAAGAGCCTTGGAGACCTTCAATGGAGGGGCAGAATAAACTCTTAGGAACCCTCAGCTGGTGAAACTACCCCTCCTCAAGATACCCTCAAAGGCAGAAAGTCATGGGTTTAGTCATGGCAGGATTTTTTTTAAATTCACAGTATGTCTCTTAAGGCTGTGTTTCACATATAAATAGTAAAATATAGCACCCCTGGGGAAAAAAAAGTGGCTTAGCACCTTAAATCATTCAGGAGAAGATCTGCCTATTGATCTAAATGTCCCAGGCTTGTTCTTTGCCTGGAGAGAAAATTAAACAAATTCACCCTCAATCCAACCCAGCCACAGCCTATTGGATTAGCATTTAGCAAGCGCTTAGCCAACCCTACCGGTTTAAAGTATTCATTCATTGATGGTTCCACTCATTTTCTTTTAGGATGTGTCAAATGAGCCTAAGCCAACAATTGACCAATCAGAAGAAGAACCCTACCAACATCTACACCAAAGAAAAATAGACAAGGAAAAACAACCTAACAATAATGAGAGTTTCACAATACAGGCAAGTTATAGTTTTGTAGTTTTTTTTTACTTCTATCAATATCTTCTTGCCCATATTTTTGAAAAATGTATATCTCTTATAGAGATAGAAAAAACTTAAACCATTTTAATAATAAATATATTGAAATAAACCTTGAGTAGAGATTAGCCTAGGTGCCTTTCACAAATAGTTTTCAAATATCTATTAAAAATGACACCTGGATATGAGAAATGATCTCGAAACCCTTGGCTTAGTTCTGTAATTTCACAACAACTTAAGTTGTCAGAGAAAGGTCTCCAACCCAGTATTTTGCATTTTATACTAGACTACACTGTATGAATCAACCATTGTGGATGTGACATCATGAGGTACCAGGATAGCATTAAAAGTCACTTGACTGCTGTGTTGCCATATTCTCACCATGTGTCGACTCTCTAAACTATCCACCTCACTCATACCCCTTTGCTTTAGTTGTCATCACATAATGTTAAATGTACTCATTAAAAAAAATTAGCACAACCGTGAAAACTGGTGAAATTTATTGAGATGCTAGCTCTTTGTGTGTATGTGTGTTTTTTGCTGGATTATTAATGCATGGTTATTTTGTGAAAGAATTTGTTTTTTGTAAAAATGACAATCAAATAAATTAGTGAAAGTTTCGAATTAATTTTCAATCACTAATATATTTATTAGGCCTATTTCAAAACCATGTAAATATGGCATGCAAATAGAAGTAACACAGCTAAGTTTTTCTTCGGTCCTTCTTTGGAAGACTGATATATATAGCAAAGATAAATAATTGACAGGTGAGATTAAAACATGAAAAACCCAAAGATACTTAGAAGTGATGGGCCAACAATTAATATCTTAATAAAGTTTTAGCACTTACATCTGTGCAGAATTTTGATTAGTTTTACCGTAATCTACTAAATCTTCTTCCACTACCATAGCTGGTCAAGGTCAGTTATTCAAGGGAGGTAAAAATACAAAATGACACATTATTAATGTAATGGTAAATTTATGCCATCAGGAGGATGTCCCAAGCAGTATTACTAAGAAAGTTGCAAGAAAGGGTGACATATTCTCAAGAGCAGTGGGTGCTTTCTGGGCATCACTAGGTCGATTCTACAAGAGACACAAGAAGCTTCTTGAACGATTGACACTGGTGTTACTCAACGTTTGTCTGTTGGTGTACTTTGCTGTTGCTATCTCCCACCATGTCAAACAGGGTGAGACACCAGACTTTTGGTAAAAAGAAAGCACCAACTAGGGGCCAATTTTTATAGAAACAACCTTATCTGACAGTTTTCTTTTTTATAGTTATTAACAATACCTACAGAATAACACTTATGAAATAGGAAAATGTTATCGATTTTCACATTTAAAAAAAGTTTGTATTTTCTAAAGTATTATTCCAGCCCAAATCCTATGATATTCCTAGCTTGTTACTCACCATTACATGATGTACTTAGCAGTTGCTATATCCAGACGGTTCATCTTCTATAACTGATAAAATTAGCAAAGTTTAATATTTATCACAAGTCATAACAATCACAGCACCTAACTTTTAAATACATGCAACACTGTGTAGGTAAATAAATGCCTTATAGTTCAGGAAAAGTATCTCAAAATTTATTTTAACAAGGAAAAAAACACTGAAGTGGATGAAAAATTAAATACATATTTAAAAATAGCTACTTTTGAAGAAACTGAATCTTCTATGGAAATTAAAAGAACCTTTTTTTATTGTGTTAAAAAGGGGTAGCTGGGGGACAAAGTGGTTTTTTGTAAATATCTAAAAAAATTAAGTTTTCTCAAATATCGTCACATAAACTTATTTGAAAATGGTAAAATCACCTTCAATTTTTTTTTTATGATCAAAATTGACCTAGATATCATTTTTTTATTATGTACTTACCTCACCCCTTGCAAAATGACTTTCTTTCACCTTCTATTTCCTATTGAAACAAGGTGTCAAATAAAAAATACTTCAACATATGTTCAAGGTTATTGAGTTCCCTTTATTTTTCTGACATTGTTTCACAACAAAAAGTGACCACCTCGGTGGCGTAGTTAGCTAACGCGCTAGTTGTGTTGAGCTCAACTGCCGAGGACGGGGAGATCGAGGTTCAAATCTCGGTCGGGTGAACTGGGGGTGGTTTTTCCTAGATGGTTTTCCACTCTCCCTCCACGCAAATGTGGGTTCACTTCCTCTATATTCAACCTTCCCAATTGCTAATCCATTAGCGTAATTAGTACTTAAGCGTATAACCCAAACGGGTATTAAGATGCGGTGCTAAATAAAAAAATATATAAACAAAAAGTGACCAAATTATGGGCCAAAAATGGCCAAAAGTCAATTTTTGTGAAATTAAATATTTTACACTATGTAAATAATTTCTTTTCTGCCTAATGAAATGTACTTAACATTTATATCCCAATGTTTTTTATGTCACTGATGATGAACATTGTGTCAAAATTAAAATTTAACAGTTGATAGCTGTCAATCCTGGCATCAACTTTTTGAAAAATTTAATTTTTGTGAATAACGAGGTCGTTGTTTCATAATCCCATGAATATAAACTTTATGCCAAAATTAGCATGTGACAAATGTCATTATGTTGTCAACTTTAAAATTGTATGGAATACGTGTATTTAACAATTAATTTGATTCTAAAAGACTTTGTAACTTTTAAAACTTTGAGGTAAATTAACTTCAGTAAATTCTCAATTCAATTTTGAAAAAAAAAAAAAAAAAATAACAATGTAATTATATAAACACAAATAAATACAAAATTATGTTTATTTAAAAGCAACTTTTATTCAGCTACATAAATTTGAAAGAACATTAAAAAAACTCTAATAATATAAATTTAACTTTGAGCCAAAATTGAATTTAATAGGCATTTCTGATCATGATTAAAAGCAAGTTTTTTTTAAACGTAAAAATCTTTGCTCTTTACAATGGTGTAGCTTATATTTAAGCTAACATCTTTTAAATTATTGTTTTTAATGCTTAAAAATGACTAATATTCATTGCACAATTTTTCTGAGATTATATATATTTTGGGTAGTAAGAAGCGATGATAAAACATATATCTTTTTTTATTGATGTTTCATCACTTAATTCAAGTCGTCGCAAAAGAAGAGAAAACAATTACAATTTAGGAAATTTTCTTAACTTTAATTTAATTGTATCAGAATTGTTGCTTAAAATGAGTACCTAGTACTCAAGTTATTAACACAAAACTAACTGATTGTCCATTCTTCTTAGAAAATTTTAAAAATAAGCTAAGTTAACGTACATAGTTTTTGAACTTAAAATCATTTAAAAACAATCCAGGATCCTGTAGTTATTACATTAGATGTCAAAGTATGCTGGACCAATTTTTGACTAACGCATTTAATAATATTTTTTTAGTTGTGAAATTTTGGTTTTATTTACATCCATAGCTCTTCATTTATAATTGCTATTTTGAAAGCTAAAATTGTGATAGCTGAATAAAATATCCATTTTTTAAAGCTTATTTTCTCAGATTAAAAAGCATTTAAAAGATTGTTAGCACTGCACTTGTTTAAATAATATGTTATAACATATTAGAAAAAAAGTGTTAATTTTTATAAAAATATGACAAAATAATTTTTTTGTTCATTATTAAATTATATTATAACCAACTTACATATTTTTATATGTTTTGTATATGATTACTAAAAGATTTCATATATACACATAGTTAAAACACATTATACTGTGTTTTTTTATTAATATAACATTTTTTTATATTATAGCATTGTCAATTGTCATTGTAGAATAACGTATAAAAATCCAATTGAAGGGGGTTCAACAACCTTCAACATAAGCCAAAGAATTTTCAATTTTTAACATTTTATCCACAGAAAATAGAGTTAAAAGGTCAATATTTGATAGGAGTAGAAAAAGGAGATAATTAAAAAACTTCTTATGTTGGTCAATATTTATCATACATGTATATAAAAAAATTGAAGGCAATTTCATAAGCTTCAAATAAGTATACATGATAATATTATTTAAAAAAAACCATTATTTTTCAAGATATTAAAAAAATTACTTTGCCCTAGTTTTCAACCCTCTAGCAAAAAAAGGGGTCTTTTAAATTTTATTCGCTTCACAATTTTTTCAATGTTGCTACCTATAATCCTGTACTTTTAATAGTTGTATGTAATGTTATCCATTTTCTCGATGGTATGTTGAAAATTGAATGGAATTCAATAGTTGAAGCAACTTTTCATGTATTATTCATATAATGTTTGCAAATGTGTATATGATAAAACGTAACAAGTTGATATGAAGACCTTAAGCTTGTGGGAATTTTCACCCCACCTTTATAGGTAAGATGTGTAGGTAGTCAGATTTTTTTTAAATTCAAGCAAGTTTGTAAGTTATTTGCTGATGTGTTGAAAATATTTTAGTGACAGTCAAACTGACAACCATGGGACATGAATGGAAAGTGTGTGTGTTTGGGGTGGGGGAGGAGAGTGAAGTTTGAAAACAAGTAATTTTGTTTCATGTTAACATTTTAAACAACCACTAAAAGTGGTGTACTGAACTATCCACAACACATTTAGATTGAAACTAAAACTAAAAAATGAAAAAATGGAGATTAAATAGTAGGTAATCAATTATCTCTATATTAGTTAATTATATTCAGATATTTGATATAGGTTTTGGCTCAGTTAACAACCTTAGGGCCACCGCACACTGAGTGACCAGGTTGTGCGACCAGCTGCCATGGCCGGCGACTTTCTCTGTGACCAAGGAAGCGACCAGGCCACGCCAACCATCTTTCCTATTTTTCTATATCTCTCGGTCAGAAAATGAACAAGGAACAAGTAGCAGCATTGTGGTACTTGATAATTCTGCACCACCAAACAAGTTGGCAAGCTCCTCCCACCACTTTATTTTTACGTTTATATTATAATAGTCTTCACTAGCTAAGTTCCAAATGGCTGAACGGTTTTCATTTCCTATAATTAGCCTAAGTGATCAGTATTAACTTTATGACCTTTTCCCATATTCAAAAGCAAAAAAAAAATTATTGTATGTTAGGAAAACCATTTTCACTGCACAAACAACACTGACCAACTGATCATGTGTGATATCTGGAGATGACTGGTCACTCTTGTTTCAACTGCCAGTGAGCTTACCTGCCATATACTCTGATGCTAACTATTGGTTGCCGGCGGCCAGCTGGTCGGTTGCACGCCATCCGCTATCCCGCGGCTGGTCGCCCAGTGCGCCATGGCCCTTATTTGGGAAATTTAGAAGACTTGTGTTTATGACAGTTGTTTATTGTATCTTTTTTTAATTATTTATAAATGTGTGACTCAGTGAGGTTTTATTTGTTGGTAAAATTACACGCTTACTATTGTAATTTCACAAACATAGGTATGTAAAGTTAATATAGTGTTTAATATTAATTTGTTTTGGCAGGTAATGAAGACATAGGGTGGTGCAATGGATTGGGTATTCTTATCATTCTTCTGTTCTTCTTGTACATGTGGATGTTCTATTACCTCATTGTCAAGAAATACTTTGGACGGATTCTCTATGAGCACATTGTGGCACCTATTGTTCGTGTGTGGGACAAGGCATGGGAGAGAACGTGAGATTTAATTTCAATATCTCACATAACATTATGTTTTGTCATCATAGAATCATTCAAAGTTTAAATTATATTATGTTTATTGCATAATACAATCAGTAAAATAACTGGCAGACTTTGGTGTGTGTGTTACAAGGCTTGACGCTGACCTGGTAAGCCAATATCCAATCTCAAAACGTGATTATTTCCCAACCAAGTGGTTTATTATCTTCTTTCAGGTGAATTCTGACCCGTTTCTATGGCTGCATGGTCATTCTCGCAATAGACTAGACCGCCGCTGACGTTGAGATCAGGGTTCAATCTCGGTCGGGTGTACTGAGGGTGGTTCATCCAAAATGGTTTTCCATTCCCCCTCCACACAAATATGTGCACACTTCCTCTAAATTCAACCTTTTTTTAAATCCCTAACTCGTTAGAGTCATTAATACATAGGTGCATAGCCCAAACACGTACTAAGGCGAAGGGCTAAAACTAGTGAATTTTGATGCATTTACTTAAAATATCTTCACTTTATCTGGGTTTTTTTAAAATCAAATAGCTTAGGTAGCTAACGTGCACACATTGGCACTACAGTGTACTTGAAATATTATAATGAAACTGCTTTACAGTAAAATAACTTTTATGTAATGCTGTCTCTCAGAACTGGTTCATACAATGAGGGATTTATAGTGGGCTTGGAACAGGGAGGGATGGCATGAATAGCTATACAGGCTATAAAGTCTGTTCACCGTAGGAATTGTTTTCTGAAAGGCTTTTCCTACCAGAAAGCTATAATATAGTAGGATATTGGTAGGAAAAAAGACCTTCAGAGAGTAATTCCTACCGTGAATGGAGTATAGTTGTGTTGTTGTTAATATATTAAAATTATTATTTTGAAATGTTTATCATATTTGTCTAGTTTATTTTTAATAAAAAGGAGTTAGTCAAATGTTGATAAAGGAGTAGAATGGAATAAAGATGCAGAAGATGTATAAGTAAAGGATGGTGTGGAAATAAATTTTAAAAAGAAAGGTAGACATGAAAAAGATAGAGAAAAAGAGGAAGTGAAATAAAGATAAGCGAGGGAACAAAGTAAACAGAGGGATAGGGACAGTATGGTATAAATAGGGAGAAGTTGGAAATGAAAGGGTTGAAAGAGGGTGTAGAAAGGGGAAATTGAGGGCGAGAATGAAAGCAAGAAAAAAATAGACAAAGGGGTAAGAGGGGAATGGAAAGGAAGTGATGGATGGGTTGAGGGAAATTAACAGAGTAAATTAGAAGTAATCTGCCAAAGTATAGTATGCATTTGTGTCCAGTGTATGGATAATAAATCTAAACATTATCTGGTATTTCCAACTAAGGAATAAAATATTTAAAAACTAGAATCCAGGTTTAGTTTCCAGTACTATGATTTTAAATGTTTCTCTCCTTTGTTAAATAAGTTTGTAAGTTGTGTATGTTTTGAAAGTGCATACCAAATAAAATATTTTAAGGACACACATTTGTAAATAAGATGTAATGTAAATAAGATGGAGGCATTTTACTATACTGACCCCGCCACAGGCTGGCAACAGTTGATGGTGATAATGATGATGATTTTTAAATACATTATTTAAAACATGAAAACAACATTTCTGAAATTTAAAAGCCTAATAATATATTTCAGGTTATTCAGAGTGGCAATATCCTTGCTAGTGTTGGCAGCACTGGTGGTGTTCCTAGTCCTGGATACAGTGGGCAGTCGAGAAAGACTCGTATCTTTCTTGGACTCATCGTCATACTACTATTTGGGTTTATTTTCTCTCGGCATCCCACGCAGGTAACAAACATCCCAGTATATAGTACACAAATTATGAGGCTATTTCACAAAACTTGGTTAAACTTTTAATAATGTATCAGACTGTTTGGAACTACTTAGAGGAAGAATACTAAGAAATACATTTCTATGTCGGTCTATTTTATTTAAGACACATTTTAAAAAATAACTCCTTAACCTCTCCATTATGTAGAGCTGTCAAATCCAATGAAGCTACTGAAATAAAAAACACATAGTTCACTGGACAGACATCCTCAGAGATGTAGAGCATGATCAAAAAAGGCTCCCACCAGCATTGAAAGCTGTAGGTCTAAGGCATTACTCTTGCATAAGCGGCCCCTAGATGGTCAATATTATTGCACAGTATTTGATATTGCTCAATATTATTGATTGTCTGGAGGATATATTGATTGATTGTACAATATATTGCGTTGATCTACAACTGTTTGAAATATATTGTGCAATGTGTGGAGCATTGGTCTGTCTGCACAATATCACTTCAGTTCAGTACAAGATTTCAAAGTGTAAGCACATCAGCCTCAACAAGTGTGTGCAACATTTTAGAAAACATTCATCAAGTTTTAAGTAAGGAGTAGTTTAATTGAGAGTTAAGACTTAGATAAGTTAATTTAGAAAATAGCAAATTTAAGTTTAAAAGTTAAGTTTTTACTAAAGTGGATAGTATATAATGTGATGTTGAAAAACAATAAAAAATTAAAGAGTTTTTAGAGGAAAATTGTGCATTATATGAATAATTAGAAAAAAATAAATACATCATGAACTTATACAATGGTTAAACGAGTTGATGAATAGTCTAAAAAATAGGTTAAAAAATTAAAATATTAATACAAAAAATATAATGTGATATGAACATTGACATTAAAGTCAGCATTGGGAAAGTGTCTGGCTACTGATTGAAGTAGTCCAAACACTTTTCCAGTGCTGGATCTCAAAGGAGTAATGGGACATCAATACAGATAAGACTTAGACCAACATAACCATACTTTTCTAACTCTACATTATATTATACTTCAACAATATCTAAATCAACTTTGCTGATGTTGACTTAATTTTCTTCTGAATAATTTCAAAATAAGTCTTGACATTCCCTTCTTTTCTCTTATACAAAAAGCCAAAGCAATGGCTACACAAGCTGCACCCGTATTGTATACTCAACATTTAGGATAAAATGAATATTGTACAATTCAATTTTTGAGTTATTGAATTGTCTAGAATCAATAATATTGCACAGTATTGACAGTCTAGGGGCCGCTTAAGACTGATTTCGGGTGATCAAGGTATGAATACTGGTCAGGTGTAGACCTATTGAGTGCATTTTCCTAAATGGTTTCCCATAATCCCTAGGATAAAAAATGCAGGTAGTTTCTCTTAAATTCTACCATCGTTACCTTCACCCCATTAGTGTAATAAGTGAATATCCTGGACAATTGTTAAGATGCAACAATAGAAAAATAAATAGAAAAATTTTCTACAAAAAATATTGTATGTACACACATAAATCTTGTTTGATAACAATCATGTTCATGTTTAGATCTTATGGCGCCCTGTTTTGTGGGGATTGGGAATTCAATTTATTTTTGGTGTCCTAACCATCCGATGGGTAGTGGGTAGACAGATATTCCAATGTATTGGTGATCATGTGTCTACCTTCCTGCTCTACACAAACTCAGGGTCAACCTTTGCATATGGAGAATTTTTGGTCACCAATCAAGGAGTGTTCGCTTTCCAGGTAAAATAGGCATATAACCTTCTCTTTTTAAAAGTATATATAACTTAGTAATGGAGCTCACTAACAAATAATATTAGCTATAATATGAGTAATTTAATTAATACCTCCAAAATATTTATGAAACAGAATGCTGTTAACTAATAAAAGTTTCTATTAGTCTAGTATTAGTGAGTTTTTTGAAACGGGGCCCAGGTGCATGTTTCAACTGATAAAAAAAATTATAATTGAAAAAAAAGTTAACTAAAAAAACTCACTGCTCATACACACACATACACATATATATATATACACCATGCTCATACACACACACACACCACCACACACACACATATATATATTATATATATATATATATATATATATACACATACATATTATGAATTAGGTCCAGTGAAGCTAGGTCTTTTGGAGTTAGATCTTATAAAGTTTAGGTCTAATGCCTCTAGGCCCACTGCCTATTAGAACAGTTAAGGATATTAAAAAGGAATTAATGACAAATAAATTTTAGGTTCAGTGCTTTGAGGTCCAGTTAAGTTAGGAGCTATAAAATTAGGTGCAGTGAAGTTAGGTCTTATGGGATTTAGTTCTTATAGCGTTTAGGTCTTATTGCTAGGTGTAATGTGTGATAATTTTCATCTAATTATAAACATTCGAGCCCAGCATTACCATCAAATAAACCACAATAAAACAATCCCCCCCCCCCTAGATTCTATATGACCATGATGATAGTCAAAGACTAGGGGAAGTAAAGTCGCCGGTCCCATGTAGATTGTGAAATGTAAAAGAACCCTAGAAAGTATATGAAAATACCTTTACCGGCAAAACTGGTAGGCCCTTTCATGCTTGCTCATGGAAGTTTTTTGTGCTGGTATAATCAGTCGGTTCAGAAAGTGCACATTAAATACCTCAAATAAATAACAAAATAAATAATAATGTCCCTACAATAAATATTTTAATAATTTTTATTTTAAATACGTTGAAATATGTAACGAAAGGATGAGTAGACAACTAAGTGGAAAAACACTCTTAGCATACTCGAAAAGGATAGACAGATATTTACCTTGTAAGTAAAACCAGAGCATGTCAGACAAGATCATTAGCATTGAGGCAATCTGAACATTGTCAAAATCATTAGCATTGAGGCAATCCAGTCTGTCAGAACTTTAAATCTTAGTACTCGTTTGAACTATCCGCATTTAATTTTACTATTGGAAAAAAAAAGAGAAAGAATAATTTAGTGGAAATGTTCCCACATTTGCTAAAAACCGTTGGAAATTATCAAGGAAAAATACCTCAGTATGCTCGGCAGGATTCAATTCCCAACTTTCAGTGGCAAATTAGCGTATAACCCGAACAGGTAGTAAGATGCGGTGCGAGGATAGATAAGTTTTTTCTTTAAATTAAGTTAAGAAATTTAGTTTAAGAGTTGTGACTTTAGGTTTTATAATTTTAGGTCCACGTCCGAATTAGCTTTTAAAATAACATTTAATGGAAGTGTGCAAAATTCCTTCATGCAAACATTCTTCACTATTGAACTGTCCACCAAAGTGAGATGAATATAATATTGAGTTGTTCATTTCAGGTGATGCCCGTGATTTTCTTCTTTTGTTTCTGTGTACAAATCTTGTTTTACTACGGCATTATACAGAACATTGTTGTTAAGCTCGGCTGGTTGCTTCAGATATCTTTAGGGACAACTGTGGCAGAGTCTGTCAATGCTTCAGCCAGCGTGTTTCTTGGGATGGTAAGCAATACTCTTATTTTATTTGACCACTTTGGTGGCTACATAGTCTTAGGCGTCACTCTTGCAATCGATTAGACTACCGACAACTGGGGTTAGAATATTGGTCAAGTGTAAAAAATTCCACTCTCCCTCACGCAAATGTAGGTACACTATCTAAGTTATAACTTCCCTATCCATAACACATTAGCGCATGTAAATATTTGTATAGCCCAAAAGGATAGTGATACGCGGTGGTAAAACTTTTTTTGGGTAATATTTTAATTGTTTTTACAAGCACTTAGGATGGTTGGGCTATGAGTTTCTGGGACTTTCTGATTTGAGTGTATTCAGAACAGCTTATTGATAATGATAAATCCCCATGACTAAAATTTGAAAATAGATCTCCTGAAAGCACTTAGTGTTATGATGGAGCTAAATTTTATTGCAATAGTGCTCTTAGATATGGCAGTAATTGAAGGATGCCTGTATTGTAAGGAATCAAGTGGAATGAGTTGGCAATTTGTAAAATACTGTGAATAAATAAATAAATATATATATATTTCGTGGTGGGAAAAGTAAAGTTTGCAAACTGGCGGAGTTGCACAGATAACTGGGTGTGAAAATATGTTAACACCTGCACATCTTGTAGTTTAAACATTTGGCAACATTGTGCTGTGAACCTCATACTCCTAAAAGTGTTAGTTTGTGAGTATCAGCTAAGTGACTTTGGCATGGAACAAAGAGTCCACATCAAGTTTTGTGTAAAACTGGGGAAAGCTGCAGCGGAAACTTATGAAAAAGTAAAATATGGTACAGATTCCTTATTTCATGCTACAATTTAAGAATAGTTTAGACAATTTAAAGACGGAAATGAGAATGTTAAAGATGACCCGAGGAGTGGCTGTCCATAAACCCCTTCAAAATGAAGATCGGGTCATGAAAGTCCATAAAATTGTGGCAAGAGATCAACAAGTAAATATCAAAATTATGATGAAAAAGAAACTATCCAGAAAATTCTGTATGAAGATTTAGGAAAGAGAAAGATTTTTTGAAGTTTGTACCAACAACCTTGTGGACGAACAAATGTATAGTTGATCATGCCGTGCTTTCATTGAGAATTGTGAAGGCAGTCCTAATTTCCTCGACAGTATTTTCTCTGGCGAAAGTCGAGGTGTTTGAGTATGATCTCAAACCAAGAGCAAAGCATGCAGTAGACATCAACATCTTCACCAAGACCCAAGAAGTTTCATTTGAAGAAATCACTTTGTGAAAAGTCATGCTGATCACATTTTTTGACAAGTGATTCATAAGAAATTTATTCCTACAAGGACAGCCAGTGAGTGTAAAATCTTACATTGAAGTTCTTCAGATATTGGTAACGTGGATTTCCTGTATGAGAACGCAGATTTGTGAAAAGGCAGTTGGTTTATGTTGCACGACAATGTGCTTTCCATTCTACACTGGTTGTGAACATTTTTCAATCAAAACATGGCATTGAAGAGATTGATCACCCACCATATTGACCCGAGTTGGCACCTGATGGACTTATTCCTGTTTCCTAGAGTGGAAACAGCTCTCAAAGGAAAAATATTAGAGGATACTGAAGACATAAAAATAAATATGATCGCTGAACTGAAGAGGGTTTTATTAGATAACCTTTCTCGCCATTTTAATAAACCTTTAGGATGATGTAAAAAAGTGTTGAATTAGGGGGGGAACTATGTTGAATATTATTTTATAATTGTTTGGTTTTCTTCTACGCACCAGTCCAGGAACTTTATTGCCACAACATGTTAATTAGATACAAAAAATATCAAAGAAATGAATTGGAATTAATACCCGCCTCGGTGGCGTAGTTGGCTAACGCGCCAGTCGTGTTGAGTCAACCACCGAGGACGGGGAGATCGAGGTTCAAATCTCGATCGGGTGAACTGAGGTGGTTTTTCCTAAATGGTTTTCCACTCTCTCCTCCACGCAAATGCGGGTTCACTTCCTCTAAATTCAACCTTTCCAATTCCTAATCCATTAGTGTAATTGGTACTTAAGCGTATAACCCGAAGGGTAGTAAGACACGGTGCTAAAAAAAAAATTGGAATTAATCTTGCTATAACATATTTGGATGAATTTAATAAACAGGAAATTTGTGCATGTGTCCATTTAACAGGAGTGTTACTTTAATAAGCTTTTTTACAGAAGTGATAGAAAATTTAATGATGTAATGTTTGTAAACAAAATGGAGTTATAATAAAAACTGTGGAATCTGAAACTGGATGGTCTGAAAAGATCTGGTTGACTGGAAATTTACTAAGAGGCCCATTAATTTCACTTAGCATATATTTTACTACAATATTGTGTTTTCATGTTCCAGTCTGAAGCGCCCTTACTGATACAAGGATATTTGAAAGACCTCACCAAATCAGAAGTACATGCTATCATGGCTGGAGGATTTGCAACAGTTGCAGGTTGTTATTATTATTATTTTAAGATTTAGGGTGAATTTCTGAAGTCATATTACAATAAACTTTAAGTGTTTTTCACATTAACTTAAAATCCTTCTTATGGTTAAAAAATAATAAAATTATATAATATTTGCTAATGATATAATTTAAATGCTTTAGTCATGTTATAAAACATTAAAATAATTATAGCTAAAACAATTTTGATGAACGAATGTATGTACCAATGATGAGTCAATTCCATATATTTTTTAAATTGTCATACAAAACTTATATTTGTTTGTTTGAATAAAACATTTGGCATGAAAAATACGTGATTGGGAAGCATTTCAATATTTTATATACATTGAGTCTTACTTTCTGTTCAGGCTATCCTCATTTAACTACACATGTGTGGTAGGTATAAAGCTGATGTGCTTGAAATGAGTGATACAAAGTCTAGAGGTAATGGAGGGATGGAATTAATAAAAGGATGTACATTACATTGGATGGTAAGTGGAGGTTGAGAGAATGAGTGACAGAATAGTGAAAATGGTAGTGAGAGAGAAAGGAAAGCAATTAGAAATACTACAGGTGTATGCCCCTCAAGCTGGATGCAATATGGAGGAGAAAGAAAAATTTGATGAAGAACTGGAAATACCTTTAGGTAAGGAAAGGCAAGTGGTAATGGGTAACTTAAATGCCAACGTGGGAAGGAAAGAAGAGGTTTTGAAGAGTACTAGGAGCTGATGGTGGGGATTGAGAAGAAAAGAAGGCAAGAGACTCCTAGAATTGTGCACAAGAAGAGGAATAAGGTCGGTACATTTGGTTTAAGAAGAGCAGGATACACATACGATAATGCGCTACAGCTGAATGGTGAGCAAAAATCCCTAATTGACTATTTCCCTTTAGATAAGGAAGCAAAGGTGTGCACGTTTAACATTAAGGTCCTGCCAAGTGTGTCTTTGGATGAAGACCATAGACTATTAGTTGCCGACAAGAAAGGCTGGAGAAGAGGGTGCCAGATAGTGAAGCAGGAAAAGAGGGTAAGGATATGGAACCTCAGTCAAGTGGAGAAGAGAATGTACTTTCAAGCAAGAGTAAAAGGAGCACTACCAAAGGATAGCATAAAAGGAAGAAACAGAAGTTGCAAAGGTTCAAAAAGTGCATGGTGGAAGCGGCAAAGGAGAATGGGTGGAAAGAGAAGATGGAAGTAAACCACATGATAGAACGAAAAGGTAAAAGAAGTAGTAAATGCTTAGAATAAAGCATTTAGAGAATGGTTTGCGAAAAGAACAAGAGAGATTGAGGATAAGTATAGGGAGGAAAATAGAAATGCAAAGACGATAGATAGTAAGAAAAGGGAAAAAAACATGGTTGGAAGAGTAGACAAATGTAGCTACAGACTGATGTAGAAGGGAACAAGAAAGTATTGTATAGTCAAGTGAGCCAAAGGAGAAGGGAAAATAGGAAAGAGGTCCGAATGATGTATGAAAAAGGAATGATAATGACAAGAAGGTAAAAAACCTGTGTAAATCATATTTTGAAAGATTGTTTAACCCGGAGGCGGAGAAGTTTGGTTAGGGGAGGAATAAGAAGAGGAAATGGATGGAGATATGGAGGAAATAGAAGATGTAACCTGGACGAAGGTAGAAGAGGCCTTAAAAAGGATGAGTAAGGGAAAGGCACCAGGAATGGACGAACTCACAGTGGAAAAGATAACAGTAGCAGGCGAAATGGCTCTAAAGTGCTGGTATAGAATAGTAAAGGCAGTGTGCAGGGAGAAGAAAGTGCTAGAGGGATGAACAAAAGGTATTATATTAACAATATTCAAGAACAGGGATAGGTAAAGGTGAAAAGTTACATATACAAACAATGATGTGTCAATGCGCGAAAATGTATGAAAAGATTATGGAAAGGAGAATAAGGAAAAGCGTAAAGTGAAGATGGAGAGAAGAGCAACATGGGTTTAGAGAAAAGAGGTCAATGATAGATTTATTATTTGGAATCAGATGGTGTATGGAAAAGAGATATGAGTTTGGAAAGGATCTGGTAGTTGCATTCATGGATGTAGAAAAAAAAATGATAATGTGGATAGGAAGAAAGTCTGAAAGGCTATGGAGGAGGCTAGAGTAGAAAGATGAGTGGCTAAGAGAGTAAGGGATATGTATGATAGTAATGTGAGTAGTGTAAAAATGAAGAGAGGGTGGACAGTGTGGTTCCAATTTAAAAAATTGAGTAAAGCAGGGAAGTGCCCTCTTACCATTACTATTTGTATTGGTGATGGAAATGACCATGAATTGAGAGGCAGGAAAATTGAGTGAGGAGAAAATGAAAGCAATGCTGTCTGCAGATGAATTGATTGTCAGGGGGGGGGGGGGGGGAAGACAAAGAACAGGAACAGCTGCAGGAATGAAATGAGGAGGTGACAAAGTGTGGAATGGAATTTAGTAGTAAGACAAAAAGTGATGTGAAGGTGATGACAAAGCAGAGAACAAGGCCAAGAAAGGTGATAGAATTGGATGGAGTTGATGTGAAATAAGCAAAGAGCGAAAAGTATCTTGGTAGTGTACTTGAGGCAAAAGGAGACAGCAGAGAAGATATAGTAGGACAAGGGCAGCAGGGAGAGGTATTCTAGAGGTGTGTAAGAAACCTACTATGGAAAATAGAAGTGAAAGGAACTGTTGTCATTCGCATAGATACGTATGCAGTGGAAACTTGGACTTTGGATACAAGAGAAACAAGAAAAGTGGAGGCCATGGGAATGAAGTTTTTGAGGAGCATGCTAGCTGTAACCAGAAGAGATAGGATTAAGAATGAAGATGTGCAGTCAAGAGTTGGGATACATGAGATAGTTGAGGAAGCAAGGATGAAATGGTATGGACACCTAATGAGAATGAAAGGGGAGAGGATTCCAAGAAGATTAATGGATGTAGAGTATGTAGGGAAGAGACCACAAGGGAGACTTAGGAAAAGATAGCAGCAAGTGTGCAAGTAAGAGGAGAAGAGCGGAAGAGAGTGCAGGAGACGAATTGTGTAAGGAGAGAGAGAAAGAGAGAGAGAGATGGAGGAATTTTAGTAAACGGAGCCGGCTACAGGCTGGAAACAGTTCATGATGATGATGATGATGATGTGGTAGGTTTGAGGAAGATAACATTTTAGATGAAGTAGATCCTAATTTGTGTGAAGGGAGAGTGGGAAATAATTGAGTAAAAAACAGTAAAAAAAACTTCAAAACACCCAATCAAGATTCAAAATCCAACCTCCAAATCATCAGCCAGCTCGACTAAATTAATTTGAAATTAAGTCCGCATGCCCACCAATGTGGGGGGGTCTTTCCCATCTCCATTACATGGTAATGAAGCTACATTTACATAAGGTAACCTACACTAGTTAACAGTATCCCTTAGTGTCACTAGCCCTTGTCTTGACATAATATTTTATGAGTGGGTGTATGGTAATACACAATGAAAAACATTCCTTTTTTATAATAAACAATGAGTATCAATGGAGAGTATACATAATTATATTTTTACTTTTAGTAATATCAGGGTAGAAGATATACACAAAGCCTAATGTTTCAGGAACGGTTTTAGCGGCATACATTAGTTTTGGAGCTCAAGCAGACCATCTCATCACTGCATCCATTATGTCTGCTCCGGCTGCACTCTGCTTTTCAAAACTATTCTATCCAGAAACCGAGGATTCTAAGAACACAGTGGATCAAATTGTCATTATAAAGGAGTAATACACCATTTGTAAACCATCTTGAATAATATGGTCATATAGATAAAACCAGGTTATTCAAAAAATACTATATATATATATATATATATATATATAATATATATAATATATATATTTATATATATATATATATATAATATATATATTATATATATTATATATATATATATATGTATATATATATATATATATATATATATATATATATATATATATAGCTTATGTATATGTATAGCTTGTCTAATCTGGTTTGCTGGTGATTTAGTGGTCAAGGTTCAAATCCCGACCAGGTTTTTTTCCCATAAATGGTTTCCCACTTTCCCTCCACATCTCCACATAAATGCAGTTATAGTTTTTAAATTCTACCCTACTCTTCCTTACTCGACTAGTGTAATAAAATGTAAACTCCCGGATGGGTAGTAAGATAGTATAATTTAAAAAGTGTGTCATTTAAATCAAAGTTATATTGGTTTACTGAATCTTACTTTTAATTCAGGCTATCCTCGCATAGTTATTTTAGTGATATGTATGTTCTATTGCTTGTTTATGGCATCTTAAACTTAAATAATATAATTCAAGGACACAGAATGAGGATGAATTTGAAAGCTAAGATGACAAGTTGACAAGAGAAAAAACACACAGTGGATCAAATTCTATCTTCCTCAAGCTCAAATTAACATGCCAGCATACTCAACCCTGCCAATTTCTGATTATTATAAATGTTCGTTAATTAACCCAGTTAATAATGACACAACTTTTATTGAAGCAGTTTTAATTAATGTGTTGCATTCAAGGGTAGGGTAGAATATTTTTAATATTGCCTTATAAAAATAGGAGTTTGAAAGTTAAAAGATAAAGGAAAAAAAAGGAAAATGCTTCATGCAAAATACACACTTCTCCAATAAAATATAGAAACTAAAATCATAAAAAAATACTGTAACTCTTAAATTGGTAAAGCTATGCATCATATAAAGATAGCGTTATCTATACAAATATATACTAGTGACAAGGTAACATGGTTTCAATTTGTTTATTTTAATTTTAGACAACAATGTCTGCACATCTGTCTACTGAGCTATAGGTCCCTGGTTCGATTATGGCTATTGCCGAAAAATGTATCCTTGATGAAATATAAATGTTGGGTTTGTTCTAAGATTAATTTAATTAATAAGTTCTGTATTTGGACTATATAATCAGTCAGTTCAGAATGTGCATGTTAAATACATTTATTTTTTAAAGAGAGTGTGTGCCCATCATTTACTCTGTAATGTAGCAAGCTTACCTAGCTTGGTTCTACTATGGTGTAGTTTATAAGATAGAGCCATAGCGTATTTTGTCAAGGTAAACTAATTGTACATGTTTACACAGCAACTTTCCCAATGTTAATGTTTACTATGTTTGTCAGTGAATCTACAGGTGTGTTGGATGCAGCCGTAAAGGGAGTCACAGCAGGGATACAGATTGTCCTTGGTATTATTGCTAACGTTATTGCATTCATTGCATTTGTTGCCTTCCTGAATGGAATATTAACTTGGATAGGAGATATGGTTGGTGTTCCAGATGTAACTTTTGTGGTGAGATAAACAATCTACATTTCATGTTTGTGTTAAAATATTTAGTAAAAACCTGGTTTTTTTTTAGTTATCAGTCAAAGTTTGACACTATCTAGTAATTAGTGGTGTGTTTACATACTAATATTATCACCAAATTCAATTCCTAGTAATGGGATGGTAATAATATAATGCCGGGCATTGTTTTATGCGTTTCTACTCACTAGTGGTATTGTATTTATCCTAGAGTTAAGTTAAATTAAGACAAAGAAGTAAAAATATAAACAAATTACATTTACATCTCCAAGTGCTATCTGACAGCTTGGCTCAGTCGGTAACATGTCAGCCTACTGAGCTAAGGGTCCCGGGTTTGATTCCCCGCATGTCTGAAAAATGTATCACTGGTAAAATGTGGGTTCCCTTTCACATTGAGAAATTAATGGCCGGGAACTGTATTTTTTGGTGTCTGTCATAGTCCTAAGTTAGATTATAAGGCATATGAAGCTACGATAGGCCTAGTAAGCAGTTAGTAGAAAATATATAGATTAAATATAAAACTGGCCCAGGCCACAGGCTGGAAACAGTAGTGAATGTGAATTATAGAAACAACAATCTTAGCCGTTTAATAACAGAACAGCCTCGGGATGGAAAAAATACAAGAAGTGGCCAAGAGTGAGACCTACAGGAAAGAATAAAAGTACAGTACAACCTTGGATTGCGAGCATAATTCGTTTCGTAAACGTGTTCGTAATACAAAGCACTCGTATATCAAAACAAATTTCCCCCATAAGAAATAATGGAAACTCAGATGATTCGTTCCACAACCTAAAAATATTTAATCTAAAAATGACTAATACCTTTTTTATTTTTTTTATTTAAATGTAACTGTACTGTAATCAAATTAATTAATTAAATTTAATGGTGGCTGGTGTGAGGTGGACGAGAGAGATAGGAGGAGGTGAGTTATTGTTTAGGACGACTTTCACTGTCACTAACAGAATCACTGCTATCTGTTGACTCACTCAAATATTTTTCTTTTTGTGCGACTTTAACAAAGAACCTATCCAATGACACTGCTCGGCAGACAAAGTGTAACCATAGTACTACTCATATTGCAAGATATCGCTCGTTTATCAAGTTAAAATTTATTGAAAATGTTTGCTCGTCATACAAAACACTCGCAAACCAAGTTACTCGCAATCCAAGGTTTTACTGTACAGCTATCACAAGAAATGGAAGAAATGCCAACCAAAGAGGGAAAAAGAGGGAATACTCCAGGGCAACAAAATAAACTTAATATGGGAAAAGGTAGCTTAACGTCATACCCGAGATGAAAGTTTGAAACTTACCCATTTTTAAATACATCGGGGCTGAATTGCTGAAACTTGCCTATAAAAATTATACAAATTTAAATAACTTACTAAAACAAAAATAATCATATACCCATTTTTAGGGACTTTAGAGGATCTAGGATTAAAAAACGGGACTTTTAGGGACTTTGGAAACCAAGTATGAACCCTGTCTAAGTCTCATTCTCTAATCCATTCAACAACAGTTTACACATTTGCAGACCTCAACATTCCATTATCATCCATTATTGATAAACTAAAAATTGAGTTAAAGTTAAAAGATTAGCTAAATCTTGAAACTAGTTTAAAAATATGTTTTTTGTTGACCTAATTGACTTAGTGGTAAAGTTTTTTCACAAAAAAACAACTTTTGAGTGACATGTTTGTTGTTTCCATAGTTTTTATCAAGTCCCTATTTTGGTACTTTTTTTGACCTGAAAGTACCCTAAAGTCCCTAAAATAGGCCTGAATATGGAGTATGAGCCCTGGGCTTGGATAAAGCTGATATATAAAGGCATTGCTCTGTGGGGCTGCTAGAACAGAACTTAGTGCAATATTGTATCAAGTACAACTTAATGCAAATTTTGATTATGTATTTGCTAAATAAACATTAATTTCTAACTTCTCTCTCTGGTAAGTCCGCACAAAGTGAATAGCTACACTCCAGATATACACTGATTTAATGGGGCTGTTTTTATATAAAAAAATATTGCTAAATTCACACAACCAAACCTATATTCATGAACATTTTAAAAACTGTCTTTAATAGGATTTAAATGAATCATAATTCACTATTCAGTTCCTATCACAGTACTGTATATTTAAAAATTCATCCTATAATTTAATGATTATTATTACTATGGGGAGATTTTTTTAAATGATTTAAAAAAAAAATTTAGATTTTAAAATAATACTTTTCTATAAAGTATCAGAGTAATATTTCATTAAAAACTTTTTTTAATAAATCGAATAAATATTTGTTAATTTATGTAATTACATTTTTAAATTATATACATACAAAACCAAAACTCGGCTAAACTCAACACTCTAGAGTAGGCCTGGACAACCCATGGCCTGCATGTATTAGATAACAAGACATTTACTATACAAGTAGTACTCTACCAAATACACACCACTCTTTTTCTTCTTTGAACCACATTGCGTCCGGGAAACCTTAGGAGAGTGGACGGGAGCCAACAAGGTCAAGGAGGGGGAGGATCCTCGCCTACTCCTTGCCATCATCACATGACTAGGACTTGACTGCCCCAGTTCTGTTGTTTTCTATCTTTTCCTCTCCTACACCTTGTTCTTATCTTCTAGCGCCAGTTGGACAAAAAACCCTACACAAGACACAATATGCTGGGTACAATCTTCCGGGTACTACTCTTCACATGAGACACACAACACAACCTGACACTATACTTAGAAACTTTCTATTAATGGATAGTTACACTTTCAATGAACTGCTCTATACGGTGGCGCCTTTAATAATAATTAAAAAAAATATATTATAATGAGAGAATGTACAAGTGTAGTAAGTATATGAGAGCAATTATTAGTCATGACAAATGATGGAGAATTGGCCCGGCCCAACCATCCTACACACGATCCAACTTACAGAGTTTTGGAGCGGAGAGTCGGAATAATGTGTTGTTACTTCGACCAACCGCCTGATATTGGAATAATATCAAAATGTCAGCCCGACTTACCTACAAACCCCCCGAACTGCAGAGTCCCAGCAGATGTATCGTGTGTGTCTAATATGCTGGGACCTAACAATGTCGAAGCAAGTTATTCTGTCGCACTGTTAATTTCAAAGGAAATGAAGCTATTTTTGAATGGGGAATTGGTGAAAGAGGATTTTAAAGCTGTAAAATGTGTTTTGCCTAAATAAAGTAAAGTATTTTCAAGCATAATTCTGTCACGTCAAACAATATGTCCTTGTAGTAATGATATTTCAGCTGAAATAGTGGTGCGTTTGTGAGATCAGAGTCAAGAATTCAAAGCTTATTATTTATTCTTTAGTGTTTGACCAACGTACCAAGACATATCTAAACTTGCAGCATGTATTTGTATTGTTAACGATTCTTTTTAAATGACTGTTGTCTATTAACCATGTCATGGATGAGGTTATAAAGACAGTAAAATGAATTTAATCCCATCTGCTTTAGCATTGCCAATTAAAAAATTTCTGAACAAAATATGTGCATTTTACCAATTTAATATATCTGAGTCATGGAAAATATTTAAACTACTTTTTGAGTTAAGGGAAGAAATTGAAATTCTTATAAATGAAGGAAAAGTACCAGTTTCTGAACTAAATAATGAAAAGTGGTCATCGGACCTAAGTTTTTTGATAGATATAGTATAACCGAAAAAATTAACCAACTCAACAAGAAGTTGCAGGGCAAGCGAATTTAATTAAAGATGCTTGTAATCACATCAAAGCATTCCAAATGAAATTATTGTTGTTCAAGTGCCAACTTAAAAGTACCAACGTTAACATTTTTCATTGTTTTATAACTTTAAAAACTGTCATTAGAGGAGCTTCTCGAAGTATGCCGAGGAAATAAATAAAATTTCAGCAGCTTATGATTGTAGTTTATCAAAACTCGCAAAATATGATAAAGTGTTTGAAATATTTTGTTCTCCGTTTTACGTTTCTACTATTTCGTAGACTTTGCAGATGGAAGTAATTGATTAACGTTGTAACAATGAAATTAAAACTCATTCATGCCACTACATCAAAAATCAACTTTCACAGCACCTGACAATGGAAAAGTGTCTCAAATTAAGATTTTTTGCAAAAAAAAAAAAATTGGAGTGCCTTCGGATCCACATCCGTTTGTGAAATTAAAAAATATATATATATATTGAGCTTCAATGAGACAGATGAAAATCTGGAAAATCGATCAAGATGTGCAACAACCAATATTGAGATATATTTAAAATTAATGAATAATCGCAAAGAAAAGTAAATATCTAATTGATTTACATATATAAAAAATGAATTAATAAAATACATGATTATATCATTTAATTTTCTATTTTTAGAATATTGTTTTATTTTATGTGTGGCACGCAGAAAATTGTAGTTCATCAAAGTGGTCCGTGCAACAATTTGTGCTGGCCAGGCTTGCTTTAGAGCTTCATAAAAAGCTCATTCTAGGTTGACTGAATGAAAAAAAAAAACCAATGCTGGCAGATTTCTAATTAATTTCCTTTAAGTAGCCCCCCTGATCTTCACTCATTAGAATTAAAGATGTGCGAGTACTCAAAAATTTGAGTTTGAGTAGAGTTTAAGTAGCTACTTGAACAAAGACTCGAAGATTTTTACAAAACTCATTTTTTTTATCTTTAATAATAATTTTTATCTTTAATAATTGTACAATTATATTTCATTTATTTAAAAAATTGAATTTGTGTGATTATATTATTTTTTTCACAAGAAAAAAATATTTAAAAGAAAGGTATGTTTGTACTTATTTATTGTTTATGCATGGGTCTAAAACAGAAATTCAAGTTGAAATTTGCATTGTACACGTATTGCTCTATATTAATCGAACTAAAGAATAATAAAAAAAAACTAGAACGACTACCACTACCACTACCAGTAAGATTTGTATTTGTTTTTCCTTATTCCTATACTTAATTTTAGATAGCTTTGGTAATATTTGAATGCAATTTCTACAAACAAGATGTGATAATCGTAAATCTTGGATTTGGTTTTAAAATAATACTTTTACTATTAATAAAGTTTGGCTATGTTATTGAATCAATAAGGGGTCGTCCATAAACCACGCAACGCTTTGAGGGGGGGAGCTCTAATGTCTACATGCTGTTACATGGGGGGAGGGAGGGGTATATCAAAGTGTTATGTAACACAGGTCTTAAACTCAAATTCTAATGTTGAAAAAAAATATTATTGTTCATGTTTTAACCTTTGATAAACATACTTATAAATAACTTCCGTGTATCTGTGGCATTGAAAATGCAAGTTTAGCACTTACTTTTAGTTTATCAATATTTCAAATGCGCATTGGTGGCGTTGTCTGCCCAAGACTATGAATAGCAGCTGTCAGTCGAAGCGGCCTTAATTTATAAGTATAGTTGATTTTGAGTATAATTTATATGCCTACTGCACACTCTTTTACATAGGCCGTGAATAATCACTTGTGTTTGTACAGAAACAAAAATAATTTCTTCAAAAAGAGGAGACTTATTTATTGCTTGCGTATAAAAAGCGATATTAAGAAAAAATAGTGGAAGAGTCTCAAAAGATGTTGTAGTGACATGGAAAGAAACAAAAGTACAGAATTTATCTCAAGGTAAGTTTGAGGAATCCATCAATAGTGTTATTTCTTCAAACCAGCAGAATGTTATGAAGAGTAAAGCTTCAAATATCATTAATTATTCACAAAAGGTAGCTGTATTTAAACCTATACCGTTTTCTTTCTGATAAATCTAATATGTATGTATATAAATACAACTATTATACATACGTTATAGTGGCTGCATTGTCTAAATAATCATTTTCTCAGTAGACTAGACGGCCGATGTTGGGGAGATGGGGTTCAAGTACCAGTCAGGTCTACTGAGGGTTGCTCCTCCTACATGGTTTCCCACTCACCCTCTATGCAAATGCTGGTAAATTTTCTTTAAAATTCTACCTTTTTAGTATACATTTTGTAGGGTGGTATCGTCTAATTGTAGTTATTCTAATTAATTTTATTATATTTATCTAATGGAGTAGAAATGAGGAAGGTAGAATTCTAGAGGTAATCTACAGTCAATGTGGAGAGATATTATAAAACCATTTAAGAAAAGCCACTCCCGAGTATACCCGACAGGTATTTGAACCCCGATCTCTGCTTCACTGGCCATCTAGTCATTTTCAAGATTGAAGCCAGGATCCAGGATTGATGTTGGAGCGAAACAAAAGTCTAGGTATTGATAAGTTAATTAAAGTAAAGTTGTAGATTAATCCAATAATAATTTAGAAAAGTTGTATATACTTAGAATTCTTTAAACAGCTCTCTATATGATGATTATATGACTATCATAAAAAGTGCACAATATTAAGAAATATGTCTTCCTCCAGTGTCAAGCATCTGATGTGGATACTTCAACATCATCATCTAGCGAGCGCTATTATAGAAAAGGGCCACCCTACTCAGCACATAGTAGTGCCGTCTGGCTCTTACTCAGATGGCAAACCTGACATCTATAACATAAATATAGCACAGGTTTTTCCTCATGAACCTGAGGAATTTGAACTCAATGTATTTATGTCTGTACTTGTATGTCTTATCTGTTTGTATGTGTAGCTACCCATAAATAATAATACTCTCTGAAATCATTTATGTTCAGGATTTAAAATGGATTTTAAGAAGTATTAATTCTGAATCCCTCATTTAGTATCACAAATCTTCCCTATGTAATAATAACATTCATTCTTGGTGAGAAAAGTTACGTAACACAGGTTGGGGGCTAGGCTAAATGTTTACATGGTGTTACATGGGGGAGGCAGGGCTAAAAAAGTAAGGAAAAAGCGTTAATTGTTTATGGACGACCCCTAAACGCAACGAATTGTTAAAATAATGGCACTTCAAACTAAACACATTATTCTATATTTCATGCATAAAACATTTTATTTCCAGAATATTATGGGCTACATATTCATCCCACTGGCATGGGTGATGGGAGTGGAATGGGAACAGTGCGAAGATGTTGCAAAACTTGTGGGACTCAAGACAATGGTCAATGAGTTTGTCGCTTATCAAGAGCTCGGTGTGCTTAAAAAAGCAGGTAAACTTTCGGTATGTATTAATGTTTATTCTCATGCAAGCTCAAGCCTCACGTGGTGCGAGTATCTACAATGGTTTCATTTATTTATTACTTCTTGTCTCTGGTATTTACTCACTGCTTGCAGCATTTGTAATATGGGAAGGGGGGGGGGGGGGAAGGCCTAATGCTCTAGATATTGGTCATTTGACCTTATATTACCTCTGCTTTCCTGGCGTATGGAGGAATTCATTTCCGAGGTGGTGACACCATTGAGGTGAATTCCACTATCCCCGGATGGTAGGGTGATACGTGATAAGGAAGATGGTGGCAAGCAGAGGGAACCTACAGTTTAACGTGGGTTCAGAACCATGGTGGGGACCTGGCATTCCACACATTCATAAAGCGTGAAAGCGTTCACTTTGCTAGAGGTGAAGGAAGGGTTTGGTAATCTGATAAATCCATGTCAGGACCAGGATTGGAACCCTGATCCCCTAACACAGAAGTCTGACACCTTGACCTTAGACCGCTAGGTCCCCACAGTTGTGATATTAATTATTAAGTTTTAATATAATATTTACTTAAAACAATTATCCATGTTCTTGTGTGACTTGTTACCTGTATGATAAAATAATTAGCACATAACAAATAAAACATATTGCAACCGAAGATGCATTTCTCTTACAAGTGTTGCTACTTCCAAAGACATAGGACTTTTTCCATTCTATCTCTAACCTGTATTGTTCAAGTTATCCTTCTTTGTGATCTTACTATACCACAAATAAGGAGGGTTAAAATGTGCTGACTTTGACTATGACAACTACTTTTTGACTGACTTGCTTCGGTGGCCCCATGGTCTAAGGCAGTGGTCGGCAAACTTATTTGCCAAAGAGCCAAATATGAACATTACAACAATTTAAAAAAAAATTGGGAGCCAAATCTGCTTGTTTAGTAAACTTTTATACTGCTAAATAAAACTAAATTTCATACTTAATAAATATTTATTAATGCGAAAAATGTGCTTGCATCTTCTTGGAAAATTTGAGTAAGTCAGGTTTGTACGTTGTTGTTTTTAATTTTAGGCATGATTCCAAGTTCTCATCAATAAGACGACTTCTCAGTTTACTCTTGATAATGTTCATGCTTGAAAAAGATTGTTCACATATATATGTAGAACCGAAAAAGGAAAGAACAGCAAACGCAAGCTTTTTCAGCTGATCGTAAGAGTCAGGAATACTATTCCAAGCGTTGAAAATGATCATATCTTCCTTCTCCAGGTCATTCAAAGCAGACCACTTGTGCTGTGAACTAAGATCACATTTTTTCTTCTCCAATATTTCCAATTCAACACAAAGACGTTCGAATTTAGAGCGCTATATCTCCTTGTTTTTTAAATCCAGCAATTGTATTTCAAAGCTACCAATGTCAATATCAAAAGGTGAAAATTTCAACTCGGTTATCGTAGCATCGAGGATTTTTGACAAATGCTAAAGTTGCTCTGCTGTTTTTAAATTCCTGAAACCTGCTGAGAAATGCTTCCCTCATATTTAAAATTATTGTTTTAAAATGGTGTTTATCAATAGAGGAATTATTTCGCCAAGATACTTCAGCAGGCTCGGAAAGTGAAACAATGTTTCCCTTTCCAAATCCTGAGCAAAAATGGATAATTTGTTTTCGAATGCTATTACTTCTTCTAACATCGAAAAAATTAAGTTTCCTTTCCCTTGTAGTTTACGATTAAGCTGATTTAGATGAGAAGTAACGTCTACCATGAAATAAAAGTTTTGGATCCACTGATTGTCTGTTAGTTCTGGATAGTGAATGCCCTTCTCAAGGAGAAATGCTTTAATTTCCGGAAAAAGGGACGCGAAACGTTTTAAAACGTTCCCTCTTGATAACCAACGTACCTTGTTATGAAGCAGAAGATCAGCGTACTCACTCTCTATTTCAAATAAAAATTCTTTGAATTGGCGATGATTAAGAGCTTTAGCTAAAATGGAGTTGATAATGGTAATCACTAATTCCATAACTTTACGAATTTCATCCAGAAATGTTTGCGCACAAAGCGCTTCTTGGTGAATGATACAATGGTAAACAAATATCTCGTGATTAATTTTTTTCTTTCAAAATAGCAACAAACCCTTTTCTTACACCGGTCATACTTTTGGCCCCATCTGTTGAAATCGACACAATTTTATCGAGGGGAATATGATGTTTATCCATACACTAAATTATAGCATTTGCGATATCTTCTCCACGCGTCTGACCTTTGAGTGGCAATAATCCTAAAAGTTCTTCTTTAGGGCCTGAATGAGACATAAATCTTACAAAAAGTGAAACTTGCGCTGTATCATTTATGTCACAAGACTCATCAACTGCTATTGATAAAGCCGAAACCAATTTTAGATCTTCGATATGCTGGGTGGTTATATTCAAACAAATTTTAATTTTTCTATCTTTAATGGTTTTGGCAGACAGTGGTAACTCTTTAATTCTCTTCAGAATATCTGCTTTGTTCTTAAAATCCCGAAATAGCTCTTCGGATGCATTAATAAAACAACTTTTTATGTATTTGCCGTCTGTGTACGGTTTCCCTCTCTTAGCAATCTCCTGGCTAAAAACAAAACTTGCCATATTAATATTGCTGGAAGATTGCATCCAGTTATTAAACACAGAAGTTGACGACTCTTGACTCTTCTGAAGTTCCTCAACTGCTTTCTTCCTTGCATCACCAGTAGGATATTTAGTGCTAAATGACACGTGCTTTCTTGTAAAGTGTCTCTCTAAATTTGACTTCTTGTTATGTGCGAATTTCTCCTTACAAATAAGACATGTCGGAAGTCCATCCAAGTTTTGAATAAACGCAAAATTCTCGGTCCACTTAACTTTAAATTCGCGGTTTTCATCTTCCGTTTTTCTCTGCTTTTTTTTGTAGGCCATCTTAATTGGGGTACCTATAAAAATATTTAAAATATATATTTTCTAAGGCCATCAGTACAAAATTATAATCAAAATTTAAAAAAAAATCTTTTTAAAAAATACATTTTTATTAATATATGTCACTGCACTAAAAAGAAAAAAATAATTTTTTCAGTCATCAAAATAACAAAACTTTTAGAGTGACCAAAAATGGAAGAAAACTTCCAACATTTGGACAAATAGAAGTTATCAAAAAAATCTATTACAAATTTTGAACCGGAACCACAAACATACATAGCAGGTGTAATAAAATCGTATAAAAATACCTGTAAGATGTGCAGCTAGATTGAAAAATACAACAACTTTTAAATAAGACGTCTGACAATTGCAGACAAAGTAGAAAAGACAAAACTGTTCACACTGCAACTGCTGATCTGTGATGCCAATTTGTACCCCCACTACTTTAGAAAAAGTATGCGCGTGCATGCTTGTGGTACCTTTGTATCATACCGGAGTACGCCAAAAACATACGAACAATTTCAGCCGGTAGTTTGTACATGGTTTGTGTTTACGTTAACGAAAACTAATAAAACTAAACTCGATGTTCGTTACGTATTTTTACAACAATATAAAATTTTAATTACCTATCTATCTTTTAGCTTAAACAAAAAATTATACATGTTCTCGATTTATAGAAGAATTTTAATTTATCAAAATAAGATGTAATTTTTCTTTTACCTAGTTTTTTAAATGAAAATATTATTGCACCTTCCGAGGATATTTGTGTCAGAGCCGCTCTTAAGGTGTCAAAGAGCCACATGCGGCTCTGGAGCCGCACTTTGCCGACCACTGGTCTAAGGCGTCACTTTCATGTTAGACTAGACTGTCAATGACAGGGAGATAGATAGGGGTTTAAATCCCTGTACTGAGGGTGTTTTTAAAATGGTTTTCTACTCAACTTCCATGCAAATGCGAGTACACTTTCTCTAAATTCAACCTTCCTAATTCCTAATTAATTAGCATAATTAGTACATGCAAAGACAAAATACTTAACTTTCTGCCAGGCCTAGTCTTACATTATTAGGTTGAATTTAATATTTGAATACAATTTTATATTAATAGAAATCGATAAAAAAATAATTAAAAATTAACTATTTAGTTTAACCTTAATGAAAAAATCCCACCAAGGAATGAGTAAAAATGTGGGAAGAATCCAATTCCACTCTTTTCCTCTGTGCAATTGATTCTTTTCAAATTTTTTCTCTTTCCCCAGGTGGGCTTTTTTTACTTAAGGTGGGGTGCTAGTGAGAGCAAGTTTAGTGCATTAATTTTGCACTTTTTATAGCATAAACATTTTTTGGCCAAAATAAATCAAATATTTCTCCATAGAAAAATAGAGTTTAGTTTTCTGCACATGCTAGTCTCAACAGTTCTTGAATGTCTGTCATGAGCATAGCAGCATTTGGTGACAAACTTTTTAAATAAAGAGAGAAGGTTGTCATTAAAAATTCCAGGACAGCTTTGACAGATATTTGAGAACGGTTGAGATTAGCATGTGCAGAAAACTAAACTCTATGTTTTTATAGAAGATATATTGGATTTATTTTGGCCAAAGTATGTTTACGCTATAAAAACTGCAAAATGAATGCACTAAACTCGCGCCCACTAGCACCCCATCTAAAATTTACAATTATTAGTTTATTTATATTCTTAATGTTTATATTTCTTTCTTTTTATCAATTTCCGTTTTAAAAAAATCTGAAAAATAATTTGAATAAAAGGTTTAATTAGTATTTAAGGGGTGATTAAATAAAAATCATTAAATCTTCTCTAAAATCTCAACTGTAATGTAAAAAAATTACTATGTTTATTGAAGTTTTAATGACATATAAGTGAAACCTCAATAAACTTGTTAAAGTTGTGATAATAGTAAGATTTTTTAGAATGTTATCAACAAAGTATATTTAAGAATATACATACCTAAATATGCCATTCCCTTAGAGGGTAAGCAAGAAACTATATATATAGCTTAAAAAACAGCAAATTTTGTACTTGAACCCTCCTCAGTAACTTTCCACACACTTCCCTGTCCTTGCATACTCCCTTCGCTTCAACAGCATCCATACACCGAGTCATACATTCTCCTTTATTCTTAAAACTTTTTTAATGTTTCTCTTTTTCACATATTCATCTACAACATTTAGTTATGTCTTACATGGCTTACACCTTCATTTTGATCCACACACTCTATCATATATTTACTTCGTCACTGGATCCACACTCATCCTCTCAACATGCTCAAACCAACGTAAGACACTTCTTTCCCATTGACCTATTGGATTCCCTTTCAAACTGCACTCCTTCATTACCCATACACTACCGACTATGACCATAAAGAGTTTTTCCACATACATTTCTTAGATATCTCATTCCAGCCGCAATCACCTTGTTCTTGTGTTTTTCCTGACAAACCCACGCTTCACCTCCATTAAACAATGTTGGTGTTAAAAACACTTTTATATACTGCCATCTTTGCCTCTTTCGATACTACTTCATTCTTTGCAATAGTCCACATACATCCAACTAATTTCTGAGATGCATTCACCCGTCTGTCAATTTCACTATCTGTCCTTCCATTTTTACAGAAAGTTCTGCTCAGATACATAAATCATCCACTTGTTCTAACAGTTTTCCATTCATACTAGGATGACAATCATTTCTTGATCCGTCCTTATTGAAAACTATCACCTTAGTTTTGGAGACATTTATACAAAGATCCATTCTGTCTGTCTCTGCATTCAAACGATTTAATGCATTTTGCAAGTCCATTCAATTCTCAGCCATTAATACGGCATCATCTGCATATAACAGCACAATCACATTCACATTGTCCATTTGTACACCAACCACATCATCACAAGCATCCCTAATACACTTATCCATGAACATATCAAACAACCATGGAGACATAACACAACCTTGTTTAATATCCTGTTCAGTGCCAAACCATTCGCTCAAAGCTCCAGCCACCCTAATGCACACTTTACTTCCATCACACACCACCCTAACTGCATTTACTAACCATGCATCCCCAACCCAATCGCTAAGAACATTCCATAACATTCACCCAATTGTACACTTTCTCCAGATCAAAGAGTGCACAATAAACTTTATTCCTTACTGCCATATATTTCTCAATTACAGTAAAACCTTGGATTGCGAGCATAATTCGTCTCGTAAACGTGTTCGTAATACAAAGCACTCGTATATCAAAGTGAATTTCACCCAAAAGAAATAATGGAAACTCAGATGATTCGTCCCAAAACCCAAAAATATTTAATCTAATAATGATTAATACCTTTTTTATTTTCGTTATTTAAATGTAACTGTACTGTAATCAAATTTATTAATTAAATTTAATGGTGGCTGGTGTGAGGTGGACGAGAGAGATAGGAGGAGGTGATTTATTGTTTAGGACGACTTTCACTGTCACTAACGGAATCACCGCTATATTTTGGCTAACTCAAAAAATTTTTGTATGACTTTAACAAAGAACCTATCCAATGAAACTGCTCGTATTGCAAGATATCGCTCGTTTATCAAGTTAAAATTTATTGAAAAATTTTGCTCGTCTTACAAAACACTCGCAGACCAAGTTACTCGCAATCCAAGGTTTTACTGTATATGTTGCAATGCAAATATCTGGTCCATGAAACCACAGTGTCCACCCTAAATCTTTCCTTGTTTTTTCACGCACCTTATCAATTAAAACTCTCCCAAAAACTTTACCTATAATACTCAACAAACTAATTACCCTAAAATAACTCACAAAATATGGCAAGTTTTACCATGCCTCACACTTAAACATTTCACTTGTGATCCCATCTGCGCCCACAGCTTTGCCATTATTTAACACTTTCATAGCTTTAAACACCTTAGCCTCGTTAATTCTTTCACTTATCATAATATTTTCCCTATTTTCTGCTACTTTCTTCACATTTTTGCCATACAATTTCTCAAAATACTCCCTTCATTGCTCTCTTATACTATTTTCATCCCAGATCACCTCACCACGTTCATTCTGAATGCCATAGGTCTTTCCTTGCACTCCTCGTTACGTGCTCATTACCCACTTCCAGAACAGCTTCGTATTTCCTTCAACATTATTCTCCATTCTTTCCTAATTAGATAGTACAGATAATTTTCAAATAAAACAATAAAATGTAAAATAAATTCAATCCTCACTTGAACATCATTAATATCACACTTCACATTTAACCTTATCCTAAAAATAATAAATGACCAAGGTTGTTTGATCGTGAGCAAATTCACTAGAAGGTATGTTTATATTTTTAACATAGCTGTGGTTTTACACTTGGTCTCTTGGGAAATACTAGAGCAGATCCTTGGAATTTCATCTTCTTTTCTTTTAGGTTTAAGTTGCTGATGTCAAAAGTAATATTGCCAGATGTAATGAAGTTTTAATCAAAGAAAGCAAATATTATGTTCTTAAAAGTAAATAGGATTGTGGATACCATGTGATATGATTATTAATTGTATTTCAATTTTTATTTTAGCATGTTTTATTACCTGTTCAGGTTATACACATATGTATTAATTATGCAAATAAGTTAGGGATGAGGGAAGTCGAATTTAGAGGAAGTGTACCCACATTTGTGTGGAGGGAGAGTGGAAAACAAACTTTGGGGAAAAAACCTCTGTAGACCCAACCGGAATTTGAACCCCGACCTCCCTGTCATCAGCAGCCTTGTCTAACACAATAGTGATACTTTAGAGTAGACCAGGCGACCACCAAAGCCGGTTTGAATTTAGTAATTTATGTTATTATTTTTTTTATGAGACTAAGACATAACTAAGTACAATCTTGTTTTGAATTTGATTTAAACTTTATTTACCATTTATAATTGCCAAGGACAATCAAATATGGATGCTTGCATATTCCATGCCATAAGTAATATTGCTATAATACTAATTGAAATATATTAAAAAATAAATTGGTGTTTTAAAAGTGTATAAACCTATCTAATAGATAGATAGAATAACTATTAAAATATCACAGCCTACTAAAGCTATTTAAATTTCACAGCCCCGTTCAGAGGCCATAGCAACGTATGCACTGTGTGGCTTTTCAAATCCAGGATCTCTCGGAATCTTAATTGGTTCTCTGACAAGTTTATGCCCTAGCCAGAGACCTATTATTACCGAAGTGGCATTTAGGGCATTCATTGCTGGAAGTGCCGTTTGTTTTATGACAGCTTGCATCGCTGGTAAGTTCTGTTGTTTATTAATATAATTCACCTAACATAAGGTTTGAGTTTTATTCATTAAAAACTTCAATTTATTTTAAGTTTTATCTAGGTATGTGCCCTTTTTTACATTATTAAGTTATAGTAAATACTGAGGCCAAACATCCCATTAAAGTCCTTGTAACTTTATTACGTAAGTCTAATTGTTTGTTAAACTTGGCATTTTAAAAAAAATACAGTTGAGTCCCAACTATCCAAGCTTGTCATTAAAGCTTGGGATCGAGATCAAATGTTTTGTAGGCTCATTATTTTCAATCTTTCTCTTGATGCACGTACATATCAATTTTTAAAATGCAATGGTAAGTATAGGCTATTTAATTTAGATGATATAAGCAGTTTCACTCCAAAATAATAATAATAATAATAATATTATAATACTATTATATTAATAATAATAATAATAATTATTATTAATAATAATATTATAATAATAATAATTATTATTATTATATAATAATAATAATTATTATTATTATTATTTTGGAGTGAAACTGCTTATATCATCTAAATTAAATAGCCTATACTTACCATTGCATTTTAAAAATTGATATGTACGTGCATCAAGAGAAAGATTGAAAATAATGAGCCTACAAAACATTTGATCTCGATCCCAAGCTTTAATGACAAGCTTGGATAGTTGGGACTCAACTGTATTTAAAAAAAAATGCCAAGTTTAACAAACAATTAGACTTACGTGATAAAGTTACAAGGACTTTTATTATTATTATTATTATTGTTGGAGTAACTGACTAAGCTATACGATCTAACCACTGCACCAATCACGAAAGGCGCTGCAGTAGTAGCGCGAGTATCAAGAGCTAACCAGTCACGCACTTTCACTTTCACAGTTGTTTTTTCTCCTTCAAACCAAACCGCGTCGTTCTGTGCTCACGCTAACCTTATTTGTGTTAATTAGCCCATTAAGTGTATTTGTAGATAGTGTTTTAGTCTCGGACGTTGACTCTTGTGTACCCGACTTTAACCTTTGCTAACAGGTTATGGGCCCAGGCTCGTCGCGATAATTTTCGTGTGACTAATCGAAGATCGCGAAGTACATAACTTTAACGGACATTGCGCCATATTGAGTCTCGAAAACTCGTTAGTACGCCGCGAAGATGAACGCGACCGGCGTAAAGTTCGAAGTTTTAAATAAAGAGAACTATGAAACATGGAAGATACAAATGCGTGCAGTTCTCATAAAGAATGATGCATGGGGCTATGTGAGTGGAACAATCGTGAAACCAGAAGTGGTTACAGCCGAGCCGGCGACGATTGAAGCCGAACGACGGTGGATAGAAGCCGACCTGAAGGCACAATCTGACATAGTGCTCGCCATGAACCCGTCGGAAATTAAACAGACTAAGGGCTGCGAGACCTCACGGGAAATTTGGGAAAAATTAGAGGGAATATACCAGTCCAAAGGGCCGGCACGGAAGGCTGCCTTGTTGAATAATTTGATGTCCTTGAAGTTACAAGATGGCGGCAACATGCATGAACACTCTCGATGTTTTTTCGACATGGTGGATAGGTTAGCAGAACTTGAGGTTGACATTAATCAAGAGCTGTTGGCAGTCATGTTTTTGCGCAGTCTACCGGAGAGCTACGAAAACTTTCGTTGCGCCATGTCGTCACGTGACGCATTACCGCCTCTGGAGATGCTTCGAATCAAAGTTGCGGAGGAATTCGATGCGCGCAAGGAAACGAGCCGGAATTCAGCACAAAACGCGATGTACGCGGGAAAGTCGGCCGGAAATAATAAACGGGAAAAACACAGATGGGAGAAATTGGACAAAGACTATGGTGCGAAAAAGGACTCGAAAATGAAATGTTTTAAGTGCAATGCGATCGGACACCGGGCGAAAAACTGTCATAAGACAAGGAAGTCGAACGAACAATCCGTTAAAAACGTCGAAAGCGTGTGCCTAGCCGCGACAGACACGTCCAACAATGGTGCATTTCGAATCGGAAATAATGCGGATCGCGTTAGCTGGTGTTTCGACAGCGGGTGCACGTCTCACATGTGTGGGAATATCGAGTCGTTTGCACAGATCAGTCGGAACTTTGATCACGGAAAGCTAAATCTCGCGAACGGAACATGTACAGACATAAAAGGAATCGGTACCGTGTCAATCGGGACGAGCGCGAGCGGTAATAAAAAGGTGATCGAATTCAAAGACACATTGTTTGTACCGGACCTACGCGCCAACCTCGTTTCGGTCGGGAAGGTTACCGACAAGGGATACAAAGTGATTTTTAGTGAGACAAAGGCTGAGGTCATCGATCAGGATGACAACGTTCTGCTTATCGCGAAACGGGAAAACGGACTATATTATTTCCCAGAATTGACAGACCAGGAATGCAGGAAAATCTCAGGCCCAGATAACGCCGCACTTACTCCAATGAAGAATTCCATTGAGGATTGGCATGCTCGCATGGGACATCTTAATGTCAAATCACTTCGCGAGGCCATCAAGGCTGGATCAATTCAAGGAATCAATGTCGAGGGCATCAACAATGATTTTCAATGCAGTGTTTGTCTCCAAGGGAAGATGTGTCGCACTCCATTTCCAAAGGTTTCGGAGAGAGTGTCAGTACTGGGTGAGCTCATACATTCTGACATCTGTGGTCCAATGCGAGTAGCCTCACATGGAAAGAAGCTCTACTTTGCTACTTTCATAGATGATTCTTCGGGATGGTGTGAGGTGAGATTCATCGAGCAAAAGAACCAAGTGACGGACGAATTCGATAGTTTCAGGGCACTTGTGAGCACCCAACAGGGAAAGGCGGTTAAGTGCTTACAGTCAGATAACGGACGCGAATATGTCAACAAACAGTTTGACGAGCTGCTCCAAAGACATGGCATCTTGAGGCGTTTGACCGTACCTCACAACCCGCAGCAAAATGGAGTTGCTGAGAGGAGAAACAGGACACTGATGGAGATGGCACGCTGCCTTCTAATTCAGTCCGGACTGCCGCCGACTTTTTGGGCGGAGGCCGTCAACACCGCAAACTTCATACGCAATAGGTCACCAACAAGTAAACTAAAGGGAAGAACCCCATATGAGGTTTGGTTCGGGAAGCCACCAGACGTGTCCAGCTTTAGGATCTTTGGGAGCGAAGTCTTCGTCATGGACAGAACGCCGGGCAAGGGGAAGCTGGAAGTACGATCGAAGAAAGGCATCTTCGTGGGGTATAGCTCAGAGTCAAAGGCGTACAGGGTATGGCTACCGGAGCAGAGGAAGATCGAGGTATCCAGAGACGTGATCTTCATGGACAGGACTCCGATCCAGTCAACGAAGAGGTGGGAGGACTTCCTACCGCAGGACGACAAGCCCCCAAATTTGTCAAGTTCATCGATTGACGTTAACACAACAGAGAATGAAGATCAACACGTCATGATCAACCTTTCTAACGGTAGAGAATCACATCATCCGATCGAGGAGCCATTACCAGAGGCACGTCCTGACGAGTACGAAGACGCCGAGGGCTTTCAAGGTTTTCCCCCAGATGAACCATTGAATGCTGTAAGAAGAGGTCCAGGAAGGCCAAGGGTATTGCGGACCGGACGTCCCGGAAGACCCCCCAGAATCTATGCAATGGCGAATCATGTAGTCAAGGATGACTTCGCTTTTCTGAGTGAAGTTCCAGTTGCTCGAGCATTGACAAGTAAGGACTCAACCGAATGGATTATGGCTATGGCTAATGAAGTGGAGTCAATTCTTGCAAAAGACACGTGGGATCTGGTGGACAGGTCAAAAGCGTCAAGGGTGATCGGCAGTCGTTTTGTGCTACGAAATAAGTATGGCACAAACGGTGTTCTGGAGAAGCGCAAAGCCAGGATAGTGGCGAAGGGATATGCTCAACAGTACGGCAGGGACTTCCACGAGACATATGCGCCAGTTGCACGCCTAGATTCAATACGGTTGGTCATTTCATTTGCAGCCCAGAACAATATGCACATACGACAGTATGATGTGGAAACAGCGTATTTGAACGGGACACTGGATGAGGAGGTATACATGGAGGTACCAGATCGATTTGAAGAAGTCCTTGAGCACATAGTGAGCAAGAAAGGATACATGGATCAGACTGTCAGCAGGGCGAGGGCCACACTCAACAAGTTAGCAGCAGGTAACATGGTCTGCTACGTAAAGAAGGCTCTGTACGGCCTAAAACAAGCTGGTCGTGCCTGGAACAGACGTCTAGATGAAGAGTTACGTGCCATGGGTGCGGAACCCACCAATGGGGACCCGTGTGTTTACATAAGACGTTGGAATGAAGAGATCATGATCATCATCATCTACGTCGACGACATTCTGATAATATGTCGTGACCCCGAAGAAACCACCCGTTTTGGAGACAGACTTGGAAAGATGTTTGAGATGAAGGATCTGGGCGATCTAAAGCGCTGTTTGGGGATGGATTTCTCCAGAAACGGCGACGGGATATTTGTAAGTCAAAAGACATACATAAAAGACATCCTTCAACGCTTCAGTATGTCAGATTGCAAGCCTGTTTCAACCCCACTAGACGTTGGAACGAAGTTGGCAAAGGGTGGGGCATGGTCAACTTCGGATGGTGAAAAACCCCCATACCGAGAACTAGTTGGTTGCTTACTGTATTTGTCAGTGGCTACACGTCCGGACATAGCTCATGCAACAAGTGTGTTAAGTCAATTTAATGACTGTTTCAACAGTACTCATTGGGGCGCAGCAAAGAGGGTACTTCGGTACCTCAAGGGCACTGCTAACCAGGGAATCTCATACAAGTGTGGGGAAAGCTCGTTAACGGGCTACGTAAATGCCGACTGGGGAGGATCACTTGACGACCGGCGTTCCTTTACAGGATATGTTTTCGTCATGAATGGCGGTGCGATTGCCTGGGATTCGAGGAAGCAACAGACTGTCGCATTATCTACCACGGAGGCCGAATACATGGCCTTGAGTGAAGCAGCCAAGGAAGCCGTGCACCTTCAGCGTTTCCTGCTCGAGCTTGGAAAGGAGGAATTTGGACCGCTTAAACTGCTCAATGACAATGTTGGGGCACAGAGACTGGCGACCAATCCTGTCTTCCATGCACGAACAAAACACATTGACATTCGTCACCATTTTGTACGGGAGACTGTTGAGTCGGGTCAAATAGTACTGGGACACGTGGCATCGGAGGAGATGCCAGCCGATGTATTAACCAAGGCTTTGACGAAATCAAAGCATGGACACTGTGTCGAACTCTTGGGACTGATCGGGGCACCCGATGAGCTTCCAGTTGTTATCTCGAGGGGAAGTGTTGGAGTAACTGACTAAGCTATACGATCTAACCACTGCACCAATCACGAAAGGCGCTGCAGTAGCGCGAGTATCAAGAGCTAACCAGTCACGCACTTTCACTTTCACAGTTGTTTTTCTCCTTCAAACCAAACCGCGTCGTTCTGTGCTCACGCTAACCTTATTTGTGTTAATTAGCCCATTAAGTGTATTTGTAGATAGTGTTTTAGTCTCGGACGTTGACTCTTGTGTACCCGACTTTAACCTTTGCTAACAATTATTATTATTATTATTATTATTATTATTATTATTAGCACCGCGTCTTACTACCCATTCGGGTTATACGCAAACACTCACTATACAATTAATAGAATACTTAGCAAGAGTTACGAAACCTTATTTTGGGAAAATATTAGCTCATTAAAATGTCAATTTTATTAACTTTTTTGTAATTGTGTGTGTAATTTTAATGTCTTTAAAGACATGAGTATTGAAACTATTTTGATGGTTTTTTACTATATTTATATTAAAGTATTGTTCTTATTTTTAAATAATGTTTATTTAAAGTGTTATTTCTAATTTAAAAACCAATATTTCCAATTTTTAGACTTTTTTTCCTCGAAGGTATTTACTAATTTAAAAAATGGAGTGTCATTCTTATTTCAAGAACATGTATTGTTTTCATGTGTTTGCATTAAATTAATTTAAAATCCTTTGTTCTATTCACATGAATGCCTGTACCCCTCGGAAATACTACTGGTATACCAATGTTTCTAAAACATTTTCCATAAAAATTAACACCAATGTTTAATATGTTACAGGTATACTGCTAACAGAAGACCAGTACACTAACATTGAAACCAACACGACTATTTCCCCCTGATATTTAACCACCTTGAGAGTGTTATCAACTACAGAACATTCACATCAAATCTTCCAATGCAACAGTTTATTTAGAAAGACGTTTAAACTTTTTTTTTTCTTTAAATATGCGCAAGATCTTGATTATTGTAGACTTATAACCAAAAAAGCCTCTGATAAGTTTCCACTCCTCACACTTGATGGGAAGTCAAAGACTTTGACACTTTAAAAGTTGACAAAAGCACAACTTTTCTGTTGATGAATTATCATATGAAATATGATCCATATTGTATATTAGATTGAGAAAGGGACTCACCTTTAAAGAATAATATAGTTTTCATTTAATTTATTTGTATTTAACATGAACTTTCTGAATTGACTGATTATATCAGCACACAATGTATAAATCAGCTTAAATCTAGAACAGACACAATACCTAGTCCTAGGTCATTAATTCGATAAATTATTAATCTGTGCCAGGAATCTAACCTGAGTCCCTTAGCTCAGTAGACAGAGACCCTACTGACTGAGCTAAAGTGTCGAACCTTTAACAATCAATGCTAGTCATGTTCCTATACAGTCATTTCTCTTATTTATTTTCAATTCTATGAACAAAAAACACAGGTACAGACAGTTCACATGGCTAAGGAAAATTACAATACTTAGTTGCAATTAAAAATCATATAAATTTATTGTCGAGTATAAAAATATTATTTTAGCCATGGGTAAAACTAATAAGAACACCCGTATTTTATATGTAATTATGGAATTACATATTTTATTAGAGTTTCAACCAGTTTGGGTCTAGTTTGCACACTAAGTATTTGTTTGATTCCTAGCCATAACTCATAAGTAGAGACAAGTAAACACGCATTTGCATAACACAAATTTTACTGTTTTCGCACAAATAACACAAATATAAGTTTTTTTCCCCAAATAAACACAATTTATTTGTAATTTGGAAAATACCATGCGATGCAATTTAATTTTCAACGAGGTAACACTGGTGATAGCACTATTCCAGCGCTGCCGTTTATACGGGTAGTATCCATTTTTGTGGATTTCAAAGGGATAAAATGGATCACAGGATACATGAATATTTTTAGACTTTTAAAGATTTAATGTTAGGTCCAAGCAAGGACATTAATATATATGTGGACAATTCTACAGGCAAACAGTCTAAACATAGATTGATAAGTGATTATTTCGCTATTGCTATTTGTAAAAATCAAAAGTACCATAATGAATGATATTAAGATACTAAGTTTGACATTACTAAGCGTGAAATGTTTTGTGCGTATTTATATTTGATTTTTCTTTGAATATGTTAATAAATAATTTAAAACACAATATGAAATAAAAATGTAAACAGTTTTATGCAAGTTGTGTGATGTTACTGTATCATGGGACCACAGGTATTAGTGAGTGAAACACATCATATCAGAAAAACATAAATAGTAGTGTGTCTAGAATTTGGAAAGTACCAAACACCAGGCATAGGTATTCATTCTCTTGAAAACAGCTAAGAAGGAGAAGTTTTTGTCATATTAAATGGCAAGACATGTGAGTAGGCAGTTTAGTTACCATGTGCTAAAGTTGACTCAAAGATTTCTTGTGATGTACAACAATGCTCTGACTGACAAAAGAACAAACTTTGAGGAAACCACAATGGCAATGTTTTCATTATGAATTAGTATAGTTAACGTAAGAAAAGTTTATTTTACAATTAACTTGGCGTGGAGAAATAAATAGTACTTATTTTGGAACAAGTCCAGAATACAATAGCACCACTGTGATTAATAATGAAGCCATTTATATACTGTATGAAAATAATATTAAGTATCAATGTGTGTTAGATATGATAGTAGCCTAATGTTGGTGTATACATTGTTGTGTATCCAGAAGCAAGATACCGTTTTCTGGAATTTAGACCTAATATTTTTTTTTAATAAAAACTAATTTGACTTGTATCAACATAAATAATAACATCACCTTAAGCATAAAATATTACTTTTTGAGAAAAATAACCGCTTACGAAAACATTTTATTAGTATATGGAGAGTACTGTATTAAGATATTGTAGGCCCCTTGGCTACAGTTACTGTGAGGCCACCAATAATATTTTCAAAAGGAAAACCAATTTAGAGAAAATGTATGTTTACTACTATATATACAGTATTTTACCTGAAACTTTTTACTTAATCTGTGGAGTCCCTTCGGCTGGCAGAGGCCTGTGTGTTGTAGTCCCTAAGGTCCGTGCCTTAATCTGGCCCTGTACACAGGGTCCCAATCCATGTTTCAGATTTTGCTTTATTAAACTTTGATGGTAATTCCTTGAAAGCTTAAATAATATAGTTATGTTGACTAAAAACAACAAATAATAAATAAAAGCATAAAATTGTTTTATTTCATTGAGTTTGAGTGGGAAGAGTATTTATTATACATTGCCATAAGTTTACATGATATCAGATAATTAAGTGTGTCGTGTGTATACAAGAGTGAAATATCGTATGGGCTACCATTCACCAGAGAAATGTAGTGCCTTTAAGTTCACAACAAACCACATTACAGTAATTTTTAGGACACATCAGGCCCCTTCTTCAGTAGAAGAGATTAAAACATATAGTAAAATGTTGGCCTCAATGAACTTATATTTTCTAAAAGACCCATTTGAAAAGTGAACTATATGCCTATGCTTTACACTTTAACAGTGAGTTAAACATCTTGAACCAATAATTTACACCTAAAACAATACAATGTCTTTGAAGAGTATATTTTTCAAAAAGAGCCAACAATGATATCAACTTCATGTGTTTCAAAGCTGTTCAGTATTTATGAGATATTTAGACTATATTGTTTGAGAAATATCTGTTAAACATTTAAATTTAGTAAAAGGTAAGCAAGGATGCTAATTAAAACCACAAATGTGACTTGTACCCATTGTCACCTATGCAGCAGAAACATGGACAGTGAATATAAGATAGACTGGGAAAGTGGAGACCATGGGAATGAAGTTTGTGAGGAGCATGTTAGCTGTTACAAGGAGAAACAAGATTATGAATGAAGTTATCCAGGAAAGAGTTGGGGTACAAGGAGTACATGAGATAGTAGAGAAAGCAAGAATGAGATGGTATGGGCATGTAAGGAGGATGGAAAAAGAGAGGATGCCAAAGAAAATGTTGGAAATGAAGTATGTAGGAAAAAGACTGCAAGGGAGGCCAAGAAAGAGATGGGAGGAGCATATAACAGAAAGTGTGCAAGTGAGAGGAGAAGAATGGTGGAAGGATAGAGCAAGATGGAGGCATTTGACTAAAGTGACCTGACCACAGTCTGGAAACAGTTGATTATGATGATGATGATGATGATGAAATGTGACATGAGTTTTGTCCTTGCTTGCTGCAGTTTAATATAAGTGTGCTCTAGGGCTGTTAAGAGGCCAGTTAAATTTTGAAACAACGACAAAGGTGCTAGTTAATGAATTGAAACAATATTGATAACAATGTATTTTTCACTCATTTACTCTCTCAAAAAGTGAGAGGAAAAGGGTGTGTTTTATTAACTTTTTTTTATTATAAATGTTTATTAACTATTATTTTTCTTGTATTATTTGTAGTAATTTTAAAATGTACACATTTATTGTAAAACACTAAATATAGGTCTAAATAAATAAATCAAACTCATGAACATGATTGCTAATCTTACTCAGTAAAGACATAAGAAATAAACAAGTAACAGTTCTAGTTAGATAAAGAGTAAAACTTTGAATTAAAATATACATTCCCCTTCAAACAGTATTTTGGGTGAAAGTTTAATTTCTCTAAATCCCTTTATGTTGTGTATTTTTATTTATTTTATTTAGCACCGTGTCTTACTACCCGTTTGGGTTATACGTTTAAGTACTAATTACGCTAATGGGTTAGGAATTGGGAAGGTTGAATTTAGAGGAAGTGAACCCGCATTTGTGTGGAAGGACAAAACCATTTAGGAAAAACCACCCCCAGTTCACCCGACCGAGATTCAAACCTCAATCTCCCCGTCCTCGGCAGTCTAGCTCAACACGAAACAAGTATGGTAACTAACTATGCCATTAAGGCGGGTGTTGTGTATTTTGTGGCAAATCAAGTAGTAGTAATAAAACATCAATCTCAATACTGAATTTACAATCAAAAGGAAAATATTGTAAACGAAAGTACACATAAAAGGTGGAACATTATCATTAACAAGACATTCATCCCAGAAAGCCCAAGCATATCTGCTGTCACTCTTTTCCAGCTATATTTAGGCCATAATTGTTTGACTACCAGCCTCCACAAACTCAGTTATGTTGGTCATTAACAAACAAGCAACCGACCATCGTTAATTTACAAAGATAACTGATGCTGTTACCACAATATCAATCTCTCTAGTATCAAGAAATTATTTATTTAGCACCGCGCCTTACTACTCATTCAGTTTATACCCTAAAGTACTAATTACATTTATGAGTTAGGAATTGGGATGGTTGAATATAGAGGTGAACCCGCATTTGCATGGAAGGAGAGTGGAAAACCATTTAGGAAAAACCTCCCCCAGTTCACCCAAGCATAATTCTAACCTCAATTTCCTTGTCCTCAGCAGTCTAGCTCAACATGAAACTAGCGTGTTAGCTAACTACACCACCGAGGCGGGTATCAGATACTAGTGATAGAAGAAAGGGCTGATATGCAACATATGTGACCAAGTGTGAAAGCTTTATTTGCCTATTTAAAATCGCTAAAGACCTTATTATTGCATCAATTTTTTGTACGTATATCCCAACTAATTAACCATTTAGGTAATCCGCATATTTACACTAATTTTATAGAGATGATCAAGAAAAATTGAGAGGAAGTTTAACTCTATTTTCATGAAGAAATAATGAGAAATCATTTTGGAAAAACCATCCGAAGTACATATAGCTGGGACTTGAATGTCCAATCAGTGGTAGCTAAACAAGTGGGTCGGGGGAACATTCTCCCATCACCCCCCTCCTCCATCTTCTGGAAATAATTTGCTTCTTCAAATAATTAATTTGCCCCTCTTTATTCAACACTCTCCCCTCTGATATTCTCTAATCTGAGGCCTAAATATGGTATTGTATCAAACTCTAAATAGGTACAATATTGGCCTGAGTATAAGACAACTTCAAATATAAGATGACCCCCTATTTTTCCCTTGGCTGAATGAAAAAATATATGGCCTCAAATTTAAATGTAAGATGGCCCCTACCATATTTTCTCCATGGCTCAAAACCGCACTAAAATATGTTTTATTTACGTAACTGAAACTCATTCAAAAACAACGAATATGCACAAGATAATCAGCATGCAGCTGATGTGATGCACTATGAAGATAAGAAACGCACACTATTACTGAACACTGTTCTGTGCAGCTAGCCGCTACACAGCAGCACCATCATGTACTGAGCGTCCCAAGATCTGATTGCTCACTGAGCTTCTGCAAGATCAGTTCTTAGAGAACGTTCAAACATAATGTCGGAGTATCACACTGCTGCTGTACTTCAATGACCAAAAGGAAAAATAATGTTGAGGTGATCTTTATGTTTATGTTTTTACATGTGAAATACCACAATAAAATAAAGTTTTCAAGTTAGTATTTGTGTAGAAACATGTTACTATGCAAAATTTACTAACTTTAATAAATAATACGTAATACACACGGCTTTTCACAAAAAGTAAGTTTGAAATTAATAACATAAGATGCTAAACTGCAATTATAAAACAAATCCCTATTTTTTTCTTCTGATTTTTAATAAAAACTATCATATTATTTTCAGGCCAATATGGTAGCTTCAATACGCTTCCTTTTCTGGAACAACTAATCCAAATATATTTCTAGGAATTTGATTTTAAAAATAATTTCAAGAGAAAACCACTTCAATTAGTTTCCAAAGGCCTATAATTAAAAAAAAAAATTGGCAAGGATCACTTTAAATCGATTCTAGTGGAATCCGAATTTCTAAAAATGTTGGGGGGAACTACTTCAAATAGCTTCTAGAGGAATCTAATTTTCAAAATTTTTAAAGGGCAGGACACTTAAAATAGCTTCTATAGGCATAAGATTTTTTTTTAAATATGGAGGGCAGTGTAGAGGGGAGAGGTACACTCCCCTTTAGCTTGGTGAGAGCCAGTCTCCTTATTTCCTCTATTTTTGCTCCCTTGACCCCTGTTACATAAATTACATGGCTGTCACACACCTGGAAAACCGGGAAATGCCAGGGAATTTGGTTTGACCAGGAGAAATCTGAGAAATGCCAGGGAATTTGGTTTGACCAGGAAAAATCTGAGAAATATCAGGGAATTTCTCAAATTTCCTAAAAATGACTGCAATTTTAAAATAAAAAGTCAAATTTTCGAACATTTTTACCTATTTCGCTAACAACCTATTTTTACACTTTTTTTTTTTGCGTATTATTTAATTAAAATTTTGATCATAATATGGGAACTTCAAAGTGAAGGCTATTGCTATATGTTGGCATTACATAATCCAAGAATATCTGTGCATGTGTGAACATCAGCGTATGCAGCGTGGTCACCGTTCTAGTTGTAAGAAAGGTCTGCACAATCTTCAATTTGACATGTAATACACATGCGTGTATCATATTTTGTGTTCGGAGTTCAGAAATAGTGACAAAATGGCGATTTATCGGGTTTTTCCTACATCATTTGTAGGTTCCTTAATTTTAAAAAAGTTTTAATTAATTATGTTTTAGCATTTAGCACATCAAAAGCATGACAAATTCACTTTAATCAGTATAGTGACCCTTTGAGCATGTTCAAGTACAGATTTATTTTAGTGTTTCTCAATTCTAAAATGACATGCGTATTCATCTTGAAGACCAAAGCGTTGCCGACGCAATTGTTCATGTGCATAGGTAATTTAAGTAAATTATTTCTTATAATCATCATCATTAACGGTTTCCAGCCTGTGGCTGGATCTGTTTAGTAAAATGCCTCCATCTCCCTCTGTCCTTCTCCCATTCTTTCTCCTGCACTCTCTTTACTATCCTCCTCTCACATGCACACTTGCTGCTATCTTTTTCTAAGTCTCCCTTGTGGTCTCTTCCCTACATACTTCATCTTTTAATAATCTTCTTGGAATCCTCTCCCCTTTCATTCTCATTACATGTCCATACCATTTCATCCTTGCTTCCTCAACTATCTCATATATCCCAACTCTTGACTGCACATCTTCATTCCTAATCCTATCTCTTCTGATGACAGCTAACATGCTCCTCAAAAACTTATTTCCCATGGCCTCCACTTTTCTTGTTTCTCTTGTATCTAAAGTCCAAGTTTCCACTGCATACGTATCTATGCGAATGACAACAGTTCCTTTCACTTCTATTTTCCATAGTATGTCTCTTACACATCTGTAGAATACCTCTCCCTGCTGCCCTCGTCTTACTATCTTCTCTGCTGTCTCCTCTTGCCTCAATCACACTACCCAGATACTTCACACACTCTACCTCTTTCAACTCTACTCCATCCAGTTCAATCGCCTTTCTTGGCCTTGTTCTCTGCCTTATCATCACCATCACTTCACTTTTCACCATAATTTATAATTTATTATTTACATTTTACCTTTGCTAACAATATTATTTAAAAAGCGGCCTATATTTAATTTTATCGGCTTTCATAATTTTGAGCGAAAGCTCAATCGCGATAAAATCAATCAATCAATCAATTTAAATACAAGTAGAACCAAACCATAATTTTTAAGTAGTGTGTTAATAAAATGTTATGACCTCATTAATTTGTGATGAATAAAGAGATATCATAATTTATTTAATTTATGTAAAAAAAAGTTATAACTAACTTATTCTAATTTCTATATATTCAAATCTTGAACTATTATTTTAATATAGTATGGCTTGAGTACAAGAAATTTCTGATTTAAAAGCTCTTGCTTTTAAATTTATATCATATCACTCTTGATAGTAAAATATAATAATAAATATTTATTTCTTTGAATATCTTCCACTTTATGATAGAATCTAGTGTTGGGCCAAGTGTTTGTTGGAAATTTTTCAACGAACTTGGAAGTTTTCTCAAAGAAGATACAAATGATCCTGTTTTATTGGATATGGGTAGCTGTGGCCTTCATATTCTTCATAATGCATTTAAAAGTGGAATAAATGCAACAAAATGGCAAACAGATTTTTTTTAAGGGGGAGTAACCATCTTTTTAAAAATGTTCCAGCATGATGAGCTGGCTACACTCACTACTCTAGTTCTACCAAATTTCCAAAGAAATTTTGTTCTGTTAGATGGTTAGAAAATGCACAGGTTGCAGAAAGAGCAGAAGAGATCCTACCAAAATTGAAGAAATGTCTTATAGGGGTACAACACAACAAAAAGGAACCCAAATCTGCTACTTATAAACTGGTTTGTTCAATTAGGAAGTTACTAGGAGCTAAATTTGCCTTTTTCAAATCATTATCAATGAAGATGCTTCTATCAGAATTCCAGTCTGAAGCCCTGGTGGCTCCTTTTCTTTATACTAAATTTACTGCCATCTTTATTTTAAAAGAAACTATGCTAGGTATATGCTCTTTAACAAAAATTGATATTTGGGACAGCAAAAAAAATCTATTGGGGCAGAAATTGGATGGCCTATGTAACCCGTGATCCACTGCGAAAGGTAGAGCTGTCCCAAATAAACATATTAGAGTTCAGGCAAGGTTGTCTAATTTGTTTACAAACATTTTATTCCAAATTACTAAACAAGTCTACTGTAAAATAGGCGTATAACCCGAACGGGTAGTAAGACGCGGTGCTAAATATTAATTAATTACTGTAAAATATAAATTTACTAAATCCATTTCATTTTGTGATCCATCTGTAATAATTATCAAATCAATGGAAGTTTGCATCAAGTGCTTCAAAATTGTCCTAGAGATATTGGTTGAAAATAGATGGCTGGAGGGAAGCTTAGCTGACAAGCTGGTCTAAGCCAGCTGTCATAGAAGCAATGGAGATTTTTTCAAGGAAAGAAGAAAGACTTGAAAACTTCTGGAAGAATGTTGTGTTTAACAATGGAGGTAGTGGTGAACTCATGTCAGTCTTGAAACTAATATTAATACTATCACACGAGAATGAAAGAGTTGAACGTGGTTTCTTAACGAACATAGCATAGAGAACCAGAGCCATCAATCGTTGGTTACCCAAAGGTGGGTGTGGGATGCAGTGCAAGCAGCTGGGGGTTTGGACAAAGTAAAAATTAACCAAAAAATAATATATGCAACTATAAATGCTCACAAATTTTATGTGGAAGCGCTAAATAAACAAAGATTGATAGATTTAGAATGAGAAGCAAACAGAGAAAAGAAGAAGCCTTGTGATATGTTAAAGGACTTACAAACTAAGAAAAGAGAAAATAGTGGAAGAGGCTCAAAAAGAAGTAGAGCTACTGGAAGAGCAAATCCGCACAGTCGCCACAACCTACTTGTGTTCTCTTAGTAAATCTATTTTTTTTAAACTGTAAAATAATTATTTACTTACATTAAGTAACAAGATAGACTACCTCTCAACCATTCTCTATTTATAGCTAGAAAAAAAATGTTTTGTGTAAATATGTGAAGTACATCCATACTCCAAAAACAAGCTTCAAATAAACAGGTAAAAAATAAATGGTACGGCGCACCGCACAGACTTTCTCTCTTTCTATAAACTCGTAAGATTTCTGAACGGAATAATGTACATTGTATCATCACCACTCCACATAAGAACACGCATAAAATAATATACAATGATATATAATCAATGAGAAAAGAGGCGCATCTTTGTCCACCTAAGAGCATTTCAAACAGTTTATTGTATTCCACAAGGGTCAACACTTCGTATTAAAATTTCGATTTCTGGTTAAAATTTTAACATTTTATAAGGTGTTGCAGATCTTCAAGTCATCGCATTGATATTTAATTATTCATTTATACATTTTGACCAATAAAAAATGTAAATATTGACTATTGAGTCTAAAATGGAGATAGATCATTGCTGTGCAAACATTTCTCCTAAGAGCTTTAAGGAAAAATAACATACTTTTTTTAGATACTTATATTTAATTACTCTATGGCATTGGAGAATTATTGCGTTAAGACTTAAGTAGTATATGTTTACAACTAAAGCTCACAAAATTGTATTAATATATTTGCAAATATCTCAGAAACTGCTGCTTTTATAAAAAATATATCAAATAAAAGTTTTTTATTTCTAATAGTCCTACAATTTTGCAATGGTAAGTTGTTTAGTTTCTCCAATAGTTGTGGAGATACGGAAATTAACGCTTCTGTAAAGTACCCTAAAAATCATTTTCATAGGAAAATGAAAATAGCCAGCTTATTTCTAATCTTAATCAACACCTGAATACGAATTTTAATCAAAATCGTTTGAGCAGATTTTGAGAAAACCTATTTTTTCTCTTTTCGCCCTTTATAAAACTACTCTTAATTTTAAGTTTTAAGAGACACACAGACGGCATTGCAAAGACTATTTTTTAGGGTTCGGGGGGTAATGAGACATCGACATCCATCAACATTTCAGGTTAGTTTTTTTTACGGTCGCAATACTTAAACTTTAATGTCCAAAAAGTTTAAAAAAAATATATATAATTGCATATAGATTGAAAATCATTGATTTTTTAAAAATATGTTTCGAATAAAATATTTGTATTATAAATATATATACATATTTGTAATGCTAAGTAATTTCATATTTCAAATAGTTTCAGAGCTATTATAAAAAATGTTAATTAACTGTTAGCAAAGGTTAAGGTCAGGTACACAAGAGTCAACGTCCGAGACAAAAACACTATCTACAAATACACTTAATGGGCTAATTAACACAAAAAAGGTTAGCGTGAGCACAGAACGACGCGGTCTGTTTTGAAGGAGAAAAGCAACTGTGAAAGTGAAAGTGCGTGATTGGTTAACTCTTGATACTCGCGCTACTGCAGCGCCTTTCGTGATTGGTGCAGTGGTTAGATCGTGTAGCTTAGTCAGTTACTCCAACACTTCCCCTCAAGATAACAACTGAAACCTCGTCGGGTGCCCTGATCAGTCCCAGGAGATTGACACAGTACCCGTGCTTTTATTCCGTCAAAACCTTGGTTAATATATCGGCTGGCATCTCCTCCAATGCCACGTGTCCCAGCACCAGATGAGCCGACTCAACAGTCTCCCGTACAAAATGGTGACGAATGTCAATGTGTTTGGCTCGTGCATGGAAGACAGGATTGGTCGCCAGTCTCTGTGCCCCAACATTGTCATTGAGCAGTTTAAGTGGTCCAAACTCCTCCTTTCCAAGCTCAAGCAGGAAACGCTGAAGGTGCACGGCTTCCTTGGCTGCTTCACTCAGGGCCATGTATTCAGCCTCCGTGGTAGATAATGCGACAGTCTGTTGCTTCCTCGAATCCCAGGCAATCGCACCGCCATTCATGACGAAAACATATCTTGTAAAGGAATGCCGGTCGTCAAGTGATCCGCCCCAGTTGGCATCTACGTAGCCCATCAATTAGCTTTCTCCATGCTTGTATGAGATTCCCTGGTCAGCAGTGTCCTTGAGGTACCGAAGTATCCTCTTTGCTGCGCCCCAATGAGTACTGTTTAAACAGTCGTTAAATTGACTTAACACACTTGCTGCGTGAGCTATGTCCGGGCGTGTAGCCAGTGACAAATACAGCAAGCAACCAACTAGTCCTCAGTATGGGGGTTTCTCGCCATCTGTAGTTGACCATGCCTCACCATTTGCCAGCTTCGTCCCGACGTCTAGTGGGGTTGAAACAGCCTTGCAATCCGACATACCGAAGTGTTGAAGGATGTCTTTGATGTATGTCCTCTGATTAACAAATATCTCATCGCCGTTTCTGGAGAAATCCATCCGCAAACAGCGCTTCTGGTCACCCAGATCCTTCATCTCAAACATCTTTCCAAGTCTGTCTCCAAAACGGGTGGTTTCTTCGGGATTACGACATATTATCAGAATGTCGTCGACGTAGATGATGATGATCATGATCTCTTCATTCCAACGCCTTATGTAAACACACGGGTCCCCATTGGTGGGTTTCGCGCCCATGGCACGTAACTCTTCATCTAGACGTCTGTTCCAGCCACGACCAGCTTGTTTTAGACCGTACAAAGCCTTCTTTACGTAGCAGACCCTGTCAGCTGCTGCTAACTTGTCGAGTGTGGCCCTCGCCCTGCTGATGGTCTGATCCATGTGTCCTTTCTTGCTCACTATATGCTCTAGGACTTCTTTAAATCTATCTGGTACCTCCATGTATACCTCCTCATCCAGTGTCCCGTTCAAATACGCTGTTTCCACATCATACTGTCGTATGTGCATATTGTTCTGGGCTGCAAATGAAACGACTAACCGTATTGAATCTAGGCGTGCAACTGGCGCATAAGTCTCATGGAAGTCCCTGCCGTACTGTTGAGCATATCCCTTCACCACTATCCTGGCTTTGCGCTTCTCCAGAACGTCGTTTGTGCCATACTTATTTCGTAGCACAAAACGACTGCCGATCACGCTTGATGCTTTTGACCTCTCCACCAGATCCCATGTGTCTTTTGCAAGAATTGACTCCACTTCATTAGCCATAGCCATAATTCATTCGGTTGAATCCTTACTTGTCAATGCTTGAGCAACTGGAACTTCACTCAGAAAAGCGAAGTCGTCCTTGACTACATGATTTGCCATTGCATAGACTCTGGGGGGTCTTCCGGGACGTCCGGTCCGCAATACCTTTGGCCTTCCTGGACCTCTTCTTACAGCGTTCATTGGTTCATCTGGGGGAAAACCTTGAAAACCCTCGGCGCCTTCGTACTCGTCGGGACGTGCCTCTGGTAACGGCTCCTCGATAGGATGATGCGATTCTCTACCGTTAGAAAGGTTGATCATGACGTGTTGATCTTCATTCTCTGTTTTCTCTGTTGCATTAACGTCAACTGATGAACTTGACAAATTTGGGGGCTTGTCGTCCTGCGGTAGGAAGTCCTCCCACCTCTTCATTGACTGGATCGGAGTCCTGTCCATGAAGATCACGTCTCTGGATACCTTGATCTTCCTCTGCTCCAGTAGCCATACCCTGTACGCCTTTGACTCTGAGCTATACCCCACGAAGTTGCCTTTCTTCGATCGTACTTCCAGCTTCCCCTTGCCCGGCGTTCTGTCCATGACGAAGACTTCGCTCCCAAAGATCCTAAAGCTGGACACGTCCGGTGGCTTCCCGAACCAAACCTCGTATGGGGTTCTTCCCTTTAGTTTACTTGTTGGTGACCTATTGCGTATGAAGTTTGCGGTGTTGACGGCCTCCGCCCAAAAAGTCGGCGGCAGTCCGGACTGAATTAGAAGGCAGCGTGCCATCTCCATCAGTGTCCTGTTTCTCCTCTCAGCAACTCCATTTTGCTGCAGGTTGTGAGGTACGGTCAAATGCTTCAAGATGCCATATCTTTGGAGCAGCTCGTCAAACTGTTTGTTGACATATTCGCGTCCGTTATCTGACTGTAAGCACTTAACCGCCTTTCCCTGTTGGGTGCTCACAAGTGCCCTGAAACTATCAAATTCGTCCATCCCTTAGTTCTTTTGCTCGATGAATCTCACCTCACACCATCCCGAAGAATCATCTATGAAAGTAGCAAAGTAGAGCTTCTTTCCATGTGAAGCTACTCGCATTGGACTACAGATGTCAGAATGTATGAGCTCGCCCAGTACTGACACTCTCTCCAAAACCTTTGGAAAAGGAGTGCGACACATCTTCCCTTAGAGACAAACACTGCATTGAAAATCATTGTTGATGCCCTCGACGTTGATTCCTCGAATCGATCCAGCCTTGATGGCCTCGCGAAGTGATTTGACATTAAGATGTCCCATGCGAGCATGCCAATCATCAATGGAATTCTTCATTGGAGTAAGTGCGACGTCATCCGGGCCTGAGATTTTCCTGCATTCCTGGTCTGTCAATTCTGGAAATAATATAGTCCGTTTTCCCGTTTCGCAATTATTAGAACGTTGTCATCCTGATCGATGACCTCAGCCTTCGTCTCACTAAAAATCACTTTGTATCCCTTGTCGGTAACCTTCCCGACCGAAACGAGGTTGACGCGTAGGTCCGGTACAAACAAGGTGTCTTTGAATTTGATCACCTTTTTATTACCACTCACGCTCGTCCCGATTGACACAGTACCGATTCCTTTGATGTCTGTGCATGTTCCGTTCGCGAGATTTAGCTTTCCGTGATCAAAGTTCCGACTGATCTGTGCAAACGACTCGATATTCCCACACATGTGAGACGTGCACCCGCTGTCGAAACACCAGCTAACGCGATCCGCATTATTTCTGATTCGAAATGCACCATTGTTGGACATGTCTGTTGTGGCTAGGCACACGCTTTCAACATTTTTCACGGATTGTTCATTCGACTTCCTTGTCTTATGACAGTTTTTCACTCGGTGTCCGATCGCATTGCACTTAAAACACTTCATTTTCGAGTCCTTTTTCGCACCATAGTCTTTGTCCAGTTTCTCCCATCTGTGTTTTTCCCGTTTATTATTTCCGGCCGACTTTCTCGCGTACATCGCGTTTTGTGCTGAATTCCGGCTTGTTTCCTTGCGCGCATCGAATTCTTCTACAACTTTAATTCGAAGCATCTCCAGAGGCGGTAATGCATCACGTGACGACATGGCGCAACGAAAGTTTTTGTAGCTCTCTGGTAGACTGCGCAAAAACATGACTGCCAACAGCTCTTGATTAATGTCAACCTCAAGTTCTGCCAACCTATCCACAATGTCGAAAAAACATCGAGAGTGTTCGTGCATGTCGCCGCCATCTTGTATCTTCAAGGACATCAAATTATTCAACAAAGCTGCCTTCCGTGCCGGCCCTTTGGACTGGTATATTCGCTTTAATTTTTCCCAAATTGCCCGTGAGGTCTCGCAGCCCTTGGTCTGTTTAATTTCCAACGAGTTCATGGCGAGCACTATGTCAGATTGTGCCTTCAGGTCGGCTTCTCTCCACCGTCGTTCAGCTTCAATCGTCGCCGGCTTGGCTGTAACCGCTTTTGGTTTCACGATTGTTCTTCTCACAAAGACCCATGGGTCATTCTTTATGAGAACTGCATGCATCTGTAGCGCCCATGTTTCGTAATTCACTCTAGTTACAACTTCGCACTTTACGCCGGTCTCGTTCATCTTCGTGGCGTACTTACGAGTTTTCAAGACTCAATGTCCGTTCGAGTTACGTGCTTCGCGATCTTCGATTGGTCACACGAAAATTAACCCAACGAGACTGGGCCCGTAACCTGTTAGCAAAGCTTAATGCCGGGTACACAAAATTAACGTCCGAGACAAAAACACTATCTACAAATACACTTAATGGGCTAATTAACACAAATAAGGTTAGCGTGAGCACAGAACGACGCGGTCGGTTTTGAAAGAGAAAAAACAACTGTGAAAGTGAAAGTGCGTGATTGGTTAACTCTTGATACTCGTGCTACTGCAGCGCCTTTCGTGATTGGTGCAGTGGTTAGATCGTGTAGCTTAGTCAGTTACTCCAACATTAACGCATCAGACCGGACCCCTTAAAGCCATTTTGCTGAAATATTGAGAGTAGCAATTTTGTTTGGAATATTTATTAATGTTTATAAATGAAATTTAATCAAAATCGTTAGAGCCGATTTTGAGAAAATCGACTTTTTCTCTTTTTTCCCTTCAGTAAACTACCCTTAATTTTAGAGGTTAGATATCCAATTCCTAAAACCCCTCGGGGGAACCCTATGAAAACCCTAGATATCAAGTTTTAGCTCAATCGGTAAAATAGTTTAGGCTCTAGTTGGAGGTACAGACAGACAGACGGACGGAAATTCAAAAACCACTTTTTCGGATTCAGGGAGTCATGAAATGTCAAGATTCATCAAAATCTCGAGTTCGATTTTTTTGACGATCACCATACTTTTTCTACCTGTAAGATAGAGAGAAAGTAATAAATTTATTTACAATAGGTCCAGGTCCTATAAGTTACTTTTATCTGTAAACGTGGTTATCATTAATATAGACTAGTTGTACTGCATGTAATGACAGGAAGGTTGAGGATTTAATCTCGGTTAGTGCACTTGGGGTGGTTTACCCATTTTTTCTCCATGCTAATGCATGTTCTAACTAAGCTAACTGTCTCATTCCTAGCACATTATAGGGGTCGTTGGAACTATTTATTTTTAGTTTGGAAAACCTGGAATGTCAGGGATTTCAATGTTAAAAATTAGTGGCAACCCTGAATAAGTTTATACCCCCACTGATACCAAAAAGAACTATTGGCTTATTTACTTGTTTTGGTGATACCAAAGCCGAACAATGTTTTGGTACCAGTATTTCTTTATTTAAAAGGTTCAAGTCCCCACAACTCTATCAAGTACAATACAAAGTACAAGCATCTTGAAGATAATCATCCAGAGATTCCTGAGAATCACACCTCTTGACAGCCTCTGTGAAGTAGCTCCCCTCTGTGGTGTAGTCGCACTGTATGATTCCCCCTTCTCCCGATTGTGCACTACCTTCTACACCTAGATGCTCAGCTAGGAAGTCCAACACTTGCTTGCGGGTCTTGAGACTGTTGAATTCAAGTCTGAGAGGCTTGGGCAATACCTTCTCCAGCATAAACACCAGGTGATGGTGCAGGGTGTTGAAGTGTGTCTCGGTGACGGAGGTCAGACAAAGCCACTGCTGCACGCACTCCACAGGAGTGACCACGGCACCAGAGAACATAGCAGGATTTGTCAACAATCCACGTGCAGCCATCACTCCTGACAACAATGGTCGAATAGCAACCATTACTATAGTGTTGCTTTCTCACCCAATCTTACACCCCAATTGGGGTATCTGCATTTAATTACAAGAGAAAGATAAAGTGGAAAACCACTCTCTGCAAACCCAACTGGAATTCAAACCTCAACCTCCCAAACCCTGGGAAATCAGACTACATAGTCTTGCCATTTAATCAGCATCCCCACTAATGCAAGTCCGATCTATGTTCTTATATGTTATTTTCTTTATTTTATCTGTATTATGAATCTTAATCCTAGAGAACATGTCAAACATAAGTGGTTAGCTTTCTTGTATTGATGGAACTCTAGTTGGGTTTTTTCCTACTTACTTCTGTTTATTTACATCAATTCTTTATTTGTTTGAAAATTATAAATAGTAACATAGCTAGATATTAACAATTTTTGCTCTCTTGGAATCATATTCACTTAATAAGTAATTAGGGGTTTTGAATTTGATAACTAAATTTGTCCTGAAATTATGTTAGGGTAAGACACTAACTGATTTGCAAAATACTATTCTAAAAAAAAAATTCAAAATTTGAAAAAAAATACACATTTTGTTCAAATTTCAAATCTTAATAACTTTATTTTTATTATTTTTGAGTCTTGGATATTCTCTTGGGATTTGAAGGGCCCTTCTCTACCGTAAGCCAATTAACTCACCACGGCAGCCCGTCTTGTCATGAAGATCTTGAGCCGCCTGTAAACTCCTGACATCACCATTGCCAATAATGGGAAGTCTGACTCTACTAGTGACCTCTTTGAGCGCCTCTACATTTATAGGTTGGTGCTTCTGTTGGGGAGTACGAGCGTGAACAGTGATGAAAGTAACGCCTGCAGATTCCAAAGACTGGCACAGATCTATGCTCTTCCTATTTCAAGAGATAAATACTCCTATGAACAGTATAATGGTAAATACACATTGACAAGTTTGGTTCTGTTATATTAGGCAATATTAGCTTGGAGGTAAGAATACGGCTATTGGTTGTGAAGTGCAGGATGTACGAGCTATGTTTTGAGTTACGCATGATGTATGTGCACTTGTGCAGACATAAAGCCAACAGATGAAGTGGTGATGCACCTGGAGTTGTGAAATGTAAACTAATACTGCATCTGATACAAATAGTTTCAATATATTTAATGAGAAATATGTAGAGACTCTTACTTGTGGTAAGTAATATGAGTGGATTTTGTTAAATAAAGATTTGTATTTTGGTAGGTATTAATAGCAGGTATATAAATTTTATTTTTTTGCTAAGAGTGGTAAATAAATATTTTGATTTTCATCTTAATGTGCTTTAAGGTCATTCAAGATTCAGAGGAAATGTAATCCTTTATTATTTTTTTATTTATTATTATTATATTTATTATATTATTATTATTATTATTATTATTATTATTATTATTATTATTATTATTATTATTATTATTATTATTATTATTATTATTATTATTAAACATTATTATTACTAACAATTTATCTTTAGAAAGTAGATGAAAAAAGAACTTTCATTTACAGTTCTAGAGACGTACACTATTTTAAATCAAGCCATCAACTTTGCACACAGTTGCTGCAAAAGCTTTTCAGTTGTATTTAGGTTATAAGTGGACCTCCATAACTTGAAAACTATTGGTTAGATTACATTAATATTTTAAATATAATTGTTAAACCATTCAAAGAAACCTACTATGTGCAAAATTTAATCAAAATCCAAGATGGTGGGTTAAATGCACTGGATGAATTGACATGGAATGACCTGCTAAATAAAGTTTGTAAAAACATATCTCCATATATTTCAGTGTATCTAGAAATATGCTATTTTTTAGTAGTAAATTATCATATTATTATCTAGGACTTATTTTAATATCTACTTCATGAAACATAAGTAATCAGTCACATGCCAGCTGAAGCCAATTTTCTTCTTGGTCTGCAACATCAAGCAACATACTGTATGGATTTGAATGTTTAATAACTGCTATCCAACTTTATTTTACAACATTGCAAAAGGAGTGATTGAGAGGTTGGAACCCTTCTCAAAACTATCCTAGATACACACACACCTTTACAATTAGCTTGATAAAATAACAAGTCTCTTTGGCTAGAGAGAGCTTTTCAGTTCGTGTTCAGTTTCTACTATGAGAATAAGAACAAGTGAAGTTGACTATCAATTCTGAGCACATCCTGAAATACATTTTCTTCTGCTAAATCTAAACCTAAGAAAGGACCCAAAATAAAGAGGCATGCAAGTATATAAACTTTCAACAATTCTAAAAACCAGGCTTAGGCTGATTGACTCATTCTTCAGAACAATGTATGGTATAAAATAATTACAAGTCCTACCTGACATCGGGGAGAAGGCGCACTTTAACCGAGACCGAGAATGGGCGCGGTATTCTGTTTCTCACACTCAACACTAGGTCTCTGATGAGCTCAGGTTTACTCAATAGATCTGCCCCATAACCATCCTTCATGGCCCAGCGTTGAGGGCAGCCGCAGTTCAAATCCACACCATCACTGTACCTGAGGTCCAGGACATTTCCATTCCTCGTATTGGTATCATGTGCCTTTGCAGTCAAAAAATGGCCTTTGTTATACCTTTTCTAGATATGGAGCCAACCTTTTAAAGAGGAATTTCCCATCTAGCATTTAAATTAATAATAACAATGAACTTTTTAAACACGAGACAAGAGAAAAGATCTCATAAAATAAATCTAGGCCTATCTATTATAAAACTAAGCCTTTTTAAAAAAAAAATTATGTTCAATATTACTTAAATGTGTAAGGAATAATAAGGTTGACTAGAGCAAATGCTACCGCTTTAGTGTAGAGATGAGATGGGAGAACCAAAATGATAAATCACATATTATGGAGAAACACATTAACTTTATCCCTCAAGACTGTGTGAATACTGATGCAAGCAATTGTTATATCATAGACCGACAATAAAATAATATGAATAAGTGGAAGCACTCACGGTGATACCATCTCTGCAGCTCTTGTAAAATCATTAATGTTATTTGCAGCAAACTGAACTATCAATGGTCTGTCTCCTGCAAAAACAATTTCAATTATATATAATAAATTAACAGACTATTCTTTATTAAAAGTAACTATATTGTAATTAAAGAAACCTTTAACTCATACCTTTGCTGGTTGTGAATTCATTGTTCCTTGCTTTTTCAGACATTACAAATGAATCGCGAGTATCATTGGTGTGAAGCACAAATCACAATCATATTTACGAACAAGAGATCGAAATGGCAGCCTGCAAACAAAAATTGTATGCAAAATGAGGATTTTTGTAAGTTGCTTATGCAGCAAAAAAAAAAAGAGCATGAGTTAAAAAGAATGTGCGTGCTCTCAGAAAGCTATTATTACAATCATTGATAAAAACATTATAATGCATGTTATAAATTGTGCTACAGCCAAAGATGTTTGATAAACTATTCTGATATTTAATAGGGACACAGAGCAACAAACATGTCAGCTTTTACACAAAGTTTTTTCCTATTTATAGGCTTAACTATTACAAAGATACTGACATACACTTCTTAATATCAGTAAGTTGGAGAATTTAGATTTAAGCAAAATAACCTGCACCATCTAACTTGCTCGTGAGATAAATGGTAATTCCAAGGAAAATCACCCAATTTAATTTTTTTTTTTTGTTGACCCATTTTTTTTTAAATTGAAATTTTTACATGTGATAAGTTGATATTCCAAAAGACCAAATCCAAAAGGATTTTTTTTACTGCCACCATAAGGGATTTACACACAAATATGACCGCCGCTTGTGGCAAAATCAACAATTTCAGACATTTACAGTTATTTTAATATTAACTAAGTATTAGTTAACTATATAAAGTACTTTATGGTGTCCTTGGAAAGAGGGCACTTTGAGCTGTATAGAACTAAAATGAAAAGGAAATATAATCTTATTATTATGTTTTTATATTATAGTACTAACATTTAACTTAACTTTGTGATTTTTTCTATTTTCAGACCTCCCTACTTTCTTTCCAAATTGAAAAAACTGATGAAATATTTGAGGGGGGGGAAGCTACATGAAAGTACTTTCATATATCACTAATCACTTCTCTGTGATGCAAAAAGTCCTTTAGGTGAGTTTTTGAGAATAATAAAAGAGGCAAATGTAAGATTTGAAATGTTGGTAGAAACACTTTTCATCATGAGCCTAAACACACCTGAAATCCCTTAGGTTTCTTCACTCGGATATTTATTATCATCGCCATTCCACGCAATGACTGACACTCTCTCCTTTGTACCACCCAGTCTCGCCAAACTCATGCAATCATTTTTTGGTGAGTTCTAACATTCGGCCATCCTGTAGCACTCTTGTCCTCATGAAGTTTGTTCACACGTGTATATACAAATACACTTCATATAATCTTTAACCTATCTTATGACTATAGGATTATTACACACTATACAGACAATGGAACACACAGCCGTACCAATCACATCCCTCTGTCACAAAATTACTTTATGTATTTGGGCAATGCCCTTCTCAGCATTGAGTCCTTGGGTTTTTGGCTCCTCCAGTTTCACCAATCTGTATGAAAATGTCACAGGACTGCTATCAGGTTTGGTTGTCTTCAGCTCCGTCCATTTGACCTATATCTTCTGACTCATCACTCACAGTTTCACCATCATCAATCTTGTCTTTGTTACCCCTTGTACCCTTGTTACCGACTTGAGTTAAAAACTGCCAGTGGTGGCATATGCTTCTGTTTAACATCTCCTGTCAATTGACTAACTCAATAAATGTTGCCATCTGGGAACACTTTCAACACCACAAGAGGACCTCTGTAAATTTGACTGCCCCTTTGTTGGTTCGCCAGTATGCACTGGTGACGTCGCATCATCACCACTTCTCCAATGTCAAAACTTGGATGAGTATACCTTCTCTTATCAAAATATGCCTTCTGGTGGAACTGTTCCACTTTGATTTTGTTGCGTACTGTTTCCTGTATTCCTGAGGGTGGTTGTACATGCTGTTCCCAAGTACGTCGGTGAGACTCCTAAGTGCTCGAGTCAATAACTGTAAAGTGCCTTAAAGGGTGATATCCCAGTTGTCTTGTTGACAGCAGTGTTGAGACCACGTTGAATCTTCTTAATCCCTTTTCCAAATCCTTTAAGTTTGCCTGCTGAGATGAAACGAATATCATCAGTGTCAAAGTTTGGCTCACTCGTTCAATCTGGCCATTGGCTTGGGGGTGTCTGTCTAGCAGAGTTCAGTGCATGGTGAAACACAAAATTCTTCAAATACATGTGAAGTGAAACAAGTTCCTCGGTCACTGATTATTTTTCAGGTAGACCACGCTCATAAAAAAAATCAAGGCACTTCAATACACTTTCAAGCAGTGGCATATTCTGAGCAAATTAATACATATGCTGTACTCTAAAATCTGCAAGGAGGATTTGGAGGCCAAAGACTCCTAGCCACCATTGGCCAAGAAGTTTCTCCGGAAATATTTAAAAAATAGTACCTATAATTTAAAACAATGGTTCTCAATACTAATACTTAGCAGCGCATCTTACTACCCATTCGGGTTATACGCTTAAGTACTAATTATACTAATGGATTGGGAATTAGGAAGGTTGAATTTAGAGGAAGTGAGCCCACATTTGCATGGAAAGAGTGGAAAACCATTTAGGAAAAAAAAAAACAGTTCACCCGACCGAGATTCGAACCTCGATCTCCCCGTCCTCGGCGGTCTAGCTCAGCACGACTGGTGGGTTAGCCAACTACGCCACCGAGGCGGGTATGGTTCTCAAACATTTATGAATTTTTTGTACTCGCATGCTCTCTTGGGGAAACTTCGCGCCTCCCTACCTCCCATTGTCTCTTTTTCGACTTATTTATATCTTTGTTTGAATATTCACTTTTACAGCCGACTACATATTCTGACTCCATAAAAAGTACACCGGAACTATGCACAAAAACACAACAAAATTTGAAACTACCAATGATTATCATCCACTCAAATTGTAATGGAATATCAACATACAGCACACTGCAGTTCATCGAAATACTTAAATAGTCAAAGGTTTAAGTAAAAATGTCAGGGCTAAGAGTGTTATGATCACACTCCTGATTGAATAAAAGTAACACACCCTACTCATTGGTTGAGTGTAATTAAAAGTACACACATGTAATATTTTAATTTATTTGAGGTATTTAACGTGCTCTTTCTGGGCCGAGTGATTATAATAGCACATGACTTATAAACTAACAAATCTAGAACAGACACAACACCCAACCCCCCCTCCCCCGGCCGTTAATTCATCGCCGTGAGAGGAGAAATCCAAATTTTACCAATGATTTTTTTTTCGGCCATGCCGGAAATCAAACCCGGAACCCATAACTCAATGGACCGACTGAGCTAAGGTGTCGGACTCACAGGTAGCAATGCGCAAAGTAAAAAAAATATATAAAAAGAGTAAAATGAAGTAGTACATGGATCAAGCGTCCATTAGAACTTTGTGGGAAGAATAAGGTGGATTGTCCAACTCATGTTGCAATAATAATTATGAGCCTAAAACTATTTATTAAATCCTAACTATGCTCCAGAAGCTATTTAAGTCCATAAACTGTGATAATAGTAAAAAAGGGGAGACTTTTTCCTATTAGGCCTATTACTCTATCATTACGGCATTGATTTATTGGCAAGATATTTACATCTGAAAATAAATGTTATTTTACCTTTTTCTGATAAATCATTTTGAAATTGTGAAATTACACTCCTAGCTTTTGGGATTCTTTGATGTCTAACTATATAAAATCACAATGACTAATAATTAGATAATGTATGCTGCAAAAAATAATACACTTATAAGCAACACCTAAAAGAACACAGTTAAAACTCCATAAATACTTCATACTAAAAACAAAAACACTGTCTAGCTACTACAGTTAAATTAGCCCCTCATTCTCCACCTTTCCTACCCTACTTCACCTATATATACTCTAAAATGGTGGTAAATATGCTTGCCAAATACATGATACTTGTACCTAGAATGCATAAAAATAATCAATATGTATTTAATTAGTGTGTAATTTAAAGCGTGTTATTTTTACGATTATTTTATAAATAAGATTTGCTTTTATCTGATTTTACTTATTTAGCTTAATAAATAATCATTGTGATCTTGATTCTTGAAAATTTGTTCAATAGTTGGCACACTTGCCAATACTTGCGATAAGTATTCAGCAGGCCCTGGGTTGTAAAAACACTAATTCATTGGCCAATATTTGTTGGCGAGGGGAAAAGGGGAGTGTTGCAACCCCATCTACATCAGTCAAGGTCATTAGAACTTCTCTAGCTTTCATATTCTGAAAATTGAAAAATGACACCTGGACACGGGAATCGAACCCGGGACCTTTGGCTTGGTACGCCAATGCTCTAACCACTGAGCACGGGACGAATCCTGGATAGCTCAGTGGTTAGAGCATTGGCGTACTAAGCCAAAGGTCCCGGGTTCGATTCCTGTATCCAGGTGTCATTTGTCAATTTTCAGAATATGATATCTAGATGGAGTGATTCCCACTAAAAGCATAAATAATAGCTCTGGCTATTTAATTCTCTAGCTTTGCCTGCTGTTTTCAAACAGCAGGTCCTGAGCTTCATAAGCTGGGTAGGTAGAACCTTTTGGAAGAATAATTGCTTAAAACCCAATATTCTTGGAATATGAACAAATAATAGTTTACAAATTAATTATAAATATATATATATAAATTTATATATATATATACATTATACATGTATATTTATTCACAATTTAGACATTACTATTTACACAGTTTGTACAGACAACATTGAACTAATAAACTAGTCCATATAATCATGGGTATGCGGCGCAGGACTAGCTTACTCAGAGAATACGCCACTGCTTTCAAGATAGACGTACTGGTATCACGCACTGCATTGAGATGCAAAGATTTTGACAGGCTATCCAACATTACAAGGAGTTCACAATTACCCTTTGAGGAAAAGGTCCAAAATGATCGATGTGCACAATTTGAAAAGGCCAAGTACCTGGAGGTATTGGGTTGAGCAGCCCAACCTTTCGTCCCCCTGGGACCTTACTCAGGATGCACTCAAGGCAGTGATGATGATGCTTAACATCTTGTTTCATGCTAGGAAACCAATAGTTTTCTTTCATCTTAGCAACAGTACGGTCGACTGCCAAGTGTCCAGACAAGTCATGGAATTTAACAGTAAGACTTTTTCTCATCACTTTAGGAAAAACAAAAGTTTGAGTGTCTGCTGATTATGTTTCTCAATCTTACACACTTTCCCATTTACAAGTTCCAAATCAACTACCTTGCTACGCTCAGCTTTATTTATGTGTTGTTGGAGTAATTTGAGTATTCGCATAATATCCATTAATTCTGAATCACTATATTGTATTGCTAGTACTTGATCCTCAACAGATAGGGTTAAAAACACCTCACACCTATCACTAATCACTTATGCCATGGTATATTGTTCACAGCTCACTGGTGCACGGCTCATGGCATCCACGTGAGCCATCTTCTCAGCTGGTCTATGTTTTACCTCAAAGTAATATTCCTGTATGAAGTTGTACCAGCTAGCAATCTGTGGGTTGGTCATTCGCTTTCCATTCATGTAAATTAATGCTTGACAATCATTCACCACTGTAAATTTAATGCCTAGCAAGAACTGTCTCAAATGGTCCATGGACCACGCTATAGCTCTAGCTTCCACATCCGTATTTTCTTATATGTTTGATACATTTTGCATGTAACCGGTTTGCTGCTAGGAACCTCAACTATGTATATTTTATATTCTGAAAATTGAAAAATGACACCTGGACACGGGAATCGAACCCGGGACCTCTGGCTTAGTACGCCAATGCCAGAGGTCCCGGGTTCGATTCCCGTGTCCAGGTGTCATTTTTCAATTTTCAGAATATGATATCTAGGTGGAGTAATCCCCACTAATAAGCATAAATAATAGCTCTGGCTATTAATTCTTATGTATATTTTGGTCAAGTCATTGCATCCTAGCTCTGACAGGCTGGAAGCAAAACAATCAAACTCATTCACTAATGAAATGTCTTGTTCACTAGCACAATTATCAATAAGGAGGTCTTCTTTCTCGATAATCTTACACTTCAAGCCATTATCACTGATGTGTTGTGTAGGCCTAAAATGATCAACATCCACTATGTTTACTAATCCACCACGGCCCACACTGACATTTTTCTTCAGTACTTGTATTTATAATTTGTATGGAGAACTGCCCATTCTCATCTGGTTTATAAACAGCGCCATCAAACATTAACTGGCTGTCTTGTATTAGGTACATTTGAGCCAACTTGAAGAAAATTAATGCTATTCCCTTGCAATTTGTTGGCAGATAGTGTCTGCAGTTTAGTTAGTTTATCCTTTGTGATGTAACCACTTACAAGTAATATCAAATGGGACAAACACTCACCAACCAAGCGGCCCGCTCTCGGAAGACCTACGCACGACTCACACCACTAACACCGACCTCAGCTCTCTAGAGTAATTCCCGTCCGATTGAGCGGCGCGCCCAAGTCAACTGACCGCAAGAGTCGAACACGTGTCTAGCCAGCCAGAAAGAAGAGTTCCGTGTCCGGCCGCGCGTAGCGCCTGGGCGCTTCCACTATGTACTCGAACCTACTGGCTCCTTCGATTGCTATGTTCTCCAACCTTCCATTTCCTTCTGTCCTTCCCCCCCCCTCTGAGAACTATCTGTTGTATATATCCGGCTACGCTGGTAATGTAACTTTACTTACTACACCACGATCTTATGGATAAGAGGTGAGAACGACGACTAGGTCTCGGGGATTGTTGTTATTCAAGTCATAAATTCTGTTTCGGCGTCATGGGGGGAACTGTATTCAAAATTACCCTTTTGGACTTTAAATATTTTAAACTCATTGTTAATTTGAAATTGCTATGCCATGCGCTTCCCGCGGCATGTAGAAAGGTCGTCGCCCTTCGTCACCCATCTAAGCTGGGATTCAAACCCAAACTTTATTGTTGGTTACAATTGTAAATACATGTTTATTATTAAAGCGCACTGAGTGTGTCAGCGCGCCCCGGGTTCGAAACCTGTCTTATAAACTTTTCTTTCTTCTATTTAATGACAACTGTTTCAATCAAATTAATTGATAAAGTAGTATGATGAAGCAAGACTTAGCTTACTCTTGCATTAGAGGGTTGTTGTATTGATGTGACGCCGAGCTAATTATGAACGTTTCAAATATTAAACTGTACACTATACTTGGTTGTTGTCACGTAGGTTTATGCAGTTAGGCCTTATGCCTTGTTTTGGAAATCAGTATACTAAGTATTAAGTTAAGGAACCAAGGGGCTAAGGTCCATAAAGTTAGTTCGATGCCAGAGATCCTAGATTTTGTATAATGTTATTTGAATATTGAGCCCAACACGTTTAGTGTTGTTTTTTGTAACCATTCTGATGTTGATTTGAGAGTAATTGTCTTGATGAATAATAGAGAGTTGCGCTTCACGCACGATGTGTGTATTCTCAAATATTGTGATATTGTTGTTTTCAATAATAAAATTCATTTTGTCCAATCAGGTGATTAATTTGCCTGATTTTCAGCCTTCCTCACCCTATAGATATTGAAAGATATAAAAGGGGGGGTAGCAGTTACTGCGGGTAGATTTAATTTTTTTAAAGGATCTTCATCTGCATAACAAATGTCACACTTGGCAGTCCTGTCAAAGTCCTTCTGATGATGATCTCAGTACTTCACACATTGTCTGGGACAACCAGAATCTCCACATCACCTCCAACTGCACTATCCAGATATATTTCCGAAACTTTTCTTCCCAATAAAGTTATCACAAAAAAGACAATCAATTTAATTAAGACTTTATACACTATTTTTCAATATAGACCGACATATTTTTCTTATGAATAGTGTATTGTGCATTATGAACTATTACTTATGTGCTATGCATTCGAATACAAACCCAGCCCCATTCAACATTTATTTGACCAAATTTTATTCGTAAAACTTACAATTTAAAAATGAATTAGCCTAATATAAAAATGTTGAGTGTAGGCCTGTATATTGTTTTTCTTCAGAAAAACTCTACAAAATTATAGAATTTAAGTTTACGGTTCATAACTTTAAAATGCAACCTAATCAGAGTTTTTGTGCCTTTTCCCGACCATGCTTGGGGTCATAACTAAAAATTATTTTTATTTTTTATTGGAATGACTGGGAAGGCTAAGCTTAGACTAAAACTATTAATCCAAAAAATAAATATAAGGCTCAAATGAAAAATTGTTATTAGTTTTTTTCTCGTTTCCCATTTCATTCCAGCGGGAAATTGTTATTTCCCACACAAGAATTTTCCAAAGTAAAAATGTAATTCCTGCAGAGGCCTACTTAAGTCTTACAGGTATATAGGCTAATTAGTAAAGCAATTAGGTAGTGTCATTTAGTTAAAAATATTGTTTTTTTTAAATGGGGGTGATTGTGTTCTACTAGCAAAATCAAACCACTAAACTAATATGAACATTTTGGTTTTTTCTTCTTACATTAGGCTTTGGTATCTCAGGTGAGATATAAAGTTTAATATATGATAAAGTTTCACCCAAAAAATATATTCAATAATGTAAATAGTTCCAAATAAGCAAGCTACCAAATTTTTACCAAATCTAGTCCAACACTGGTATTGATATTTAAGGAGAATAAATGTTGTATCAACAAACATGGGTGGTAAGAGAATGTAACCCAAGAGGTGAGCAAGAGTTACTAAGCCACTTTTTATTTTTTTCACTAGGCTACAAAAATTCTTCAAAAAAAAAACAGGTCAAATTTATGGATAATTAATTTTAGTAACATTTTACAAATTCGATACTGAAAATAGTTTGGTTTTTTGATGTTGTTCTGAAATGTAAAAAAAAATATCTTTGGATAGATGGATTAATATAACACATGTGTGATTCGTATTCTCTTTTTGGTTAGGGCTTACATAAGATTATTGACTTCATTTTTTATTATTTCATAGAAACCACCAAGGGTGTATTATCAGGGAAGACTATGGGACAAAGTCTCCCCAAACCTTCTAATCAAGAGTTAATAAAAATAAATAGGTACCAAAGGTGTATATACTATTGTAAATTTTAAAACTCCCAAAGTGATAAAACTTAAATAAATGCTTCTTGTACAGACAAAATATTAATTATTTATTTCCATGCTCTTTCCCTACCGATTGGGACTTGCCTCACTTAATAGCAATTTTTTTCCTCTATTTGTCATTACAGCTGAACTTGGTGTCATCGAAGGGGCCAAACAAATTTTGACGTTACATCAGAGTGACGTTTTAAAAGAGGTACCAACAGAACACTTTTAAAAGTGTACCTACGGTAGAGTTCATTAATCCAAACTCATGGCATACATCAGCCTTTCTTCGTCCACTTTCACATGCTCTAATGGTACATACTTCCTCTTGAATAAACAGAACTTTTCTTTTTGTACAACTTGTCATGATTATAAAAAATGTAGGCCTACATAGAATGACTACACAATGACTACCAAAACTAACGTTGAACTTATAAAACATGAAAAAAGCACCTTGGTTTTGAGCTTAGACGCGCACAAGACAGTTCCAGCCGGCTCAATGACAATGAATGACCTTGACCTTGAAGTGCCCATGATTCCTGCAACCCTCTCCCTGACTGTTTTGCCATTCAGTCTATTACTAGACCAGCAAACTGTGTGACCAATACACTCCCAGCTTGCTATAAAATATAACTGTAGGAATTGGCCATTTTATTCAGTTTTTTTTTACATATATGTACATTTAAATACAATTTAATGTAAGATATCTAAGAAGTTTTTGACGCTACAACCGAGTGCTAGTGATGCTAAAACAGAGGTTTTTATAATATTAATAATTGACAGTTTGACTGGACTGCTGAAAAAATGATGCTATACCAGAGTTGACGGAAGAGCCGAGGCCGTCATAACCAAGTTCGACTGTACTACTTTTAGATTCCCACCCCTCTATCCCTACTCTAGAGGTAACCCTATTAGCCTCGAGAAGAAGATAGTCTTGAAAGAGTTGTCATATTGTTTGGTATTTAGATGCAGGTCTAACATATTAATAAATCAGTATTATTAAAATATTATGCATATAAACAAACAGTTATAGGGTAGAGCCTAAACAATACTAGACAAAATAACTTTACTTCTAAATGCTTGTTTATTCAATTAAATGGAATATTTTGTGAACAGTTTGGATTTATTTTTATACTCAGCAATGTTGTGATTTTGACACTTGTCAAGTGGTGTGGTATGAAGAGGGCTTTGGGAAGTTTTGGTGGATAAAGGGGAAGGGGGTGGGGGATGTTAGAAGGGCATACTAGACAAAATATTTCTACTAAAGATAATCAGACATGTAATTGCCCTACTAGCTGACTTAAAACATTTAATTAGCCACAGAGGCCTTCAGTAAGAACTATTTCATGAACAGAGAACACAATTTATTACAGGTGAATTAAACAATGGAGCAATGTGTTTAAGTGATATGTAGTATTTTCATAAGAAATCTTGTGGTTTTCCTGTTTGGGCACTTTGGACCTTTCAAAAATTGTTATTGTTATTGTTTGACTCTGAAGACAATGTTTTGTGTTGGTAACGTATCTGCTCAAAGTATTTAAAAGATATTTAGTTTATATCTAAGTTATAAAAGAAAGTAGGGCTGATAGATACCTATGTATTGTTTATGCCATTATAAAAAAGACATGTTATGTGAACAAAAATAACTGATAGTTCTAAACTGTCAGCAAGTTCTAATAAAAGGTATAATGGGTAAGACGATTTTAACAAATATTTCAGTCTCCCCGTCTTTATAATGTTAGATACAACACTGGAAACTATCATTCCAGTAGAGGTGGCCTTCTATGCTCTGTACAGGTTAGTAAAATAAGTCAACAATCTTCCAACACTGTGGCCCGACTGTCGCATTAGAATGAATTGCCTGTAACGCGGCCCGAGGTTCAAATCCCTTTCTTCCTCTATGCAAACGCGGGTATAGTTCATTTAAATTCTATATTCCTCATTCAAAAACAAATAATGTGAACTATAGTAATACATGGTGCACATAAAAAAAAGCCTATTAGATTTTTCTTCGGGTTTAGCACTGTGAGACAGGTTGTTTCATTATTATTATTATAATACTATAAAGATTTATTTATCTTACTTGCTGTACCGAACCATAGGAGCAGAAACTTTCAAATAATTATCTTTTTGAAAGAGGCTTTCAATGTCACAATTTAACATCTTAAAAAATAATTCATTACTGATAACGAAAATATATGCCAATTTATAAAATCTGTCGTAGATATCTCGATATAATTTTTCTAATAATTTAATTGATGAACATTATGCTCATAGCTTATTGATTTTTATTGTTTATCTTAATTATAAAATAACATAATATAAAAAGAACTGTAATTGGGCTGAACTATTCCACATCCACAATAAACTACAAGACTATTACCAACACTAGAGAATCAAATATAACCAATTTAAAATTAGTTCCGAAAATAATTATAGAGGGTGCTAGGAGAAATATAGTTTCAAAAAAAGGAGAAAACGTAAAGATAAAAAATTATTATTAAAAATTAGCAAAAATTATGTTTGAATGAGCCTATTACCTACAAATCAGACTAATCAGACCTAAACGGTGTGAAGTAATTTTTTTTACAGTAATATATTTTTCTAAACACATCTTTAAGGTGATCGAATTAACAAACTATAATTTGTGTCAAGAGCAAAAAAGCGGGGCCGTGATAGTAAATTCAATTCTCTATCCAACCATATAAGTGTGCATAGGCCTAGACCCTAGATATCTGAGCAATTTGACCAAAACTTGGGAGAGAATAGGATTTTTTTTAAGTTTACACACATATTTAAGGCGCTCCAGGGCCCAACCCAGAATTTATGTCAAGAGCACAAAGCAGGGACCTGATAGTAAATTTAATTCTCTATCCAACCGTAAAAGTGTGCATAGGCCTAGACCACAGACAAATAGTATATCCAGACACTCAGCCTCCAGGTTAAAATGGTTGCGCTATTTTGGCTGCTTGAGTCCTTCACCACTAGGATCGCTGCGGTTAGTCCTATCATCACCCATCAGTGACACTAGCGCAGCCCAGTGCTGAAGGACTCAAGCTGGCAAAAGGAGCGCAGCGAAACCCCCGTAAGGCTGAGAGTCTGTTTAATACTTGTCTGTGGCCTAGACCCTACAGATCTGATCAATTTGACCAAAACATATGAAAGAACGGGATTTTTTTTAAGGAAAATCCTCCATTACACACTTATTTAAGGCGCTCCAGCAACCAAACTAGATTTTGTGTCAAAAGCATAAAATAGGGCCCTGATAGTAAATTTAATTCGCTATCCAACCATGTAAATGTGCATAGGTCTAGACCCTAAAGATCTGAGCAATTTGACCAAAACTTGGGGAAGACAGGATTTTTTTTTAAGGAAAATAATTCATTACACACTTTTTTAAGGTGATCCAGTGGTCAAACCAGAATTTTTGTCACGAACACAAAGCGAGTCCCTGATAGTAAATTTAATTCTCTATACAATTGTATAAGTGTGATTAGGCCTAGACCCTACAGATCTGAGCAATTTGACTAAAACCTATGAAAGAACGGGGTTTTTTTTAATGGAAAATCCTGTATTACACACTTTTTTAAGGCGCTCCAGCGACCAAACCAAAATTTGTGTCAAGATTTTAAAGCAGGGCCGTGATAGTAAATTAAATTTTCTATCCAACCATATAAGTGTGCATAGGCCTAGACCCTACATGTCTACTCTTCTACTCTTATTTAACTAAATATTCTCACCTTCCTGGTAATATTCAATATTCTTTAATCTTTTTTTTATTTTTGGTAGCGCAATAATGCTGAGTGGGTTCCGTGGAAACATGAGCATATATTATATTATATCATAATATATACTTTTGAGTGTCCTATCTGCTCACTCTGCATTTATTTTCCCTTTGTTTTAAAACTTTATAACTTTGTATGCCTGCCTTTGTCCTGGAGGACGAAAAGGGGTTACAAATCCTGCGCCACTCTGCTACACCTACTGCACACAGAACGATTGGTAAAGATTGGATTTCTAATTTTAATAATGAATCAACAGGTCTCAGAGTCACAATAGCAAATAATGAAAAGCTTAAAATTGGAGGCTGTGGAGATTTTATGATAAGTATTAATAGCCAGAAACTAAAAATATATTATGTTATCTAGTTGCCAAACTTCAGTTTGAACTTGTTATCAGTCACTCAGATGGTGAAAAAAAGGGCAGGATCAGGAGTGTACATTTAATGGTGGAGCTATAGCAGGTGCTAGGAACACAGATGTTCTTTAAAGACTGGACATAGATGGTGAGCTGCCTTTTAAGAATACTTGTGATTCGAATATAATTTAAAGTGCTAATGTAGTGTCAATAAATAATTCACAAGAACTCTGGCACCATCATCTGGGGAACTTATATAAAGTATCTGTGAAATTGTTGAAAAATGGCATGGCCATTGGAGTCGATTTTACAGAAGAAGCATCGCCATGTATCCCATGTATTGAAGGAAAACAACCGAGAGCCCCCTTAGCAACAAGCAAGAAGCTTAAGGGGATGGATCACCATGAGAGATGAGCGCGGCCGGTTTCTAAGGCGATTTCTCTGTACATGATTACTAAGAAAACTATTATACATATTTTAATCAGATTTTTACTACTGTAAAGATCAATTCATTTACATGGTTTATAGTTTATTCCTATCTACCCAGCCAATTCAAATTTAAGTTTTAAAAAATAATTTAAAGATTACTGCATGAAACAAACTGGGCTTGTCATTTAAATGTGGGAAGACCTAGGCTAAAATGGTTTTCATTTTATTACAATAAACACATTTCTCTATCATTTAGTATAATTTAACGCCAGTTAAAAGTTAAATATTTGTAAGCAGCTTTGTTTAAATAATTTTTGCATGATCGTATTTTCTTAATTTTTTTAAAAATCTGCAGACAAAGTATAAACCGAGTAAATATGATTGAGAATAATTATCCGTTCATTTTTCAGCATACATATTGTTCTAAACTAAAATAAAGTGGTACAGTTTTATTTTAATTCAAAAAAGTGTTGTGGTGCAGTATCCTGTGACCTATCGGTGTAATGTTGAACAAAATGAACCTCTCGAGAAAACTCATGGCAGTGATGCCAAGCGTTGCACGGTGACGAGCAGATGTTCTCAGGAAAAATATCAACTCGACTGCGTTCATTTATTAAATCAGTTGTGTGGATACCACGTGTTTTGCAATGGAAGCCGTTTCTGTAAAAAGAGATCGAAGAAAATAAAAAACTACTTTATCTCTCAACCAAACGAAAGAAAAATAAATGTTCTACTCTTGTGAATTGGATAAAAAAAGTGTCATGAATTTATTATCATTTCTGCATGAAAAATACAATTTTAATACTGTAGTTTAAAATCCATCCATTAATTTCAAATCATGTGCGTAGAATACCTAATTAATATAATTATAGGACCCGTTTTGGTGACCTCATGATTTAAGGCACTACTCTTGCAAAAAACTGGACTGCTGAGGACGGGGATTGGTGTTCGATCCCAATTGGGTGCTATGAGGTTATTATTCCTAAAATGTTTTCCACTCACCCTCCACGCAAATGTGAGTGTAAGTCATCTAAAAGCAACCTTACCCTTCTCTGACACATTAGCTTAATTAGTACATCGGCGTAAAACCCACACGGGCTCGGTTCACTTTGGTGTACCAATCAAACACTTTGGCCCTACCTTTGGTAATCTGATCTGTAAACAGAGTCAATAATTTGGTATCGATAATACGGGGCTAACTAAATCACTATGGACTATTGGCAATTTGAACAAGAAATACACTTGTCACAATAGATAAATGTCTTGAAACTATTTTGCTATCAATTGTAAAGGTGGATAATGAAACGGGGTGGGGGGACTATTGAACATGCCTTGACCACCGCGCTTTTAAAATTAATAACATTAACACAGATACATATTTAATTTTGACAATTATTATTTTGCAAAATAGTTTCATCACAAATATAATTTTTACTTTCTCGCACCCCTCGCGTGCCATAGTCAAAGATTTGGAAATAACGTAAGCTTTAGAGAGGAAGGGAAGGGGGGAACACAAATGCTAAGAGGAGGATGTTACTCAACATATATAAGAGTGTGCAGTGTAAAGATTATTTCCATGTCTTTTTTTTTTTTTTGTTCTTGTGATATTAGAAATGCTTCACTTCTTAATATTCTTTGATATTATCCGTAAATTTACAATAATAAAGTAGGGTAGGTAATAAATACGGTAATTAAGAGAAAGTGTTCCCACATTTGCGTGGAGGAAATGAGCAATCACGAGGAAAAACACCTCAATTCACGTGGTCGGAATTCAACCAAAATTTGTAGCACAGGTCCCTAATAAAATTAAAAACGTTGTGTTCATTGCAGAAGTTTTGATGAAGGACTTTGAATGTATAAAGTTGTAGAATGGATGTATTATTATTATATAATGTGTGTAGCTAAAATTATAAAATAGCTAGTGATGTGTATATCTATTTTATAAACGTCCCTGACACAAAAGTGATTGATAAGGGAGAAATAGATTATAAAATGATCATGCTTCAATATAAAACTTGTGTTTAAGCCTATCAAATTTGGTCAAAATCGATGGATGGATATTTTCTATACAATTGGGTGAAAAACATTTTCTTGCAGTATATTTCTTTATGTTTTATTGTAATTTCAAATACTTATTTTTAGAGTTAGTGTTTATAATTTTTGAAGTACAGGCAATAAGTGTAATATTTATTCTATAAAAATTATACATTTATAAAAATAAAATCTTTCTTTTTGCAGAAAATTGTTCTATATGCTATCTTCAAATTTGAATATATATATATATATATATATATATATATATATATATATATATATATATATATATATATATATATATATATATATATATATATATATATAGATATATAATACTTATTTAATAATATAATATTATATTTTTATATATATTATATTTTGATTTACATTATATTATATATAAATATATATGTATATAATATTATTTAATCTGGTCAAAATATTTTCTTTCAGTTCCTGAGGTAAATGGTCGGATTAAAATTTTTGTCAAATAAACAGAGAATTTGTGAATAGATTTTTTTTTTCAAAAATTGTTTAGTGGTTTTATGGATTAGGAAGGTTATAATCATAGAAATTGTACCCGCATTTGTGTGGAGGGAGCGTGGAAAACCAGTTTGGAGAAACTAACTTTAGTACACCCGACCGAGATTAGAACCTTGATCTCCCCATCATTGGCAGTCTAGTCTACTGTAAGAGTAGCGCGTTAGACCATGAGGCCATCAAAGCGAGTATTATACATGTTAAAATAAACGTATAAAGCTATATTTGATTATCGAATATAATTAATAAAAAATAGGTTAATAGAGTTTGAAATTCTTAATAGCTACAAGTTTATTGGTGTAATTATAGGGTGGTGGCAGAATGCCACAGGCCCACGCTCAAAATAGAGCCCATCACGCAGGTCCACCCACCCAAAATTAATTTGCTAATATATGAAAGTGTTGTCTTTCAGGCCTATCATTATTTCGTAAAGATCTCATTATTCAATAAAAAATTACTCAATAGTCATTTTATTGCGCATAATTTATGCTGTACAAAAATATATGTACATATTTTTCTGTAAAATCAATAGAAACAGCTGTCAGGTCATTTTCAAAACTTTACTAAAAATTATTTAAGAAGCACATGAATCAATAAAGGCTAAAGTGATTAGCTATGTTGTCTGTTGAGCTACTACCCGTAGCTTGTCCTTGGAGGAAAGTGTAGACAATTTCACAGAGACCAATGATTTTTTAGCCTCTATAAGTGTTAATATTGATAATTGACTATAGATTTGTTTATAATATTTATTAATATTGTTTTATTCAATTCAGATTAAGTTTTTTACATTATATTGAAACTTTTCAGCAACAATTTTATCAAATATTATGGCTGTATGGTAATGCACTTAGAGTGGTTTTTCCTCAATGGGTTTACACTCTTATATCTCCACGCAAATGTGGGTAAACTTCCTCTAAATTTAACCTACCTACTCTATATTATTACGTATTATAAAATAATTCCAATAATAAATGTCTAAATTTTTTTTTATGATCTACAATTATTTATAAGATTTGAGGACGGTGGTGTATTTTTTCCTTGGGGGCACCCACCGTGGGTCCATTACTGCATAGTTATGTCTTTGTACATGTTACAAGCTAATGTAGGTCAAGCTAGTTTTACAATAGGAGATTTTAGTGCATCTTTAAGTTTATATTAAAATAATTATTATTATTAGTATCTGGATGGTGTAATATAAGAAACTAAAGTAAATAATAAAGTAAAAAAAAACACAATTTCTTATTTATGTTTTATACATATGTGTGTGGCCCCCCTGCCTTTTAAGGGTTCTAACACTTTTAAAGAAGGGTACATCTCTGACCCCCAATTTTCTGCGTCCATGAAAAAAGATATAAAAAAATAAACACTTTTTATGTTAATTGATAAGATATCTCTATCACCATTATTATTATTATTATCATTATTATTATTATTATTATCATCAGAAACTGTCCTCACCCCTCATAGCTTGGGTTAAGTCAGATGCTGAGGAAATGATCTACATTCTACGGTGTGTCTGTCGATAGTTTTATATCCAATGTTACTCATTGAGGGTGAACTGGGAAGGGGGGAGGTTTGATAGGCTGGGGTATTACCACCAATTTCTTCTCCACCCCATCTCCCCATCAAAATGTGCCTTCCTCCAGTTTGTTTGGTTCCCTCTGATATACTTGAGTTTGAAGCTGAAAGATGGTTTGTATCAAACTTCAAATAGATTCTATAACAATCTATTATTATTTTTAAATGCTTAAGCGCCATGCCCAAATAGCTTTTAGTGGCATTCCATTTTCAAACATTTTCCATTGGCTTTGAGTCATTCCCCTAAAAACTCCTCAAAAATATATTTCTTTACAACTGCCTTGCCCGAAACTAATAAAGTTTCGCCGACACTCTGGGTAGTCATCACAATAGTTTTTTTTTTCATTGTGACTTACTTCCAGTTTGAGTTGTACACATGCATGAACTTGGAATGAGGAAGGTAACATTTTAGATTTAATGTACCCACATTTGCGTAGAGTGAGATTGGGAACCATTTTAGGGAAAAATACCCTTATTGTACACAACTGGGATTTGAATTTCAATCTCCCCACCACCAGAAATCAAGTCCAATAGTATGTGCTACTCACCGTGTTCAACTGACATGTTGAAGACGGGGAGATCATGGTTCGATTCCGGTCGGGTACTCACAGGTGGTTTTTCCTAAATAGTTTTCTGCTCTCACTCCACGAAAATATGGATGCACCTCCTCTTAATTTAACCTTCCTGATGCCTAACACATTATAGTAATTATTACATAAGTGTACTGCCCGAACGGGTAGTAAGACGTGGTGATATAAATAAATAATAGTAGCGTGTTTGAAACCGTTTTAAAAAACACCCTCAATATACAATACTGGGATGTGAACCCCAATCTCGTCACCAGCAAACCAGTCTAATACGAAAACGTCAAATTAAAAATGTTTTCTTCCTCTAGGTAAGAAATATTAAGAAAACCATACTACTGATTATATTAGTTCAAGCTAAAAATAAAGCAGCAGATTTCTGCATAGTGTGGTCTTTGATAAAAGCCGCACTCTAGCCTTTCCCTTGCAAGAAACTTGACCCATGTAAACAACAGACTAGCTCGCTCCCCCTTCACTCTTTCAGTCCAAGCTTGAGAGATATATGACAACATCGCAGCTCTAGTTCGGTGTCGGCTAGACAGTCCAAATAGTTCAATATATGGACGTTTCTTAGGAGTTGCGCTGATAGCGCTTCTCAAGTTTTACAAGGTAGTCCTTCCACTTAACCGAGCCTCATAACTTCTTCAGCTCGTCCATTCTGATTTGTGTGGGCCCATGAGTAAAAAATATCAAGGGGGTGTAAGGTACCTGTTCTTAATTATCGATTATTCCATAGAGACTTTTAATTATTTTTTTAATAATAAATATGAAGTGTTTCCAAAATTCAAATAAAGGAAAGCTTTTGCTGAAAATCAGATAGGAAAGTGATTGGAGAGTATTTGAACCGACGTTGACAAAGGCTTCTATGATTTTTTTTTTAGCAGAAAATAGTGTTAGGCATCAAAGAACAGTAGCAAGCATACTGCACAAAATAAAATGACGTCCCAGAATATGCCAATAAGACCATAGTAGAGGAGAATTTGTCACTACTTCAAGATACTCTTTTAGACAAACAATATTAGGCAGAGGCTGCAAATACTGCGATTTATCTGAAAAATCGTTCACACACAGAAGCTGTGTTCACACACAGAAGATGTGGTTGCAAAGCACATACCCACATACCAAAACAAAATCGAAAAAAATTGGATCTCAAAAGTAAGCATCTAATTGACCTTGAAAATCCAAAAAGAGTGGTTATATTTAGTGATGTGATTTTCCTTGAAGACAAGCCTGGTGAAATAGGGAAGGAAATCAGTTGACTGAAAACAATGAGAAAAATAATTTTTTTTTCCAATTCCACTTCAAGACTCAAGTTCGGAGGAAGATCAAGACTTGTTTTGAATTCAACAAAGACTTCTGACGAATACAAGGAAATTGCCACTGAACCAGAGGTTGAAAGTTTGGCTCTAGAATCTAGAAGATATCCATTGAAAGAGATAAGGCCAAAGGAATATCCAGATTACGAAGTTTATGTCATCTTTAACAAAAATATTTCACAATGTGTCAACGAGGCTCTATCTGGAGATGATTTGTGGCAGAACACTATAACAACCGAATATTTATCTTACAAAGAAAATTATTGCACCATCAGGCGCAACACGCATCTCTCTTTGAGCTCCAACCTACACTAATAAGCCGATAGAATAGGACAAGGGGGATGTTTATACAATAAAAATAACGGGTAGAATAAAAATTGTTGTTTAATGAACATGAGATAAGAAGTTATGAATCATTAAGAGTTACATAAGATTATCTTCATTTATTTCAATTATGCAATGGTACATGGCAATTGCCCCCTTAATGAGATGCATTATACATCCAAGATAGGCTAGTAACAAAGTTTATAAAATCTATCATATGTCTATGATAAATAGTAGCTTGGCAGAGTGGTACACAACCACTTGACTAAATATAGAAATTAAATGATTCATCTTAACTGCCCCCTTAATGAGAAACTTTTGGCATCTAAGAACGACAACCAAAAATGTCTATTGAAGTTGTCATGCATCAAAGTTACATAGCGGCTAGCTTAGGTGGTACATCACCACTAAACTTAACATAGGATAATACTGAGCCTCGAGCCATGATTAACCTGTACATAATCTAAATATATGTAATTTGGAGATCCCATTTAATCAGAATATACCTAAGCAAGTAAGACTTTATTATTATTATTATTATTATTATTATTATTATTATTGGTGACCTGGTGGTCTAAGGGTAAGGTGTCAGACTTCTGTGCTGAGGGTCCGGGGTTCAATCCTCGGTCCCGGCACAGATTTATCTGATTGCCAAACCCCTCCTTCACCTCTGACAAGACGTGTATTAATCACAACTTGTGAATGTGAGGAATGCCAGGCCTCCACCGTGGTTCGGATTCCACGTTAAACTGTAGGTCCTCCATTTCATCTCACAATCACCCTACCATTACACATTAGCGTAAGTGCGTATAACCCGAACGGGTAGTAAGACGCGGTGCTAATTATTAATAATAATAATAATAATAATAATAATAATAATAATATTATTAATAATAATATAATAATATTATTATTATTATTATTATTATTATTATTATTATTATTATTATTATTATTATTATTATTATTAGCAGTAAAAGCAGTAATAATATTATTATTATTATTAGCACTGTGTCTTACTACCCGTTCGGGTTGTACACACTTATGCTAATGTGTAATTGTAGGGTGAGTGTGAGATGAAATGGAGGACCTACAGTTTAACGTGGAATCCGAACCACGGTGGAGGCCTGACATTCCACACATTCACAAGTTGTGATTAATACACATCTTGTCAGAGGTGAAGGAAGGGTTTGGCAATCAGAATTAAGACTTAGTCGAGGACTATTTCGGGCTTTCAAAGTGGTAGTAGAGAGGCCCAATTCTAATATGGAAAGCCTTTAATTGATTCCTCTAATAAGTAACACCTTCTAGAACGAAGTCACAAAAATACAAGTGATGATTTGCCATAAAAGTGTGGCGGATTTGATTTTGCCCGCTTTCACAGTAAAATAAACCTTTCCCTCCACAGTATGTGCTGGTTGTAAATTGACATTTCCTGCATATGATTGGAAGCATTTCTCCTTCAGATAATCAGCAAATGTTTCTGCAACTTGTCAAACAAAAGGATTGCCAAATTTCGCATTAAATTGTCTTACTTTTTCACTTTGAGCAATTTATTGCAACTAAGTTGTTAAAATATGCATTTTTTTTTAATAAACTTGTTCAAACAGTTTGTGTGCAGTTTTAAATGTTTGATGGAGCAACCTAATTTCAAGATTTTTACATGGTGTGGCGAATTTCACCTCTCATTCACCACATCTGTGGCTGCATTGAAAAATATGTTGCCCACCTCTGGTTCATTCCCTCTAATTTGTTTCCATCCCTCTTTCTCATACTTGTTTTTTCCATGAAATAACATTATATAAGGATGAAGGTATAGGAAAGAGAGATGGGAACAAATAAGTACATTTATTTTGAATTAAGCATTATATAAACATAGTGTACAGCAAATAAAGAAATATATGATATGATAATGCAGTACATTGTATACTTAAAAATTATAGCCCTACTATACCTCAGTTTTAGCTTATGTGGTGCTGACTGACAGCTCACAGCTGACTTCTGACGGCTTTAAAAAGCTACCAGACCAAATTATGTATCCCTACGCCGAACCATATTATCTGCAAAAAACATGTGTTTAGCAGCTGTCACTTCTGACAGTCAAAATTTAGGTATATACCTAAATGTTGACTGTCAGAAGTCAGCTGTGAACTGTCAGTCAGCACCACATAAGCTAAAACTGAGGTATAACATAGGTAGTTCAATCATTCAAGCCTATAATTATTTAGATGTTAATAATACTTGTAAAGTCGAACACTTACATTAGGAAATGGGTGACCAAACAACCAATTTTCTTGATACTTGAACGCAGTCACCAACAATTTAAAAAAAAATTAAATTTAATATAATCTGTATGCCCAAATTAAACCATCAGTAAGTTTCAAAACAAATCAGCATAGAAAAGTTAACTATTTTAAAAACAACAATTTACTAGCTAAATATATATTAAATTAGAGCAAAACAAAATATATTACACTCTTATTTGGCTACTCAAACATGTTTGACATTGTTTATCAAATATCAAACATTTTAATAATTTATAACAATCATGTGAAATATTGGTGGATTTTAAAATACTGTTTGGATTAAAGATTTATTAGTGTTTTTATTGTTTTTAGAAAAGTTGTATTTTTTCTGCAATGATGCGACACATTTTCCTACATAAATAAAAATTTTCCATGGATAGAAATAGCACAAACAAGCGTAGCTCACAGTATAAAACCAAAGATTTATCACAAATATGAAATATTTTATTTTCACCTGTGCATAGTTGTTAAATCCAAAAACTTTACCAAAGAAAAAACTATTAACAAACTGCACGATATAATTTATTTCATCGGCTATAATGTGTTTTCAAAATTTGAAGTATTTTTTTTACAGATATGGTATTTGCATTGTACTTATAGTGTATATTACCATATAAAGAACCTTTTGTAGAATTAAAAAACATAATCAAAACCAATTTGGACAAAGGATAGCTTTAATTATTCAAGAGCCATACAAATTAACATGTCTAAAGTGACTACCGCAGAAAACATTTAAGTATATTCAATACCCTTTTGAAATGTAAGATGGTTTCTTCCAATGGTCGATTTGACTTGTTTATATAGTTTACAACATGATAGTGATAGAGCATACATAAAACATTTTAAACAAAGGAGACAATGCCTTCTTTACAACAATGATGTATGATAAAATAGATGAAGAGTGACTACAGTCAGTCAACTTTGTATATATTTGTGAAAATTATATTTAAACGGTTTTTGCAAAAAGAATTAACAATTAATAATTTTAAAACATGTTACTTGTGTATAGATATAGAAAGTATAAATCCAAATTATTTTTTAATTATTTTACAAATATTTACTAAACATTATTTCCTAAAAATGTGTTAATTGTTACTCTGTAATTCAAAAACTGTAACATAAATAAATATGTATTTAACAATGAGAAGGCCCAATGGGTTGATACTATACAACAAATTAAAGTGATAAACAAGGGGAAATAAACTAATTAGTTGAAAACTGAGTGTGAAATTCTGAAAAAGTAAACAATGTGAGAAGAATATAACGCACAAATGTGACATCATCTTCCTTTCTTCTGGCTTCTATAGTATAAAATGGAGTAATGTACTGTATTTTTCTTCTCATTTTCCCCCTTTAGTTCGATAAAGGCCATAATGCTATAATTATAAAAACATTGTGTTTGATGTGTTTCAATTCAATGTGTGTGAGACTACTTCTACTCTAGAAACCAGAAGAAAGGTGGATGTCACATTTGTGCATTGGACCCACATTCGTTCCTCTTTTCATAGGTAGGATTTCTTAACTCAATAAACTTGTGTAATTTATAGTAAATAAATAAAAAAATAATTTAAAATTGTTCTGTGGTAGCTTAACACAAATAGAGAAATAAAAAAAATAGTATTTATGATCTCAACATTTACGCATTGTCCCCCACACATTCTATTTGTTTAAGGAGCGCCTCCCTTTCCTTCAGTGCATCCACTGCCAGCTCCTGCTCTCGTTTCATGATGGGCAGTTTCTTTAACTTGGTGTTGTGGATGCGCCAAAACACCTCCAGGATCTCATTATCAACATGCTGTAGTTTCTTCTTCAGATCCTGGCGCATCACCTCCTCTGTTGCTAGTTTCTTCAGACGTTTCAATTGCTCAAAGTTCTGGGCTGAGATAGTCTTCAATTCTGTCTGGCACCTAAATAATATAAAAATAAGAGTTTTATTTAAAGAAGTGTCAAATTCACTTTTCTGTACATTTTAACTCTTATTATAATGCAAATCCAGTTCCAGAGTGCATCATCCTCATGCACTTACATGTTAAATTAATTGTTTTGTTGTTAAGTTTTTCTTAAAATTATATCAAATTTGGTCACTAAGCTTGATTTTCCAAAAAAGGCAATAATTTAATTGTGTCATATATTCACAAAAAAATATTATAATACTCATTTTCAAAAAGTGGGTTAAAACAGAGAGTATTATTTATAGCGATATCTCATTACCACTGGGAAAGTATTAGTAAAAAACGCCAGCAAGCTAAGTCAGTAGTACCACAAACATGCTACAAAATTATATCTAAGATAATTTTAGTAAGATTAACGCTATGTGCAGAGGAAATAGTTGGGCATCATCAGTGTATATTTCAACAAAAAATAACAACAGACCAGATTTTTACTATTCTGCAAATATTAGAAAAATAGTGGGAACAAAACATGACTATGTATTATACATAAATTTTAAAAAGGCCTATGATTCAGTTAATAGAAGCAAATTAAATGAAACTTTGGTTAAATTTGGGGTACTTAAAAACTTGTCAGGGTACGGGTTGGATGTCATTTAAAAAATATTTTGACTAGATAATGGGTTAAAACGAGGATATGCACTTTCTCCACTATTTTTTAACCTTACCTTGGAGTATGATATTAGGGTACTGCAAGAGAGTAGGGAAGGGTTGATAATAAACAGTATAATGCAGCTAATAGGATAATTAGATGATTTAGTTTTATTGGGCAATAAATAGTAAGGAAGGTGTTGCAAGAAATGCAGAAATTTTATTTGAGGCTAGTAAGGAAATAGGTTTAGAATTGAACGCTGAAAAGACTACATATAATCATACAAAGAACACAGTTTGAGGAAGTTAATTTAGAGATTACTTCGAACAACCTTTCATTTGACATGGATAATGAGTTTAAATATTTCGGAACAATTTTAACTAGCAATAACGATATTAGAGAGGAAATTAGGAAAAGAATATAGTTGGGAAATGCATGCTATTACTCGATCAGTAAGTTTTTGACAACATGCCTGCTTTCAAGGCATGTAAAACTCGGAATATACAAAATAATAATTTTACCTGTTGTTCTCTATGAATGTGAAAAGTGGTCTCTTATCTTACATGACGAAAACCAATTTAGGGTGTTAGGAAAAGGTCCTTAAGAAGATATTTGGTACAAAAAGGGATGAGGCTATTGTGGAGTGTAGGAGGTTACATAATGATGAGTTAAATACCCTATACTAATCACATGACATTATTAAGGTAATCAAGTCTCATATATTAACATGGGCAGGACAAGCAGCACAAATGGTAGATTATATAGCCTTGTTCAAGGTACCGAGTGGCAAACCCAATGGGAAGAGACTATCGGGAAGACCTAGATGCAGATGGGAGGATAACATTAGAAAAGACCTTAAGAGAGGATGTAATGAGGGGAGGATTACTAGCTAAGATGGATAGTGAATGAGGGACTGGATATAACTAGCTAAAGATAGGGAATACGGTGAAATGAGGGGGACTGGATAGAACTAGCTCAAGATAGGAATAGGTGGCGTACTTTTGTAAGTGCGGCGATACTATAGAGTTCCTAAAGCCATAGAGTAAATAAATAAGAATCAACGATAGTGAGTTTAAAATCCCGAATAGTTAATAAATGCTGGCAAAGTGTAAGTAAGCTTTGACATATAAAATAAAATTAGATTAAATCCCTTCACCATTTACAAATAAAAATAAAAGCGTTTCAAATCTACTTGGGATAGAACCCTTGACTCCTTAATGATCTTTGAGGATTTGAGATAAAACTATTTTCAATAGTTGAGAAAAATAAAAGTATAGATTTTTTTTTAAAAACTTTCTATTGTAATTTTTTTTAGAGCTGTTATAGGTCCAGCATCAACCTAAAGTGTTGAGGTATTTTCGACTCTTATCTCCTGACCATTTTTTACACCGTTACTGTTTCCAGCCTCTGGCCTGGGTCAGTTTTTTATTCACACTATATATTTTCCACTACGGCTGGCTAGGCCTCTTGTAGTTTCATATGCTTTATAACCTAACCTAACTTAAGACTAGGACAGGCACAACATCCAGTCCCCGGCCGTTAACTCATCAGTGTGAAAGGGTAAACCCACATTTCAGCAATGATCAATTTTTCGGCCATTCTGCGAACAGAACCCGGGACCCTTGGCCCAGTCGACAAACACGCTACTGACTTTAAGGTGTCTAATTCCTGACCATTTCATATATATATAGATTTATTTTCCAGTGTAAATTTTATTATTATAATCTTATTTTAAACACCCAATTTTTTTTATATAACAGACAAGTGGCATCATTTCTAATATCCAAGGACATTTGACCAGTTTATACTTCATTTTGATCAATTCTTCTCAAAACTTGTCAGTTAATCATCTATGTTGTCATTGTCGATATAAAACATTCTAATTTCATTGGTAATTTGGTGTACCAAGTTAGGCCTGTTGTGTTCTTAATAGCCTTCAGCAGGTTTCATCCATTTTCCTATTCTAGGCCTAATTTAGTAATTAATAAAATGTTTTATTATAGTCAAGTGTGGGGTTCTATTCGTATTTTAAGTCATCCCGCTGATAAAGGAGATCCTGTGTTCTAATTACATAATTACAGACTGATTTCCATGGATCAATGAATAATTAATTTTGGAGGAGATGGAAGATTAGTAATAGTCTCAATAAATTTAGAAAAACTTATAAACCAGGCCCCAGACCAATAATTTTACAAATAACTGAATGTGTGAATCTTATAGTGAATGTCTTTTAGCAAAAAAGTTAACATTTAGTTACTAAAAAATTTTCTGCATTACCATTATATTTGTATTTCCTCTTATGTTCATAATTTTTTCCAGGATTTTGATTTGAGTTTGAGATTGATTCAAAGATGAAATGAAAATTCGAATTTGTGATTCTGATTAATAAAATAGTGGATTTGACCCATTTCTAAAATTTACCTTTTAATTTCAGCGAGTATTTCATCATCAACAGGATCTTCTTTACTTGGATCAACAGGATCTAAAAGTCCTTGATCCTCAAGTTCTTTTCTGATCCGACGTTCCATCGACATAGAATTGTTAGTTGTGAAGTTCCTTGAAAAAAGTGACACAAAAATTAATGCAATGATAATTGAACAGAGTTACCTTAAAGTAAAAAGAAATATTAGAATTAACTAACGTGATTGATTCTGTCTCTGTAGCTAGCAGGGCTGTGGAGTCGGTAAGCTAAGCCTTTGACTCCTCTATTTTTCTAATATCCGACTCTTTCATAAATGGCTGATGCATATTAATTAGTAATAGCAAATTGATTCCTCAGGGTGTCCAGCAAAACTACATTTTAAGACTTCCTGACTTTTTCAGGTTTCCCAAAGTCCCTTTTCCAAATTTTATAGTCACTATACATTACAAACATTATTTTATTAAGATTCAATTTAATGAAATAATATCTTTAGACACATACACATCCTGAAGTTGTGTCACTATGACGGGACTCAAGGATTTCAGCCTAAAGCAATGGTTATTGGGTGCAATTTAAATCAGTCATATTGAGCATTTAAAAGATCACCTTAGAGCAGTACAGTTTAAAATAGTTGTGAGGCACATTCTTTTTTAAGTTATTCTTTCTATAATGTATTCGAATTCTCGTGCATGCATGGTTAAAGACACAAGGTATATGGGTGGAAAAACAACACGAAAATAACATATTGACCGAGAATTTAGATTTGTATGCTCAATGGTACAAAGGTGTTAAAGAGATTTGTGGTGAGTATTAACTGGAAGAAAAATTATATTTTAACCATCATGAATTAAAGTTTCATATTATTTTAGCGAATATGGAGAATTCCAGAAATTTGATCATATTCGCCGACTTTTCCCTGACCAAGCAAATCCCCTGACTTTCTCCTGTTTCCATGTCACTAGACACCCTGTTGCAGTAAAATTCTCCATTACAGATTACTTCATGGGAAGCTTTCTTAGGTATTGTGAGTTTATATTTAAATAAATTTGTCAATCTAAGTTACAAATCTCAGTCCTAAACTATAAAAAAAAGTATAAAATATTGTTATAACATTATAAGTTTTTATTGTGAAGCCAGAGTCTGTGCATTTTTACCGATTCCGACACCACCAAAAATTACTTCCGACTTCGACTCCAACCAAAATTGCTTCCCACTCCCCGACTACCTAGGTTATATGGTGAATTGAAGCAAGAACCTTAAAAATATAGATAATAAAGAGTTTGAATAAAAATCGTCAGAGAATAAGTATAACAATTCACCATGTAACCTAGGTAATCTCATATGTTTTCTAGTTTTACTGTATAAATATTTACTTATTTTCTTTATTCATTTAAACCTCTTTATAACTTATTCTTAGGCGTTCCTTTTAATTAATTAATATCAGTTTTAATTGTTTTCTTCTGATTCCCTTATTGTAGTTTATCATTTTGTGCGGATTACAGTTTGTAGATTCATTTTGATTTAGGTGACATGCTAAATGTTCCCTTAAAACTTTTTCTGAATAGTACATTTGCATTATATGTTTAAGTATATTTTAATGGTATATTCATTTATTTTGTGGTTATCCAAATGAAGCTTTATACCATATATTTGTAAAATGTTGCGTGTTAATTTTATTTGTCAATTTAAATAATTTGTTTTCTCGTTTCACTTTTTAATCCTATCCATGTGAATCTGAGTCTAGTCATATTTATATATAAAACACTTAATGTTGCAAATATCAACTATGAATTATTTTTTTATAAACTTTTGTTTCTGAAATCATATCAATCAACATTAAATTTTCATAAACTAATCATGTAATGTATCATGTTAACTAATGGGATTGATTATATATATATATATATGACCGTACAAATTTCTTAATTTATGTATTATAACTTATCAGTCTATTCTTGACTCCCTTTAACTTAGTAAAATTGTTAAATATAATATTAATAATTTTTTTTTTTTTCACTAATTGATGTGAAGCGAATTTAAAAATTTCAAGTTAATTGACTATAAATTTAAATTTTCTTTCCTTACTAACAATTTTATAGTTTACCTTACCAACAAAATATTATGAATATTACTAAAACTTATATGTTTGCTGTCACTCAAAGTTAAATACACCTTCCTAAGCTCATAGTCAAAGAGTAAAATGAAAAAACCCCACACAATGTGACAATAATCATTCCTCAAGAATCTGAATCCATTAAGGACTTAGTGCTTACTGCTAAGTACTCATTGATATGTCTATAATCCTTGGAAAATAAATATATCCTACACTCACAAAAATTTCTAAGAAACAGGAAAATTTTATTTTAAAATTAAAATTATGTTTCAAAAAGAAGGGCATAAAATACAATTATAAATTATTCTTCATACAAGTAAGAACCGCTAAGAACCTTTATTAACCTAAAATATATGATTCTGGTTACAGTTCTGGTTCTTAAGCAATTTTTTTTTGGTTCCTGTTCCGGTTTATTAAAATAACTTAATTTTGGTTATTAGTTCTGGTTCGACTCCCTGATTTTTTATATTTGAAGAAGGTACAGGAAAGTTGGATACAAACATATAAAAGGGTGCAACACAATATGGCTTTTACAATGAAAAGAACACAGTTTACACTTTCAGGGCATTGCACGAAATATATTTGAGGAGAGGCTGAACCAGTGTTCCCAACTCTGAGCATTTCAAAATTAGAAAAATTCCCAAGTAGCAAAGGAGAGTACAAGAAGAACAATATTGAGAATGTGGGGGAGTGGGGTGGTGGAGAGGGGCCAGGAGGAGGCTCCCAATTTTTTTAAATTTGGGGTGATAATCAAGCCTTGAACTGAGCTAGGCAACTGTATTTTTAAATTTATTTATTTACTTGCAAGGCCGTAGCTAGCCAATAATTTCAAGGGGGCAACATTACCCTCTAAATGCTGAAGGCTAGGAAAAATTTACAAATATTAAACACCTCTAGAAGCTCACTGAAATGTTTTTTTATGGCATCATAGCACTCTAACTTTTTTTTTAATTCAGTGTTTAAGGCCCGGTATCTTACAAACTTTAAATTCGGGCCGTTTTTCACATAAACTTTGACTTTACTTTTACAATTACAATATGAATTTCCTTTTTAACATTAAACACAGATTTTGGCTCTTAATTTAATTGAAATTCAACTACCCCTAGTTCATTTGGTCCGCCCCGGGTATATTACGCCCCCATACCCTCCCCCTCTGGGCCCTCCACAGTGCCCGGGATTTCACTCCCGAGTCTACCAAGCGCCCAGCAGAGGTGAGCATCCCCATATTCACCACCTGGGGAAGCGCCCTATCGGAGTTGGTTCCCGCCTACTTTCTAGCCACCACACTTCCGTTTTCACCCTTCCTTCCACCCTTGGCAGTTTAATTTCCTAATCTACCCCCTACCTAGTTCCCCCCGTCCCTAATTTAGCTATTTTAACTACTAACTAAGCTAAACTAAACTAACTCAACTATTCTATTCCAATTCCTCCGGGGAACACCATCACCCGATGGTACCAGAGGGCTGCAGGGCAGCCGCCTTTCTCCATCTTGACTCTGAGGGCCCATCAACCACAATCCACCTCTCTTGTTTCCAGGTGGTGGGTCATACGGTGTAGGGAACCCCTCAGAGTTCATATTTACTCACAAACATTTGTTCATACGAGTGGAAAACTGTCCTTTGGATCACAAGGGCATCCCCTGTGTTCCTCCAGACACTCAGTCGTACTGGAATCCAGTTCCCAGGGCTCGTGCTTGCTCCTCCAGCACCTACTTTTTTTTTTTATCCCGGCAAGGATTGTTACAGCTTATCCCCCTTTAACAATCCTATTTTTCTCTACTCACTCCCCGCTGAGACCGCACTAGTGTTCGTGTCAGTCCCCCTCCGTTTCGCTGTCATCTTCTTCGTCATTGTCATTGTCAACGTCTCGTCTTATTCGTCCCTGTGCCTCTTTAAGTCTATCTATGTAGGCAGTCTTTGCTCTATCTGACGCTTCCTGTGCAATCGGTCTAAGAATTTCCAATAGATTGGGTCCCTCAGTACTTGGCCTACTAATCTTCCCTGGATCTCTCTCGGCAGTTCCTTCTTGCTTCTAGCGTAAGGACACACTCGAGCACCACATGTTCAGGGTTTCCCTCCTCAACCACTCTATTAGTCCCAGCTTCCTTAGAGATGCCGGTACGGTCCCTTCCCCGTGATGAAGTGGACAAGACCCCGAGATGGCTGGAGGTGTTAATTCTCTAGTCTCTCAACCACTATTAGGGAACAATTGATAAGTCTTTCCCACCTTCCCACTTCTCTCCCAGGTCTCTACCACTCCTCCAACAGGGCTATTTCCCCTCTCCAAATGTTGTCACATCGGGTGTGGTGAGGATCTCACTTCTCCAAGTTTCTCTTTTTTATCCAGTACACCACACATTTCTTCCTTATAAGGAAGTCCAATGGCCATCACACCTAGGGCCACACTCAATGCATCTGTTGCTACAGTCCGTAGGCTCCCATCAGCCTCAGTAAGATGTTCCTCTGTAGACCTTGAATCACCTTAGCCAGAACAACATTGGTTAGTCTGTGAGCCAGATGCAATGCCCCATAGCTCACAATGGAGAGAAGGATCGTCTGATGGTATGTCCTTATTATCCACATAGGCAGATAAAACCGCCTCTGTCCCATACTTATAATTTTATTCATCACCGACAGAGTTTTCCCCATCACTTCCTCCATGTGCGCCATGAATTTCTGTTCTCATCTAGGGTCACTCCACAGGTATCTGACCGTATGAATTCTTCTTATAGATTTCCTACCTAGCTTTATGGTCGGATCCCTAACCAGTCTACCCTTAAACAGCATGTAGGTTGTTTTCGCCGGTACCATTTTTAAATTGACACTTTTGCACCAGGTGTCAAGTTCTTCAAGAACCTGGTTACTTGTTTCCTCTAAATTCCTCCTAGAGTACCCTTCTATTACTATTTCTATTACTATTACTATTACTATTACCCTCACAGACCACATTCTGCATCTCCAGCATCCCCTCCAACAAGTACAACATCCCAAAAGATCGGGCCACATACCGATCCTTGGGGACATCCCTTTGTCAGTAGCTTCTGAACCTTATTTCCTGGACACTGAATCTCTCTTAATCTGCCAAACATTGCCGGCCACCAGAGGTTGTCAAAAGTGCCCGAGATGTCCACAAGTATTCCTACGACGTATTTACCGGTTGCCGAGTCAATCAGTTCCATTGCTCTGCAGATTGCGTCCTCTGTCGACCTGCCTCTTCATAAGCCATACTGCTCCTGATGCATGCCCATGACGATTCTGTGTCTCAGTAATCTTTCACACAATATCTTCTCCTGCAACTTCCCTGCTTTGTTCAACAGGCAGATGGGTCTGTATGACTTCGGAATCAGCGGGTCTTTATCCTCCCCTTTGCTTGGCACGATTACCTTGCTCTGCTTCCAGATGTTTGGGATTCTGCCTTGAGCGAGGCATTCGTTTAGCAGCCCTGCAAGGAAAGGTGCAATAAGGTCAGCCGTCTTCTCCAGCACCTCGACCTTTATCTCGTCCGGCCCAGGCGCCTTTTTCTTACCCATCAGAGATATGTTCATGATTACCTTCTCCCGACTAACAAGTCCCACCTCTTCCTCGTTTACATACTCATCATTCTCCATCCTCTCTCTCAATCTTCGGTGCTCTTTAGTATCTTATGTCACCTCATCATCTGGCAACAATGTCTCCATTAGAAGAACCGCAGATTCCTCCCAGCACCCTAACTGCCGAAGGCTGGGAGAATTTCTGAATATTAAACACCTCTAAAAGTTATCTGAAGTGTTTTTTTACAGCAACATAACCCCCTAACTGCCGAAGGCTGGGAGAATTTCTGAATATTAAACACCTCTAAAAGTTATCTGAAGTGTTTTTTTTTACAGCAACATAACCCCCTAACTGCTAAAGGCTGGAGAATTTCTGAATATTAAACACCTCTAAAAGTTATCTGAAGTGTTTTTTTTTACAGCAACATAACCCCCTAACTGCTGAAGGCTGGGAGAATTTCTGAATATTAAACACCTCTAAAAGTTATCTGAAGTGTTTTTTTACAGCAACATAACCCCCTAACTGCTGAAGGCTGGGAGAATTTCTGAATATTAAACACCTCTAAAAGTTATCTGAAGTGTTTTTTTTTACAGCAACATAACCCCCTAACTGCTGAAGGCTGGGAGAATTTCTGAATATTAAACACATCTAAAAGTTATCTGAAGTGTTTTTTTACAGCAACATAACCCCCTAACTGCTGAAGGCTGGGAGAATTTCTGAATATTAAACACCTCTAATAGTTATCTGAAGTGTTTTTTTACAGCAACATAACCCCCTAACTGCTGAAGGCTGGGAGAATTTCTGAATATTAAACACCTCTAAAAGTTATCTGAAGTGTTTTTTTACAGCAACATAACCCCCTAACTGCCGAAGGCTGGGAGAATTTCTGAATATTAAACACCTCTAATAGTTATCTGAAGTGTTTTTTTTACAGCAACATAACCCCCTAACTGCTGAAGGCTGGGAGAATTTCTGAATATTAAACACCTCTAAAAGTTATCTGAAGTGTTTTTTTACAGCAACATAACCCCCTAACTGCTGAAGGCTGGGAGAATTTCTGAATATTAAACACCTCTAAAAGTTATCTGAAGTGTTTTTTTATAGCAACATAGCCCCCTAACTGCTGAAGGCTGGGAGAATTTCTGAATATTAAACACCTCTAAAAGTTATCTGAAGTGTTTTTTTTATAGCAACATAGCCCCCTAACTGCTGAAGGCTGGGAGAATTTCTGAATATTAAACACCTCTAAAAGTTATCTGAAGTGTTTTTTTTTACAGCAACATAACCCCCTAACTGCCGAAGGCTGGGAGAATTTCTGAATATTAAACACCTCTAGAAGCTCTCTGAATTGCTTTTTATGGTAACACAGCCCCCTAATTTGTACTTGTATCTTAATTTTTATATTATTTGAACCATAAATAAAGCCATTTTGTTCATAAAATTTCGAAGGTGGTTTGAGCCCCCCCTCCCCCTAGTGGCAGCCTTGTTTATTTGTTCATACTGGATATTTTTAAAGCCACAAGGCTTTTTCAGCACAACTTGAATTATTATAATTATTATTTATTTCAGTTTACCTGCATCTGAGCTAAATATCCAATTGAGCTTAAATATATTTATTTAGATTTGCAGATATAGTTCAAATCATGTATTTTAGATTAAAAAATATAACTGACTTTATTACAGCGGTTTCCAACATTTTGTAGTTTATGACTACAACTTTTCTCTCTGAGGCCATCGCGGCCCTTTGATAACTTAAAAGCGTTCAAATCCTAGTTTTTAAGTGTTTTTTTACTGTGTATTATTACCAGCCTGGACTATCTACAGTTAGCTAAACCAGTGGGATAGGTAAAATTTAGAGGAAATGTACACTTATTTGCTTGGAGGAATATTAGGATAAACTACCCCTGGCCAGAATTAAAATCCTTACTTCACCTTCACCAACAAACCAAACCAAAAGAACGTGACACTAAAGCTGCATGTCGACTAATGTTTGTTTAAATTATTATATGCTGCCACAGTAAACAAGTCGTCAAGAAGTTATCAGAATGGAATAGCCAAAAGAAACCTAAGCAGTAACTAGGTCTTTTTAGCACTTTAACAACTTACATTTATATTAGAATTCCGCATCTTCTTATAATAATTAAAATCCATGAAAAAGTAAATATAAAGCTATAACCTCTATATTGTGACCTCAACCAAAACATGCTGCGACCCCCAAGTTGGAAACCACTGCTTTATTATAGCACAGTTGGAAACAATATTTAGCTAGTAAGCTCCCGGAGATGTAGAACTCGCTTGTCACTTTATCAAAAAATTATCAATTTGGCCATGTTTATTTAAAAACATTTTCAACTGTAAAATAAATCAATAAAAAATGGAATTTATCGATATTTCTAAAGTACTTTGATACCTGTCTACCAATGTCCTGCTTCAATAACCTCATGGAAGTTGCCCTAAAATGTTAATACTGGTACGTCATTAAACTATTCAAAACATATTGTAATTTAGCGTGTGAGGGTGAAGGGGCTTCCCCTGACATTTTACTAAACCACTTTTGGCAAATTTGAAATCGTCATGCTAAACAACATGGTTATATGAAATTGTATGCAAATTGAACACTAAATAACGAAATTGAAAATGTTAAATGGTGGAAAAAAAAAACTTTTATTTTTTAGTTTAATGTAGTCTACTTAAGCAAATGAAGAATTTAAGAGTTGTAACAATGTAACATAGTCCTAAGTTACTCCTCTTCCTTCATTGTTGCTTTGAGCCTATTTAAATTGCTTTGATGAAAGCCTATTTTAATAAACAATGAAATAAGATACATCAGTTCAATTCAAACTAGTATGGATACTTGCTAGTAAAATGAGTGTATACTTCACAAGTCAAACTTTAACACTAACCTCAATGTCCTCATTCCATCAGTCAGAGCTTTCAATAAGAAAACAATAAACTGTTGGTAACATTCACTACATTTATGCCTTCAAAATTTAATAAACCTCTAATTAAGGCATTGGCTGTACTACATATGATAATTTGAATCATAAAACTGTGACAGTCTAGCAGCCACGGAAGTCACAACTAAAAACATTAAACCATAAATAAAACATTGGCTGACAATGCTGCCACTTCAAGAATTGTTGGCTGAGTGAAATTTTGCTACTGGGCAGCTCATGTTCCCTTATGATTCGTTTCCATACAGAATTGGCATACACTCACCGGCCGTTGTCTCTGCCTACTGACAACGGCGCTACTAGACTACTTGATTAACTAAGATTTTTTACAATCTACTAAACAAGGAATCTCCTTTCAATGATTGATCATTTTTGAAGTTGGTATTTTTTGTAGAGTAGGGAAATTTTAGTTGGGAAATTTTAAATTTGTCTGTACAAGTATGTTGTTAAGGATTTTCATGATAGAAAGTAATGGGGTACAGAATAAGCCTAAAATTTCCCAACTCCAGATCTCAAATCCCACAAAATTCCCAACTTTCAAGCTTTTAGCCAATTGGGGGAACCCCCCCACCGGCGCGACAACCCTGCAAACTTTACAATGCTGCCACTGGACAAAGATGTAATGACTGCCTCTTGAAGTAAATTGATGGTTACCGGCCAATCCCTTGACCTGGGTCTCATTCTATCGAAACTCTTCAGGAGGGAGGGTGAAACGTGCAACACAACTTCCAAAAGAGGAAACCAAAAAAACACAAAAAAAGAGAAAAAAAAAATTGTAGAGTCCTATTATTCTTTACCATTTTCAATTATCTCCCATTTGTGATTTTTCCATTTCCTCTTTTAGGAAAATGGTAAAGAATGATAGGACTCTTTCTCCCTTTTGTGTTTTTTTGGGTTCATCTTTTAGAAAGTTGTGTAGCATGTTCCACACTCCCTCCTGATGAGTTCCGATAGGATGAAACCTAGGTTGGGAGACTGGGTGGTAATAATCAGTTTTATTCAACAGACAGCCATTACCTCTTTGTCCAGTGGCAGCAATGTAAAGTGTGAACTGTGTTGTTCTTTTTACTGTAAAAGCCATATTGTGTTCGTTCTTTTTATATGTTTCTATCAACCTTTTATGTACCTTCTTCCAAATATAACAAATTAATAAGTATTTTATTCCCACTTTTATCTTCTTTTAACTGGCCGCTATAAATAAAAAAATATGCGTATTGAGGAGTCTAATTAAAATTAGTTAAAAGTGAAGTAAGTATGGTTTAGCTTAGACTAGGTTTATATTCATGTGAAGATAACATATAGCTAATAGTAAATAATGCATAGCATAATTCATGTGAAGATAACATATAGCTAATAGTAAATAATGCATAGCATAATCATGTGTAGATTACATATAGCTAATAGTAAATAATGCATAGCATAATTCATGTGTAGATTACATATAGCTAATAGTAAATAATGCATAGCATAATTCATGTGTAGATTACATATAGCTAATAGTAAATAATGCATAGCTAATTCATGTGTAGATTACATATAGCTAATAGTAAATAATGCATAGCATAATTCATGTGTAGATTACATATAGCTAATAGTAAATAATGCATAGCATAATTCATGTGAAGATAACATATAGCTAATAGTAAATAAGGGATAGCATAATTCATGTGTAGATTACATATAGCTAATAGTAAATAATGCATAGCATACAGTGCACAATTCATAGAAAAATTCAACTGTTATAACACAACATTGTGTTTTAAGTCCTATGTAAATTGATTGTATTTTATTCATTGAAAATGGCCTAATCTTTTTGCATATTAGATAATAGCTCTAAAATTAATTCATGAAGGTTCATTCAAACTAAACAACATTAATTTTACTGTCTATTTGAACTTAACTAATTTAAGTGGTGCCTGTACTATTAAATCAATTTGATGTGTATTTGGTTCTGATTTTATTATTGTCATGAATATCATGGTAGAACTACTCTCAGTAACAAATCAAAGATGTAATGTTCCCCCTTATTTTTAATCATATATGCAATCTTAGTCATTGAAAGTAGAAACAAAGAAAATTCCATGATAGCAAACAAATATGACTACATCAGGCAATTCAAACATGAACACCAAAAGGCAGAAGAAATCAACACTATACAGCTAAGTATAAAAGAAAGGTGGATCTTGAGGGATGAATAATTATAGTTACGAGATCAGCTGTAACTGAATCATATTCGAATAGATCGAAAAATGATACTTGAACACAGGAATTAAACCTGAGACTGTTAACTTAGCGGAGCAATGCTCTACCACAGAGCTATCCGGGAATTGTCTCATGCTAAGGGTCACGCTTCACTCATATTTTAAGGCAGAGTTTGTGATGGACAAATGGATATTAGCGGCTACAAAGAGCTATAATTGATATCACAGCCATTGGCGACTCTATTGTAGCTTTATGCTGCAAATAGTACAAATACCTTGTACATTCCAAGCAAATTAATATGGAAGAAAGCAGGACTACACATTAAGCATAATTATGTGAAAGGCAAAGTCTGAGAGATGAATGATGATAGCTCTTTGAAGACAATAATATCCACCAGTCCATCAAAGTCTCTGCCTTAAAATATGATTGAATTATAACTTCGAGCACATGACAATCCCTGGATGGATAAGTGGTAGAGCATTTGCATGCTAAGCCAAAGGTCCTGGGTTCGATTCCCATGTTTAGGTATCATTTTTCAATATATTCAAATAAGACTCAGCTACAGCTCATCTCCCAAATGATAATAATTCATCCCCCAAGCTTCGCCTATCATATACACTTAAGTGTATAGCGTTGCTTTCTTCCATCTTAATTCGCTTGGAATGTACAAGGTATTTGTACTATTTGCAGCATAAAGCCACAACCGAGTCAAAGGGGGTTGTGACATCAATGATAGCTATTGATTGCCGATAATAGCCACACGCCCATTACAAACTGCCTTAAAATATGAGTGAAGAATTACCCTGAGCCCGGGACAATCCCTGGTTAGCTCAGTGGTAAAGCATTGTCAACTAAGCCAAAAGTCCCGGGTTCAATTCCAGTGTCCAGGTGTCATTTTTAAAGCTATTCGAAAATGAACACCAGAGCTAGTTTCCATCTGCTGTGCGTACTGGCATTTAATTGGCTAGAGCTTCTTCTCGCATTTTCATGGGCTGTCTTTTCTCAAGTCTATGCAAAACGTATTCAAAGTTAAAGGTAAATCTACTTCATGTGTTGTTCACTATGTATCGATTATGAAAGCTATAAATGAATATTGTGTGTTTAAACTTCTTGGGCCCTATTCGCTTTTAGTTATGTGTGCATGAATATATACCAAGCCTCAGACATCCCTTCAGTAGCCACGGATAGATTGGAGACCTAGTTTTAGTCTCTAATTGCCTCTCTGTGTTTCTCTCTTTCTCTTGCTTTTCTTTCATCCTCTTTCTGGTGTGCTTTCTATAGCTCTCTTAGTTACTCTTATTTCTCTAACATATGGTTTTGCTTTCACTTGTGTACATTCCTCTCTCTCTATTTCTCTTCCCTCCCACTCTAGCACTCTCTTTCATGCTCTTTTATCTCTCATACCTACCACTTCTCTCTTGCATACACCCTTTAATTCCTGCATTCACAGAAATTGGTTGATGTTGCTAAGTTTCAACCCCTGTTAATGCTCACTTGTTTATGACATGGGAATTCCCTTTTCCCATCCTTCGCCCACCACTACCACCAAACTTAATAGTAGAAAGGATAGGCGATTAGAATTAGTAAGAAAAGATTCGGATTCAATTTGAAATGGAAAATCATGGATTGGCAAAGACTTTGAGCAAACTAATAGTTTTCATAAAATTTTGTCATTTTTATGATTTCTTATTCTTCCATTTACACAATTATATATAATTCCTTTTACCAATTACATAAAATTTAATCAAATCTCTTGAATATAATAGGATTCGAGGGGTTTAAGTAATAGAGAATTCAATCGTCCAGTTCTAAAATAAAATAATCAAAATAATTACCTGAATGTGTTGAGTCGTGGTGGTGTGGCGTTCTCTCCCCCTCTCACTTTAGTTCGGTCAAAGGCTGGTGGCTCAATTACGGGAACCATGACATTCTCCTCCATGAAAGAAGTGATGAGCCTTTGAGTGAGGGGACCCACAGTCTCACTGGGACGGTCCACTCGCCTGGACAAATGGGGCAACTCCACGGGCTTGCCTTTGCCCATTTTGCCTTGGCTACTAGCTGCATCCTGTTCCTCAAGCATGTCCTCCTGTGCCCAACGCAGGCTGTAGTGGCGCCCCAAAGGAGGGATCTTCTGATAGTCTGTGTCCTGCATTATTAGTTTGAATAATTTCACATTTGTCTTGGAGCTTAGAGTGGATGTATATTAGAATTAACTACTTACAGTGGATGTATTTAGCACTTAACTACATAAAGTGGATGTACATAGATCTAGGCTACCTTCAGAGAATATATTGAGGACTAAAATATTTACAGAGTATTTACACAGGACTAAGCCACTTACATTGACTATATAAATGATTTAACTACTTTTCCTCAAAGAGATATATTACATATATTTGCATCCTATGTTCATTTTCTGTGTTTGTCCTTTATGTTAATTGTTCCTTTTACATGTTCCTATCCGAGTGTCCTAACATTACTTACCAAGTTCCTTCCCCCCCCCCCCCCCATCCTTTTTTATTTCCTCTTTTAGGAAGTTGCATTGAGTGTTCCACACTCCTCCCTGAAGAGAAGAGGCATGCAAAAGGTGAGGTTATTTTTAAGGAGAAAAGTGGTGTTATTTTTCTCTAATATATTATGTTATAGGCTGAAAGTGATGTTATTATTTACATAAATACGAGTCAAGTTAGTATTAGTTTAAAAAAACTAGGAGGAAAATGTCTAAATTTTTTGTTCATATTGTGTATTTAACCATTTATTAACCTATTCAGAGAAAAATCAAATATAAATACGCACAAAACATTTCGCGCTTAGTAATATCAAACTCGATATATCAATATCATTACCTTCGAGTCTTACAAATAGCAATATCAAATAATCGATTATTAATTTAGGTTTAGACCAAACAATAATAACAGTGAAACATGTCATAGAAGACTAAACTACTATCAAATAAGGAAAGGGAATAAAATTTAGGAAGATATTATTTTGCCAAACATGACTGCCTGTAGCAAGGTCCATATTTATTAATGTCCTTATTTGGACCTAGCTTGAAATCTTTTAAAGGCTGTAAACAAAGAATCGATCTATCGAAATTTAGGTATCATAATGTGTAAAAGTAGAAATTGTAATTTTTAATGTTAACCTCAGATGAAAAAAAGCTTAAATATCCCGAAAACACTCATTTTTCCTGTGATCCATTTTATACCCATAAAATAAGTAAAAACGGATACTATTCATAAAACAGTAGCCCTGATACAATGCTATAGCCAGTGTTACTGCGTTGAAAATTATATTGCATGATGCGATATTTGCCAAATTATAATAAAATTGTGTTTATTTAGAAAAAAAGCTTGAATTCGTGTTATTTGTGTGAAAACAGTAGAATTGCTAATGCCTATTTTGCATGTCCCTACTGATGAGTTATGATAGAATGAAACCTAGGTCGGGGGATTGGGCGGTAGCGATCCATTTTCATTCAAGAGGCAGCCATTACTTATTTGTCCAGTGGCAGCAATGTAAAGTGTGAACTGTGTTTTTCTTTTCATTTTAAAAGCCATATTGTGTTAGTTCTTGTTGTATGTTTCTATCCAACTTTCCTGTACCTTCTTCCAAATATTTATTACAAACTACTTACAGAAGATGTACATAAAACTAAGCTATGTACTTACAGTAGATGCACATAGACCAAAGCTAGGTACTTAGTAGTAAGGAGTAAGGGAGAGTTGAGAAGAAATATACCCACATTTGTGGGGAGGAATACTCAGAAACAATTAATGAAAAAATGAACATGGTTTGAACCAGGACTTGACTGCCATTGGCAAACCAGACAGATAAGACATATGTTCAGTGCATGTACACATATTTGATGGTCAATTAATAGGAGCCTATTTAGAAATACAACTTGATGGAACTTAATAAAACTTCACATTCATAATCATGGAAAAGGCTTTGGTGAACTGATACTATTTTACCTGATCATGTTCTTGGATCATCATATCAAGAAGTTTGATGTCTTCAGGCAATATGTCTGCACAGTAAGGCTCCACAGATAACCAAAACTTGTTGGGTGTGTCATTCTTCGGGACAAGCACTCGGCGAGATCCCATCTTTGTTTGATCTGGAAGTTCGTGAGGGTCTGACATTGGTGCTGTTTGAGCAGGACTTGATGCTACATTCTGAATCAATTACCACCAGATACAATGTAATACAAATATTATAAATAACAAATGCTGTTTTGCATGGCAAAAATTGTAGTTATATACACATGTGTATCAACATTAAGTACACATGTAAGGAGAATTGATAAATGAAGGGGAAACAATTATTATGTTTTAGTTAGTCACATTTAATGGAACATTTATGACTTATTTCAACAATTTTATTATTGTTATTGTTTATACACAAATGAGTCACTCACTTGCTTTTACTACATATATCAATCGGGTTGAATAGAAGTATGATAAATGGAGTTAAACTTTGCCTAAGGCTAGTAGTCAGATGCAATTAATTATATTTTGAATATTAATATTTTAAAATTACATTTCAACATTTATGAATTCAAATAATAGGAGAGCCTAATCAGTGGATAATAATGAAAAAAATGCTAAAAATGCTAATTTTTCCTAGCGAGTAGATATTGTTAAAAATGATAAAATAGTAATTTATCCAAGAAAGAGTTCTCTCCCATGTTAGATTGTGTGTTCTATTTCTAAGCTAAATATAACTTCAAAATTATCAAAGAAGAGATTAATTTAATAATAAGTTTTCCATGATTAATTTAAAGAATAAATTATTTATATTTTTAGAATTCAATATTTGTATGTTGGATAGAAAGAGTTTGGGTAGTAATATTAAATGTTTTTGGATTTTTAAATATTCGTAAACCCCTTCTTCAGCATGGTGCTCAATAAAATCTCAAGAATAAATTTCTAGAATACCTATTTTCAGGGTAAAAAAATTATTTTCCTTTTTTTAAAAGGACAATAATTTATTCATACCACCTACAACTTCAATTATGTCTTAAAACACTTTATACTACTTCAAGATGGGTCTTTGTTAAAAAATATATCTTAACCTTCTCCTGTTGGAAAACTTCAAAACTAGCCACCACTGATGAGACCCCTCCCTTCCCCCTAGAAATAATAATTAAGGGTTCAACCATGGAATTACTCTGTATCCTTATCACACATTTTTAAAGTTTGGATCAGAAAGTTATTAATCTGCTTGTGATGTGTGCTCAGCCACGAGTAGAGAGTAAGCTAAGTAATCAGTAGTGTTAAGGAACATGGCCATGTCACTAGTGTGACACCTTATTAAGTCGGAGACTTTTCAAAGTGGGAACTCAACTGCTGTGTGAGTCATTCCATATCAAATCAGCACAAAAACAAAACAATTTTTACCTGACCCCTTTTGATTTTTATGAAACCCGAGGAACGTTTAACCCTTATAAAAAAACTAATCAGTGCAAAATTTCAGCTTCCTACATTCAGTAGTTCTAGAGTTACATGAGTGAATTTTAAAAAAAAAAAAAATAAAAGTGTTTTTCCATCTACCATGTTTCTCACAAATTAAAATATCTTCATAAGTCCTACCTAATCTACATGGCTCATATAAGGCTCCATTTTTAAGATCTTTTGATGAGTTTTTATATGATATGTAACATAATAGGGTTAGTAATTTTTTTTTTTCTTTCAAAAAATCCAACTCAAGATTTCAAAATCTGTTCTCTCAAAAATGTATATTTTTTAAAAATTTGAAAAAAATCTCAAAATTAGTTCATATTTATAATTGCAGGATCATGGTGGAATCATAAGATATGAGAGGTAACACATATGATCAAGTGAAAATAATAGGTTCTAAATTTGCAAACTGAACCTAAAATGATTTTTTTATTCCACAGCATAATAGTTCTTGTACAATATTTTGAATGTTGCTTTCCATGTCTAGAGGTTTAGTGTCCCTAATACCTTGTCAGGTCAAGTTTGTGGCATCATTTTAACCACCAATCACAAGCATGGGAAACAATCAACTTCATTTCTTCCCACCAATCAAAAGCATGGAAACTGAATTATCTTCCATTCTCACCACCTGAAATATGTTGGCGCTCCACATAATGCACTTAGCTCAGTCTACCAGCAGATTTCGTGAAGACAGCTTGCTTTTATTTATTTGTTGCTTATTTCTGTTGATAAGTATGTGGCTGTAATGTAATTAATTAATTGTGAATATGAAGTGGTAATGTGAGGCAGTTTTTTGTTTGTGAATTTTCAGGAAATATTCTCTAAAATTAATAAGAAATGGGCCGTAAGTTGTATGAATCTGTTTAAAAAAACCAAACCACTCTTAGGTAAAGAAGGGATTAAGACCAATGACAACATGGATGTGTTCCCTTTTTCCTGAAACACCACATAATAGCTAAAGTTTGTGACAGATGTAGGAAAGAACTGAGCAAGATGAAAAAAATAGGATGTAAAGGATGAAATTAGAGGTTTTTCAAGTAGTAGCCAGGATAGCGAAACATGGCCTCTTACCTTAAATGACGAAAAGAAATGTAGGGTGTTCATAAACAAGGTGCTTAGGAAGATATTGGTCCAAAAATTGATGAAGATGTGGGGAGTGGAAGAGGCTACATAATGATGAGCTGCATACCCTGTACTCATCACCAGACATTGTTAGGGTAATAAAATCTCACAGGTTATGGTGGGCAGATCATGCAGCATGAATGGGAGTATCTAGAACCGCGCTCAAGATATTGAATGGAACACCCGATGGTAAAAGACCACTGGGAAGACCCAAACGCAGATTGGAGGATAACATTTGGATAGACCTGAGAGAGATAGGGTGTAATGAGATAGATTGAAGAGATCAACCCCGCCCCCCTGAAAACATGTGTTTGAAAAAAATACCAGAGGCAAATGAGGTAGAAATAAAGTTTTAAGTAAAGAATAACTGTTAGTGTGTGCCTGTCCTATTATGGGGTAGTAAAATGAAGGAGAGAAATCTGTTAATGGGGTGAAGAGGGGACTTAGTGTGTGCGCTCATTTATTATGAAGGTCACAAGATGTATTTCCAAGCACTTTCCTTGTTAATGTTGTTGGCAAAAACAATACTTATTTAGACCTGTTCATATGCAAGTGTTAATGTTTCTGTTCATATGCAAGTGTTAATGTTTTTGTCTGTCTCTTAACTTGAAGCCAGTTTTATAGTTTAATATTGAGTTCTCCTCCACACACACACACACAACAAACACACACACACACACAAACTTTCTACCAGTTCAGCGCTTATGCTGATATTTTAATTTATTCAAAAATAATTATATTTTAATGTTTATAAACATATTGAATTTGATTTATCACTCATTTATTGCACAACACAATTTTCTTAGGAGTGTGAGAAAGTAAGTACAAGTATTGTCATTTTACTATAAGCTTGGAGTGTGGAAACAATGTCTGGGTCTTTTCAGAAAACCGAATGAAACATAAACAGAGCAAACAACAATGTTATACTTCATAAAGAGAAATATAGTATGAGGAAGAACACCCAAGGTATGATGTAATCCACCTGCTGATCATAAATCAGAAAGAAGGCACTTCAAATGCTTCAATGTTGGAGAACAAATTGCTCTAGCTACTCATGAGAAGAAATCTTCTTCGCTGAATAGTAACGAAGAGAATGTAGTGAGAACCATCATTGCCAACAAGTTATTAGATATTGGGAGCTGTGGGTGTAGAAATAGATGATGTGATGAAAGAAAAATTGCTGAAGACACCTTGGAAGCCTCCCTATGGTTACAGTTATGTAATCCAACCAAGGAGGCATTTAAAATTAAATGGATACAAAAAATTTCTTGACTCACCTTATTTGCTAAGGTGTGTCAATTTTGCCTCAACATTTGCTGGCAAAGGAGGCCACCAGAAGCTGCATGCTCTGGTAGGAAAATCTTTAAATAGATGGAAAGATGCAGTGGCAGTTTTCTGATCACACCAAAATGCAGAGTATCATAAAGTGGCATCAGAAAAAGCAGAAAACTTTATGTTGGTTACGAGTGGAAAACACTCCAACGTTGCTTCTCAAATCAACAGTGAAAGAAAACGTCAGGCTGAAGAGAATTATGCAAAACTTGTTTCTATTGTGAAAACCATTATAATTTGTGGCCGGAAATAAATTTCACTCTGAGAAATGATGATGCTGGAGACATCTTTAAGAGTAGTTCTGAAACAAACGACAGGAGTTTTTGCGCTTTATTGCAGTTCTGTGTTGATGCTGTTGACATAATGGAAAAGGAACATTTGCACAAGTAAAAAAAAAAAAGCTTATTTACACAAGTCCAATATTATTCAAAACGATTTGATCAAAGTGTGTGGGGAAGTTGTTCAATATATATTAACTAAGAATATAAACAATGCAAGATTGTTTTCAATTTTGGTAGATGAAACGATGGATATAACTAGAACTGAACAAATGTTACTTTGTGTCTGTTATGTAGATGATGTGAAAGGGACAGCAAGGGAAGACATTTTAGGATTTGAGCCAGTTTTTTATGTTATAAGCCGATGTTTGACAGACATTCTTAAATAAAATTAATACTTTGAGCTTAGATGCTAATGGATTGATTGCTGAATGCAATGAGAACTTATTTCCCAATTTAAAAATTCTCCTTCACTTTTTTGGAACACTTCCTGTTTCAAAAGCAAGGAGATTGAAGACATATCTTTGGAATTAGACGGGAGAAACCCAGTTGACAGGAATGGCTCTCATGTATGTTCACCGTGAGATAGATATTGACCCACAAGACGTTATCACACGTTTTATTAAATAAGGACCTCGTCACAATAACTTTGTATTGTAATTTTTTTCTATGCAAAATATGATAGTGGAATATAATATTAATCCTTTTGCTGTAAAACATTTCTATTCCTTCTCTTTTTTTCTGTCCTGTTCCCCCTCACCTCCGAAAATAAATCCTGGATAGGAGCCTGATGATATTTTGAGAGGTCCTCATTAGGAAACATTTTGAAAATTATACTCCTCTCAAATATATTTGATGTCGACTTTCCTCAGACAATATTTAAAATTTTGATATGCCTAGAAGTTATTGATCCTTGCCTGAATTAAATTTTTATTAATTTAGTTTCTAAAATTTATTTGAAGGGGTTTTACCCTGGCAAACTTTGAAAATTGTATGCCTCTAGAAGCTATTTATAGTGGTCCTCACATTTAAATTCCGGTAGATGGCAAAATTCAAGCACTTTTCCAGAGGTTTTCCCCGATGCACAAAATTCAAGAATAATTCCTGGTTTTCCTGATCAATCGCCACCCTGTTGAAGCACAAATCTTCAATGATAGCACCCAATGAAACCAGAGAAAGAGAGTTTAAGTAATTTGTGTTGTTGTTGCGTGCATGTGTGTAAAATAAGTCCATGCTTGTATGCAACGTTAGCCCAAGCTGTACCTGGCCTGGAGTGACTTTGTTCTTGTTGATCTTAATGGAGAGAGGTGAGTGTGTGTTGGTGTCCTTTGGCTTGGACACATCCTTCAGCTTCTTCACTGGCTTCTCATGGTGTTTGGAACGTTTACCAGGGGATGGAGGTCCACCCTTACCCATGTTTGCCTTGTTTTTCTTGTCACGCTTCTCTTCCGCAGTGTTCATAACCTGTGACAAATTACTGGATAATATTAACTTTATAATAGCATGTTAGTATTAATTTAGTGAATCAAAAGTGACTAGATGATTGTAGACCAATGGCAAGACAATGCCTGTGTCTGTGTTCTTCCTACTACCCGGATATTACATTAATAGGCGAGTTTTTCATGATTGACTTGGTTACGTCTTGGTGTCAAGGGTTTACGACCAAGTGGTTCTGACCCAGGTGGAAAACGAAAATGATTTGGAGATGTTTTTCTTAAACAAAAATGGTGGTTGGAGTAGAGTAGATCTAACATGTACTGCAGATCGACTGAAAATGAGCTATTTAATTTTATTTTTAGATTGGTGCCTATTTTGACTAGTCCTAATATTTACACAACATATCAAGCTAAACATATCTTCCCAAAAATAGCCTTAAGAACACATGAGGTACGTATGTAATATTAAATAGGCCTAGATCATTTAGTACTCTCTTTCTTTCATCCATAACTAAATGGTTTTTAAGTGCCCCCTTACTGCCATGTAATTCTATCTAGTAATTGCTGTTCATTTTAATTTACAAAAACTTAAAATTAATTGACTAAGAAGTTATACTAGTTTGAATCTAACATAAAAAGTGACACTGTTTTGAAATTTGCGCACAAATGCTCGGATCATTGGTTGTAGGCCTGTTTAATCTGGTCAAGGAAAGCATTACCAAACTGAGCTCTGGTATCAACTCAGTCATAAAAATGTCATTAACATCGATACTAGGTCAACTGCAAAAGCTCGCCTAATGGTACTTGGGTAGGGTGTTATATGTGGATCACTCTATTTAACTATAAGTAGGCTACTTGTTGTACAACCTGAATAGGTAGACTACCGAACTATAATAATTCTATAGTAAATGAGTCCACTACAATACATTTGAAATTAGTGGAAACTTCTACAAGATTATTGTAATGTCTCAGTTATAAAAAATTATACAATGGATCAAATCAACAACAAAAAATTTGCTTGCCAATATTTTTTATATTATTTTTAAGCACTGCATCTTACTATCCATTCAGGCTTTTTATATATATAATATATATATATATATATATATATATATATACTAAGTAACCCAATTTGTTAGGAATGGGAAAGATTGAATTTAGAGGCAGTATATCTGCATTTAAGCACAGAGAGAGTGAAAAACCCGCCTCAGTACATCCAATTGGAATTCGAACCTCAATCTCCCTGTCACCAACAGTCTAGTCTATTGCAAGACTGACACCTCAGACCATGGGGCTACTGAAGCAGATACTTACTAATATTTATCACATATCTTATCTAGGTGGCGAAATTGAAAAAATTATTGTCTTACACCTAGCTAAAGCACGTAACATAATGTCTTCAAACCTGAATTTCATCATTAAGAATGTAGTTTCTTTTGACAATAGTGGAGAGCATGGCTTCCATCTCAAGCTGCAGAGCATCCATATCTTCCATTCCAATTCCATCTTCTTCCAAACGGTTCAGTACAGTGAAATAGCGCGGGAATAAGTGTTCGTTGTCAGCAACTTTGATATAGGGATAAGACAGCTCTTTGCTAGGCACGTCGCCTGCAATTTCACTACTTCTAGGTTTGGAAGAGGTCTTCACATATTCCTTAACCTTCCCAGGTCCCTTCTTGGGGCTCTGCCTCAATTTACCTGATGAGGACATCATTTGTGCAAAGAGTACTGGAGGAAAAATACAAAGGCCAGTCAGATTTAGAAATGCAAGCGACATTCACAATTATGATACTAAACTGAAATGAAGTCAATATTATTATTTTGAGATAGTGTGTATAGTTTAATTAATGTAATTTAGAAAATTTACCAAGATATGTATTTTCTTTCCGGACCATTTTTTGTCCATGTTATACATATTTTACTTACACTAATGGATAGGGACAAGGGAGGTAGAATTTTAAGAGGAAATTTACCCGTATTTGCAAGGAAGGAGTGTGGGAAACCAGATACCACCGATAGTATAGACAGCTGGGATAAGAACCACGGCCTCCACATCATCATCAAACCAGACTAGACGAACTTGACACTTAGTCCACATACCCACAAATGTGGCTAATAAGATATATAAACGAATCGTTGAATTAATTAGGATATAGTTAGCTTCATTTACAAATAACTGTGATAATAAAGCTAATGTCAAGAAAGCCACTAAATGAAATTTTAATCAATGTTCTTTATTATTCATCTTTAAAAATACAGTAGCCTATATTTTAATTTGAAAGAAATCATCAAAAGTTATGACATTTTAGTGGGCAGCTTCTAAAATTATAAATGCATTCCGCTATTTCCAACCTAAATAAACTACTTTGGGATAGTCTGTTTAAAGGTAAGATTATTTACTGACTTTATTACTAAAGGTGTAGCTGGTGTTGATGGAGCCCAGGGAAAATAAACAATGGCACCCCTTGAAAACTGTTCTTTAACAGTGGACTGCATTCTTGGTTCTCAACTGGTTACTTGTCATGATAACACTTACAAAACAAAAACAAACTTACACTCTTACTGTTTAAAAAAAACTAAACTTACTTTATATTGTTGCTAATATTAATAGTATGCCAGCCATAAATATATATTTTTTTAATTTGTCTGCATTTTCTGTTAATAGCAGACATCCATGATATAATAATCACACATAGAATGTGGAAAATGATGTGGGTGGATGCCTCTCTTGATTTCAAGGTCAATTTCAAGGTCAAAATGGGTAATTTTGTGTTTTGCATGGATTCAGTGTAGAATTAGTATATCTATCAAGTGTAACTAAATTCTATACAATGTAGATGTGTCGTAAACTTTTAATTATAATTTAAAACGTCATATTACATATAAATATATAGCCAAATGACAGAGGATCTTCAATTTTCTCAAAAACATTTTTCAGTGCAGAATCAAGCTAGCAAGTAGCAATCCGATTAGTGGTAACTCTTTTATTTTTATCTTTTCCATGTTTTCCCTTGTGTATAACACTTGTATCAACTCAGAGTTGATTCAATCATGGCCATGAATACAGTGTCCATAATTTAATGTCCTTGGACAGGACAGTGTTGTGGCAGACAGAGATGACAGTGATAGCTACTAAGATAATAACAACTTGCCTCTGTTATCATTAGCAACCAGGGATGCTGCACCAATTGAAGTGATTTGTTATCTTTTAACAGATAAAGAAAGTGGAAAGGTTTACGTAAATCTAGGCCCGTTGATTGGTGCTTTATGCCGTCATTGGAATCTCCTAGTTGGCAGATTCTAGCTAGAGTGTATCCTAGAGCAGCGCTCTGGTCAGTTGGTGTAGACAGTTGGGTTGTACAGTTGTTTTTAGACAGTTGTCAAGTGTGTATTAAGATGAGTCCGTTTAGCAACGGCGTACCTCACGCGCCATGAGTGTAATGATGATTAAGACAGTGGTTAAAGAGTTGTGATCCCACTGTTGCCAAGGGAAGTTTGCGATCTCAAGTAATATGTTGACCGGGGTTGGGTGAACGACACAACAGAAGGTGTAATGAGTTTGACAGCAATGTACGAGAGCAGATTGCTTTGGGAAATAAACCAACAGTAGTGTATGTGATTGAGTGTGTTTTCTTGAGTCTCTCGCTTAGACCCCTCACCTACAAATGATAGCAAGCAGTCACGAATATTTAAATGTGGAAGTGTAATAGTAACCTTTATATATTTGTGTCAGAGAGTGAGATAAGCTCGGCCAGACCTTACATCTTAGTGTCAGAATGGGATGTTAATGGATAATAAGCTCACCCCCACTTCACACCATACTTAAAAAGCAGAAATAGAAACCCTTTTCTGATCTCTACAAGGCAGTAGGCCTACTTATTAACAAAACGATAAAAAAGGGAAAACTATCAAAGCTGATAGAAAATTACTTGAGTGACTGCTTAGTGCTGTAATGTTGAAATGATGAATGTATTAAAGCATACATCTATCACCAAACCCAATATCATTAGCTAAGCCAGGAGGTAGGATGAACGCAACACAAAAAGCAGAACTTACCACTATTTTGATGAATTGACTTCCCACATACTATTTGGAAGTTCCCATTTCTGATATGAAAACATGTGTGATGATTGATGGACATGCAGCTGGCTCTTGGAAAGCCTGATAATTGTCTCCCCTTTGGCGAATATGTCCATGTGTTTATGCTATACGTGACATTACTTTGGAGAGCATATAACAAGAGTTGACGTTTTTGATCGCTACTTTGGGGAGGAGTCTATCAAAGCAGGAACCAGGTTAAACTGATTAGGCAAGAATAAGCCAATTTGCAAGATCGTTGATGGAGAGAATGTAATACTTCCAGAAGTTTTTGCACAATTCATCGCATTAGATGGAAATAAGGCTGATCTTGCCCCTTCCTATCAAGTTTATAATGCAGAAAGGGAAGGATATCGTACTACAATACAAGTTGATAACAGGAGACGATATGTCATGCTTAGAGGAAACCACGAAGAGGCTAATACCAGATTGATTCTGCATTCATGTTAAGCTGTAGACAGAGGATAAGAAAGCGTAATTGTTATCTACAGGTATATTGATGTAATATTAATGTAATATTGCTACTGTTGCATTTTATATGTGCAAAGGCCTCTGAAGTGTATATGATAGCTGGAACAGCAAAACAACGCAAATGCTACCCTTTACATTCAGTATCGTAGAGATTAACTCAACCTGTGAAGGGTAAACTACTCAATTTTCATGCTATAACATGTTGCAATACAACATCGGCCTTCAAAGGTCATGGGAAGAAGAACTGTTGGAAAACCTTTAAGAAATACCAATGTCTTGTAAATGGTATTGGATGGGACACAAATCTTGAACCAATTGAAAGGTTTGTGTGTCATTTATATGGAACACCAGAACAACCAACCGTTGACCATAGCAGGCCTCTAGGCTTTACTAAGGCAAAGAAGGCTCTTTAATTACTACCCCCGATAAAAGATGCAATGGAGTTTCACACTGTGTATGCCAATTATCAGGCGAAAATATGGCTACAGCCAGACAAGGAGCATAAAGATTTTGCATCTCCCATCGATATTCTGGCTTAGAAGAAGAAGAAGTCAGGTTCTTTGAAACCAGTATAGACAAGGCTTCACGCAGTTCCCGATTCATGTCTGGAGCTTGCCACTTGCAAATGTATGTCAAAGTGCAGGAATGCCCGCTGTTCATGTTTCATAAAACATATCAAGTGTATTCTCGGGTGTGGATGTGATCCCACCAACTGTTGCAACTCTTCTTATTCATCATAATAAGAGAATCCTATGGCTGGATAAATCTTAAATTGATGAACATTTAAATAAAAACTGTAAACATGTGTTTAAAAGAACACAATGGATTGTTAGGCTAGCTTGATTCTGCACTGAAAAAGATTTCGAGAAAATTGAACATTTGTATGTCATTTGGCTATATATTAACATGTAATATGACATTTTAGAAGTAAATTAAAATCTTTCCAAATATATATATATACATATCGAATTTAGTTTAATTGGATAAATCTACTAATTCTACACTGAATCCATGTAAAAAAAAAATTGTCAATTTTGAGCCTATTTGACCCTATTAGATCTTGAAATTGACCTTTAAATTCAAAATCAAGCTTGGCATCCACCCACATCGTTTTCCACATCCTATGTGTGATTGAACTATCATGGATGCCTGCTATTAACAGAAAATGCTGATGAAAATGTTTCTGAATGACTTTTCAAAGTTTGACCAGTGTACTATAATAATGATTTGGCACCTAAGGCACGTGCCCTACCTGCCTCACCCCAGTTACACAACTAATTACATTATTTGGATGCAGCAAGTATAGAATGGATTGATGAGGGGGGATAGGAGCTTCATAAAGGGTGGCCTATACACAAGCCTCAAAAATATGGTTGCCAAGTTGACAATGCTGACCATACATTTCTTAGTAGTGAGTTAGTTTTGGTTATTTATTTGTAAGATTATTAAATGATTACTTTTAGAACCTTGCAAATTTCTAGACACAAACAATACAGTAGTTTGTATATGTATCTATATTTATAAAATGAAAAGTTTGTTTGTCTCTTATGAACATTACCTATATCTACGGTAAGGAGAGGACTGAAATTTTAAAACTAGTAGCCCCTTTTCACAAATATGTGCATCTCGAAGCTGGAATTTTAAATTTTTGACTGCCATATTTCCCTACATAATTGTCGCATATTTTTTGTCCAATTTTGGTGGAAAAAAGTGGGGTGTGACATTACATGAAGCTTAAGAAAACAGTATTACTTAATAATAATTTATTAATAAACTGTCTTTGGTACAAGTTTAGGGTGCATGACATTTCTTTGACACACCGACACATAAATAATTCCTCGTCAATTTGTGGAAACTTTCCAGTTTTAGGACCCCTGAACGTGTGTCCAAAGAGGTTTTTTTTAACTTGTCTTTATGTTTCTGCCAGTCTTGCACCAACTTTTCACTCACTGAAAACTCTTTTTTAGTATTCTGAAAATTAAAAAAATGATACACGACATGTGAATCAAACCTGGGACCTTTGGCTTAGTACGCCAATGCTCTAACCACTGAGCTGTCCAGGAATCCAAAGGTCTTGGGTTCAATTCCCATGTCCAGGTGTCATTTTTCAATTTTCAGAATATGAGATCTAGATGCAAGTATATGCTCACTAAAACAAATATACTGGTTTTGGCTATTTGTTTCTTTTTTTGTAGCTTTGTTATCATGCTGTTCAGCAAACATAATCACTTTCAGCTTAAAACCCACAGAATAGCATTTTGAAAAAAAAAAAAAAAAAAAAATCACGTTAATATAATACTAGCAGCCGATCACTAGTTTAGCTTGCATGAGGAATCTTACAATATCGTGTGACTTATGCTTGGTAGCTTTTCCTGTCAGCCCACTCCTTTTGCTACAAATTACGCAACTCGGCTTTTGTAAAGATACCTAAAGACAATGTGCATCGAAGGTCAACAGTTATAGACATTTAGTGGTGCTTGGGAATGAGGGGGAGGGAAGGAGCGTTCCTATGTTTATCTTTTAAATTGATGTGACAATTATGCAATGACATTTTATAAACCAATTTTTGGACTGAAAAAACAGAGTGCGACAATTATATGGTGAAATACAGTGATTTTTTTTCAATTCATTAAAAATTGGGTCAGAAGTAATAAAATGAGATTTTTTTCTGTCTGTTTGAGGCAAAGAAAAGCATTGCGTGGTTACCCTGAGCAACATCAGGTACTTCTGCTAGTATGAATATAAAATTTTGTTTTAATTACCAGGCTAAGGCCTTTTAGAATAGAAGTTGTTTTCCATGGACAAATTAAGATTAAGTTAAAGTTTTGAAGTTAGTAAGATCGTACCACACGAAAGCCTAGCTGTCATAATTGGCTGTGATAAAATTAATCAACATTTTCAGATCACATAAATATATTTTGGTTTCCTATATCAGCTGGAGACCAGTTAATCTTGTGGGTTAAAATGGGAACTGGAAATAAAAAGAAAATAAAGTGTTGGTTAAGATAAGATGGTAGTTATAGAGTTCATTGTAAGTACAGGTTCCAGAAATGATGAACGAGGAAACAAACACACCCGAAATAGTACTCTCTCCCTTCCTTGTATACTAGAGTGTCATTTGCCGGTTCAACATAAATTTGTACAAAAACGTAATATTTTTCTTCGCGTATAAAGCAAAAATAGTTTATAAAATAACTTAAAATAAGTATTTATTTTATCATTTAATTAGTGGTAGGCCTACCTATGTAAAATACAAATCTGTTTTTGTAATATTTTTTTCTCTTAAAATAAATGTATGTCTCTAATGAGCCAGCGGGCCACAAAAAATGTTAAGGCCACGGGTTGAAGACCCATGAACCAGGAGTTACATTAAAAAAGTATATTAAGCAGGGTTATGGGGAACAAGTTTAGAGGGTCAGTGGTGAGCTGAAAACTAATATTAGTAATGGATACTTCTTGTGAAAACTAAGAAGAAAGTTGGAGAATATATTTTATTGCTCCCTAGCCCAAACGGTGCAAATTTGAAAAGAAATCACAATATCCAGCCACTATAACTAATTGTATTCATAGCTATGTAAATTCTATTTTTTTTTTTAATTATGTGTGTCCAATCATACTGGAATGTGGTTAGAAACCAAACCAAATATTGCTCCAATGATTATGCCTAGTTATACATTGTAGTTATTTGAAAGACCATGTTAGCTGATGTAAAGGAGTGTGAAATTGGATAAATACAAATGAAAGTGTGATACTAGTGTGAATCTAAATTCAAACTGTGGGAATGATGTGTACGCACCAAAAATATCATATATAATACATTAACTTACAATGTATTTCACAGATACCAAACCATTAAAAATATTTTACTATCATTTGAGTCACAAGGAAATGACGAATCCAATAATACTATAATTATTTATTTATTTATTTAAAATTATTTAGCCATTGGGCCACCTTATTTTTATACATAAATATTTTTTGAAATTATTTCATTTTTCACATCTAGACAACTTAATAAAGCCCAAGTCTAAAATAAACATATTAGACCAACACATCGGTTGATCTATGATTCCCTTAAGAAAGGTCATCTTATACTACAAAAGTCAAATTGTTTATCTCGTGAATATTGATTGAGATTCTAACTTCTAGACTGGAACAGTAGCAGTGGCAAGGTTAGGTCAAGTCAGCTAAGTAGCCTAGTTACTGTAATGAAGGTTAGGCGAAGCTAGGTTGGAAAGGAACCTTGGTAATATATTTATAAATTATTTAGTCTTAAAACATATATTAGGCTACTTTATTTTAATATGTACTTTCAGTGGATGAATTCAGGTTAGTGTGTCAACTTAGATCTTACTACATTTTCATTGGATCTAATTTAGCCTCGTGTGAGTTTTTTAAATGTGTAAATCGTTAGTGGATGAGTAAGAGAGTTTTTTGTTTGGATAAGAAAAGATTAGTTACTAAACCTAACCATTTTCAAAAATGTGTAGTTTGCTAAAGTGAGCATGTGTGGTCATTGGCTCTATAATATATGTAAAGCTTCGGTTATGCAATTTTACAGTTTTTCAATAAAATATGTTTCTGTATCACTTAGGTGTTTTATTTTGAATTGTTAATTATAATAAAGTTTTTTAATAATACTGAATTTAGTATCAATGAATTCCCCGCATTTTCGCGAGTGTAATGCTGGTATAAATTTTGTTATTTTCGGGTTTGTTGTGAATAAAATTTGCCTAAAATTTGAGGTTCTTAGGTTGCCCCTTCTAACCCCAACACACCAAGTTAAGAAATCAAAATTCAAAAGATAAACTAATTTCATGTACATTATTGTATGTAAAGCCATGTGTTGAGCAGCTGTCAGTTTTGACAATTAGTTGTAAAATACGTGCTTGCTCTTTTGTCAATGTTGACTAGACTTACTTTATATTTATTTTTAAAGGGCCTATCAACGACCGTAACTCAAAATCTGGTACGATATGTAAATTGTAAGTAGAAAATCACAAGGTCTATAGATGGAACCCGGGTAGCCTAACTACAGGCATCTTCATGGGAAGAGGCTTAATTTATCTTAAATAGATCTATTTTCATGTGAGGTTATATTGTGTGAATCTGTTACTTTTGATAAATATTTTTAGTCCCAATAGCAAAAAAACTAAATGTTATCAATTTTAACAGCAAAAACTTTTGTTTGTATTTTCTAAAATTCCCTTTTTATGAAAGGTTGATCACAAACAACGCACACAACCACAGGTGTCTTGTTCGCGTCGCCTATTCACCATAGATAAAAGTGTAGTATAGTAGCTATGCACTATGCATTATCACATATCACATTAGTTTAGGGTGTGTGCAGTATGAACCAGCAGTTCTATCTGCTTTAGTACTTTTTTGCGTCAGAGTTGCGGGATCAGGTTAACTCCCTGGCTTTTCACAATTCGCATCGCCGTCGTAGCTATACCAAAGGCAGAAAATTATACTGAGATGGTTGGCACCGGTGGTGAACGGTCGTGTTTTGTGTTGTAATAGACCGTGACGTATATTAATGTTTGGAAACGGTGGATTCCGGAAACGAGTGCGATGTTGATTCGGCTATGACAGAACTATACTTTAATATTCGACAAAATTCTCAAACTAGTGTCATAGGTTTTAAATCGGGTCGTTCAAGATCACCATCTAATAATCAAACTATGAAGAAAGCTAAATATAATGTAGGACGTGTTGCGGTCAAACCAACGGGACAGGCGTCAGCCAAAGTTCCCAAAGTAGCTAATGCCAAGGAGAGTCAAATTGGGACAACTATTTCACATGACAGTATACCAGTAGAAAAAGAGGATGTATTTAATTCTTCTAATCCAGAGCCTTACAAAATTACATTTTCAAATACATCGGAATTAAACATTCAGAATCTGCACCCAATGAAAATAGGAAAGGGATTATTTCCTAAGTATAAGAGTGTAGCTAACATCGTTCCAGCAGGGAAAAATCAAATTGTTGTGGAATTATTATGCATTAAGGAAGCTAATAGTCTTGTGGCAGATAAGGAACTGCATAATCTTATGAAGGTATCAGTTGACAGGGTGGGTCGTAATGAACATCGGATAGGAGTTATTCATAATATTCCACTAGAGTTTTCGGAGGAATTTATTAAGGAAGACTTAGAGAGAGAAAGTGAATCTTCAATATTGCAGGTACGACGTTTCAATAAACGCAATCCTGATACACCGGAGCGGTTTGATCCCTCTGGTACAGTTACAGTGACTTTCGTGGGCAAAGAGCTACCGTCTTATGTTGTCATGTGTTTCTCTAGGGTGGAGGTCAAGCCTTATGTTTATCCAGTGACTCATTGTCACAATTGTTTACGTTTTGCACATCTCACTGTCAACTGTCGTAGTGGAGGACATAGGTGCGCACAGTGTGGAGGTGGTCTTCTCATAGAAGAATGTCTACAAGAAACCCCAAAGTGTGTACATTGTGGGAGGGCGCATTTGGTGACAGACCGAACGTGTCCTGAGTGGATGCGACAGCGTCAAATTAAATCTATAATGGCTCGTCGCAATTTGTCGTACCGGGAGGCTGGTCAGGCTGTGGACCGCAACTCTCCCTAAAAGTCGCGCTATGCGACCAGGGGGGGCCAATTTGTCATGGACACTTCTCAATTCCCAAATATGCCAATACGGCCACGCATTGTAACGTCCTATGCGGCTACTCTTTCAAGAACCCCGGCACAGGTTGTTGGGGATATGGATGTCGATTCGTCAGGAAGCTATATCGAAGGAACATTAGATAATATCATAAGTAAGGGGGTGGGACAAATGGTTTCTAAAGTTGTATCGCTCCTAGTAACTGTGGTTTCCTCAGCGCCAGGAGAGTTAGATCTGCCAAGTTTAATGGCAACAATAACAGGGAAAATCCAAAAGTTGTTAAGGGATGTGCGTCGTTTTAATAGCCATAATCGTAGATCTGCTAGGATCAGAGCAGGTAGTGGTGTCCAAGGTAACCTTGTTTGAGCTAGTATATATTATATTAGATATATATATAGATATTATATATATAGATATATGTGTGTGTGTGTTTATGGTTGGTTATTTAAATATGATTCAATGGAATTCTAGAAGCATCAGGAACAAAAAAGCGGACCTTGAGCAATTAATTTTGTCTCGTGATATCCATATAGTAGCGTTAAGTGAAACTTGGCTCAGGTACCAGGATAATTTTGTTATAAATAAATTTAAAATTTTTAGTTCGGATAGACCTGCCCGAGCGGGAGGTGTTGGGCTGTTAATTAGGTCGGACATTCAATCTGTTGAAATAACAACGGGCAATTTACAATATCCTTGGGAGTTTGCAGGGTAAAAATATTTTCCGCAGGTAGGACATTTTAAGTTATATCTTTATACAACCCTACACAAATAATTTTGATAATAATTTATGGGAACAATTTGTCGCAAGTCTACCATCCCCGGTTATTATCTGCGCGGACATGAATGCGCACCACATGTTGGACTCCCCTTACACAGATCGTTGTGAGGTAAAGATTCATGAAACATTAGCGGTGCTACCTCTTGTTATATTAAATACAGGGAAGTTTACGCGACTTAACAGACCTCCGTATCCTAACACGTGCCCAGATGTTACTTTTGCATCCCCTAATTTTGCATCATACTTAACTTGGGATACAATTGGCGACTCCATGGGCAGTGGTCATTTGTCAATTATTTTGACAATAGAAGCTCAGGCCCCATAGAGCTATAAAACCGTTCCTCTGGATAGGTCATGCAACTATAAAAAAAAGCAAATTGGGAATTATATTCAACAAAAGTGGAACTAACAGTTCAAAATTTAGCAGTGGTCCATGATCCTTTAGTACAGTACGACAGCTTTGTTAACGCTCTACAGAGCTCAGCTGATGTGGCAGTACCAACCTCAAATAGTGGGGGTCATAGGAGTGTTAAACGTTGCCCGTGGTGGACAGAGTCATGTTTTAAAGCGATCACTCAAAGGAAGTTATCATTATATGTTTTAAAACAAAATTTTAACCTGATAAACTATGAAAACTACTGTCGTACGGCAGCTGCTACGTGGCGAACTTTGCTACGTGCGAAACGTGATTCTTGGCGGTTATATTGCGAGTCTCTTTCCCCCGATGTATCTCTGACACGGGTTTGGCATAAAATCAAACGGTTCAAGGGTATTGTTACAAACTTTGGGATTTCTACCGTTGACTTAGAGGCATGGGCAGAGTTATTTGCTTGTAGGGTGATAGTGAATTCAATTATGTGCCCCCCGTTGGAATTCCCCAATTTGGGTGTTCCTGAGCTCGATAAACGTTTTATTGGCAGTGAATTAAGGGCAGCGTTGAATCGAGTGCGACACACGGTGGTTGTCCGAGACAATATGTCCTATGGTATGTTGACAAAATTGTCGTCTATTTCTCGACGAGCGCCGCTAGAGATATTTAACATTCTTTGGGAGGAGGGGGTAATACCAACGGCATGGAAAATTTCCTTTCTCATTCCTATTCTAAAACCGGGTAAAAGTGCGGAGTTAAAAATCTCTTATCAGCCTTTTGCACTCTCGTCCTGTTTTGATAAAATCAAGGAGCACATAGTTAAAGCCCGTTTAGAGCGATTTCTGGAAATGAACGAACTCCTTAATCCTATGCAATTTGGGTTTAGAAAGGGACGCTCCACACTTAATAGCCTCTCTATATTAGTTTCTAATATTCAAATTGCTCTATCACAAAACTCATATGTATCAGCTTTATTCCTCGATATACAGGGTGCGTACAATAATGTCGAGCATTCTGTGTTGATTGATAAACTTTTTCGCCTGAGTTGTTCTAGCAAAATGTGTTATTGGTTAAGCTATTTATTTCAAAATATATCGTACATTGTAAAGATAGGACAAGCTAGATCATCTCTTCGAACTCAACGAAGGGGCCTACCACAGGGATCAGTGCTCAGCCTTCTGTTATATGCAGTCTATTCGAACGATATTGATAGCTTTTTGTGACTCTACATTATGCGGATGATGTGGTAATATACGTTCGGTCTTGTAACTTGTCAGAGGGGGTGGGTAAGTTACAATCAGTGTTTCCTTTGCTTTCAAATTGGTTGACAGCCCACTTTTTAACTCTAAATGTATCTAAATGTTGTGGGTAATATTCACCCATCATAGAGTGAGAGATAACTTAATTAGGCTAGTTTATGAAGGTCGTCGAATTCAGGTACAGCCAACGGTGCATTTTTTTAGGCATGACACTAGACATGAAGGGATCATGGCTCCCTCATATTTTGGAATTATCTGGAATATGTGACAGATTTTTAAATACTATGAGATCAGTGGTCTCACACCCATATACAATGTTACAAATGTACCGTGGGCTTATACGTTCTCGATTGGAGTATGGGTGTTTTTTATATCCCACTGCATCATAATCTACACTAGCAAAGCTGAATAGGATCCAATATGCGGCTTTAAGACTGTGTCTGGGCGCTTGTCATACATCACCAACCAATGCACTCCTTACTGAAGCGGGAGAATTCCCATTATTTCTTAGGCGTCGTCTGTTGGTGGACAATTTTTTTATTAAAGATTGTTCAGCTTCTAATTATCTGTGGCGTAGACTTCAGATCCTTACAAATTATGTTCTGACAAAACAATATTGGTTAAACAAAACATGCCCATCTCCGGTGGATAGTTTCTTGGGTTTTAATGAACTGCGTCAGTATATTTTTTCTCTTCCGTATCCTGTATAGTGTATCACTGGGGGGCATGATGCCCTTCGGGACGTACCAGTGGTGTTATTAATTCCTGATTCAGGAGTAAAAAGAGTTAGCCTTTCGATCGAACAGAAGTTAAATGCAGTAAGGTATATTAAAGAAAGATGGAGTAGATACAGACTTATATTTACAGATTGTACTAGGAGGGGAGAGGAGCCAGCCCTAGTGGGTGTGGACTTATATGACAATAGTATTAATTAATTATGGTCAGACATATAGACTACAGTCAGATGCATCAATATTTACAGCGGAATTATTTGCTATGCTACAGGTATCTTTACGTCCGTAGCATGTAGTGGTATTATGCGACTCCCGTAGCGCATTGGAGTCCATAAGTGGCTTGTCAAGCCCTCCATCACACCCTTGATAATTCAAATACTCGAAGAGTGCGCGTCTTTACGAGCTAGGGGTTACGAATTGGGTTACCAATGGATTCCTAGTCACGTGGGTATAATGGGTAATGAGAGAGTAGATAGTTTGTCATCTAGTGTAAATTTACTTTCCATTGTACAGGAAATCCCGCTACCATATAACGACTTTATACCGAGGGTAAAACTCAGAAGTCAGGTTAAATGGAGCGAATGGTGGGAGACCACATGCCAGCAAAAAACAAAATGGTACCATGGTGTATGTGGCACAAAATTAGTTACACCATGGTTTTCAGGAGTTAAGGGCACTAGAAAGTTTATTTGTACAATAATCCGCCTTCGGCTCGGGCACGCCTACATGAAAGACCAACTTTATTTGATGCGCAAGGTACTGCCCTCACATTGTGTGGTTTGCCACGTTCCCGAAACATTGGAACATATATTTATGACTTGCCCTATACATCAGTTGGCACGGGCAAATTATATTCTTAATTATATTACAGACTTTTCTTTAGTTAATGTATTACACTCAGACAACGTTACTTTGTATAGGAGGCTGTACAATTTCCTTCTAAATTTAAATATGTCGGTGTAGAGACGAACAAAATATGTATTCCCGGTTATCTTGTAAACGAAATTCGTGTTGAGTTAGGGCTAGGTTATGTGGGTTAGACTTGGATTGAACTCATAGAAAAATCAAGAAAACAGCATCGGGAGTGAATCCAATTCAAGTGTTCCTGGCTTATTGAAGAAAATATCTTTAGTGCCATTGAAGAAAAAAACTTATACTGGCTTTTTATTTCTGCTCCACCTTTCAAGTGAGAGTGAGTGTGGCAGGTTTGGAATTGAAAAAGGAGCGGAAGTGCCATTTTATAATTGGATTTAAACTAAAATCTTGAATTGATTTAACGAAATTGACTTATTTTAAGTTTATTACAAAAGTTAGAATATAAAATTTCATAAAATAAATATAATTAAAGTTTTAGAGCTACTTGGTTGTAAATCTTTTTCACAATTTTTTTTTTAACATCTGTGTTTTCAAACATGACCTCTTTTTTTTTTAACAGACAGTATATTTGCTGTCACAAAAAGGTGTGTATTTGAAGTTTGATTGACGTTTGAAGTTTATTACAGTTTACGTTTACAATACAATATTTATATATATAATAAATATAATTACACTTTTATAATTGGGAAATAAGCCCTTTCTATTTTATTAAATGAAGATTCTTAATGTTTAATTTCGATGAATTTGACAATGTTATTCTGTATGGCCCCGGACTAGAAGACATAAACACATTTTCTATATAGACTATCCTAATGTGATCAGAAACAACTGCCCCATTTATACTTTCCTTGGCACTTGCAACTTTGGGAATATTGGCTGAAGCCTGTCCCGTTGGTTTGACAGTAACACGCCCCACACTAGATTTCGCTTTCTTCAAAATTTGGTTATTATATTATATACGATGATTTTTGAGGGAAGCTCGCTTGTAAGGCTTTATCTCGTACCAGAATCCTACCCTATGGTTGTGTTTAGTTAGGATAAAAGACCTTCCAGAAGGAAATTTCTACCTCCGTTCTAAATGGCCGTTTATCCTACAAAAATATTATATATGATAGTATTCTGGTACGAAATAAAACCTTACAGATTGGAATTATTACTGAAATCAGGGTTTAGTAGATACTGTACTTCCTACAAGCCTATAACCTGAATTATCATTTGAACGTAAGACTTCTACACAAAGTATGTCATTTAAACAAATGTAATACAGTTTTTAGCTAGCTTGTTTCATTATAGTTATCAAACTTTCAACATAATATGGTTTCTGAAAGATATGAGCCAACTTTTAATAAAATGGTATTATAATAATACTTTCCACAAGCCTATAACCTAAGTGATAGTTTGAATGTATGGCAACTATACAAAATTTATCATTCAAACAAATTTAATAAAGTTTTAACATACCTTATTCATTATATTTATCGAACTTTCAATATAATATGGTTTCTGAAAACAATATACAAGCTTATAACTAACTTTAAATGTAAGTGTAGTCGTGGCAGACTGTAAACAACATTGATGATAACTACATTTAAATATGTTAACGTTTTGATTCGTATTTGTACATTATTACCTGTAAAACTGAATTTTGTATCCTTGAATGTAAATGTTTCTTCAGGAAAGTGTGGTACAATACTTCCATATTTTCAAACAATAACACTTTTATTCATCAGAGACATGTTTTAGCATAAGGACATTGAAAGATATCGTTAAATCTTTCCCTCCATTAGTGTAGCAGATGATAAACTTGAGCACCACGCTTTTTGTCCTTGGAAATGTGTATGTGTATGTCCATCCAGTTATTTATAGAGATCAATGGTTATATTATAGTGAACAATGGGAAGTCCTGACAAATAAGAACGGCCATCTTCACTCTATGCTGAAAACTTAACTCGTGTGGACGTAGTTTGATGGTATCCAAATTTGTCCACGTAGTCCTGATATAAAATGGCGTAATATGTTATTTAAAAAATAATTAACTAGTTTCTGAATTAGATATCAATAAATATAAATTAAAAAGTGTTATTCGAATATCTATAGAATCTACGTATCATAAAAGCATAGCGTACCGTAATGGACATCACAGTGGTTGATCAGCTTTTATAAATTCATGAAATTAAGCATACTAAAATTACGGTGAATTAGTCACATACACCATAATGTCAAAACACGTAAAGGTCTCTAAAATCTCAGCTATACACGTCCGTTCACCACCGATGCTTAACACTGATTCTCTGAATGCTAATTTTTATTCAACTGGAAGCTATAAACTGTCATTTGCACTTTTTTTGTAGGTTGTACAACTTGTGTGTATGTTTACTCAATGGTTATTTTTATTTATAAATATTAAGCCTATCTATAGGTTAAATTGTTTTTATTCGCCAGTTATATGTATGCACCAGACTCCATATCATTTGATAGTTATAACATTTTCATAATTTCTGAAGAGCAATCAATATAATATATTGTTTCCTATTCACTGTTATTTTCTATTCTCCCTTCAGCAATCATAATCGCCTTGTTTTTAATTTTATTCGCTCCACTAGGTTTCATATAACTTACCAGTGTGATAACGTTTTGATTGACTTCTTTCAAATCCTTTAAGTTCTGGGGTGAATTCTTTTTGAATTTAATGATATAGAGTATTTAGTCTTTGTTTTTGTTTTATATCATAACCTGGTCTATGAGATCGCTTTAACTCACTTTCCTTTTTGTCACTTTAACATAATATTCTAGTGACCAAAAAACCTATTGTTGGAGATTATCTATTTTCCACGTTTGTTGAAGAATAGCCAAACCACCTTGTCCATCCTTTCACGTTAATATATTTCATTGTTTTAATATGTTCATTCCATTGATCTCCACAATATAATTAGGTGGATATATTTGTTGAAATTTTCGAGCGGTCATCTGCATACCATTGTGTAAGGGAGAGGGAAACTTTCAGATATATCTTAATTGAAAAAAAAAAAGTGTTATTAAAAGATTTGAAGAGAATAAAAAGTTCGAAAATTGTTGTTGTTTTTAAACTAAGTTTATGTAGGCTAATTGTAATGTTATTTGCCACCCTACCATGTATTTCCCTATATTTTTCTAATCTTTGTAAATAGTTTCAAATTTATTTTCGTTTGAAATTATGCACTTCAAAGATCGGCCGCTGCTTAGCACGCTGTGTTGCCTGCGTGAAAAAATAATACTATTTACATCCATTCAAAAAATAAAATGGGCGGAAGGAAGAACGTCTAACACTGTTTTAAATAATTTAAATAATTAATTTTGACCTAAGGAAGAACACCTTTTATTAAACATATTAATTTCTTTCTAAGAAGTTTGTTGACTTTTATTTATTTATTTTCAATGTCGGACATGATTTATTTCAACGTATGCGCAGATATGGTAAACAAGTGAGTGGTGGGTCTCGCGATTGTAAAAGAAGAAAAAAAAAAAAGACGCGATGAAAATACCTCCAAACTAGCGCGCGTTTCAAATTTGACAGATTAAAATAAACATTTAATTCTTTTAAGAAACTTTGTTTATATTCATAGTCATATAGGTACTTCAATCTTTATATTAAATTTGCATTTTTATTTTATATTCATCTCTAGTCCATAGCCAACATTTTATCTTTTGTTTAAATATATTAGTTTTCTCTTTGGACTTGGAAGAATATAGAACGTTTTTTAAATTTGATTCTTGGAACACTTTTTGAAGAAGATTAGGGTCTTCTGTTTCGGAGTTCTTAAAGTACGGAACAGAATTTGTGTGGTTCCTTGAAAAATTTATTTTAAAAGTGGAAACCCGTTTCAAAAGTGTGATATTAATATATCAATAGAAAGCCGAGTGTCCAAGGAAGAACTAGAGCCTATTGGTATTCGAAAACTGTGTATCATTTATAATTAAGAAGAGGAAACAAATTTCTTACATTTTGCTGTTTCAACACAGCATATTTTTCGTGGTGAGATCCATTCAAATATTCATCTATAAATATAAATATTTTTATTTTATTCTATCATCAAGAATCCAGGAATAATATAAAACCTTTTAGAAGGAAAAAACTAAATATATTCAGACACTTTATTAAATCCAATATTTAATTTTATGTAAAAATATTAATGCCATTGATTTTTTTTTACAATAATAAGTATTTATTTTGTTGTTTTACTCACAACTTCATTTATCATATATGCTTAGCCTATATATATTTTTTCTTTTTTGCTCTTTTATAATAAACTCCTGAATTTAACCACGTTCAGAAATTATTATTTTAAGTGATTAGTTTTGTTTAAGAATGGATATAATATAATATTTTATTTTTCTACTTTGTCATGTTAGAATTGTATTTACTTGGAATTCCATAGGTAGGATTGGGATGTGGTAAAGAGGAAACAATAATAATAATAGCACACATAAATTTAATAATTGGTTTTTTATTGTAATTTAAAATTAGTACATTTCATTCAATGATCCATTTTATTTCAATTGTTCATGTTTTATTTTAAGTATTCTTTCAACTCTTGTAGGGACTTACAGCACACCATTGTTGTAGGTAAGGTAGTGCCATTATCATTAACCTTGTAATATCCAGATAAACGTTCTCGAGCACACCCGATGGTCTCGAATATTAAGAGACATCGTGCCTCTGTCAAAGTTAGTCGAGCTGAAGTTTTTTATTTTTTTATTATTCTTTCTCCTAGTTCCTAGGAGTGGCGCCCAATATACATAATTTTATACATCCCGATGTTACTTTTTTTCGTTGTGTAAAAGGGATTATGAACACACTAATATATTATTTTTTACCACATAATATAGTAATACTTCTTCCAGGCAATAACCTAAATGAATGTTTGAAAGTAAGACTTCTACACAAAGTTTTTAAATTGATCAAATGCAATTAAGTTTTAAGATACCTGATTTCATAATAGTTATCAAACCTTCAAAATACAATGAGTTATGAAATCATTTACAATCTAAGAGCCAACGTTTTACACACATTGTAATATAGTAATACTGCCTACAACCTATTACCTATAATAATATTTTGTACAAGATTTCCAAACAAAGTATGTCGTTCAAACAAATTTAATTACGTTTTTATCTGTCTTGTTTTATTATAGTTATCAATCTTACAATAAAACAATATGGTTTTTGAGAGCAATATAAATCTAAGAGCCCACTTTAAATACATTATAATATAATAATACTTACAACAAGCATATAACCTAAATCAACGTTTGAACGTTAGACAACAACTGCACAAACAAATGCAATCAAGTTTTAATGTAGGTACGTACCTTATTTCATTATAGTTATCGAACTTTTAATATTATATCTAAACCAGAATACATGCTAATAACCAACTTTAAACATATGATAGTCTTGGCAGAATATAAACAACATGGGTGATAGCTACATATTTAAATACATAAAGATTTTATTCGTATTTGTACAATATTAATTGTTAAACTGAATTGTACTCTTATATCCGTTAATGTAAATGTTTATACAGCCAATTGTATAATACTACACCATTTTCAAACAATAACACTTTTATTCACCTAAGACATGTTTTCGCTAAAGAACATTTAAAGAACCCGTTTAATCTCTCCCCTCACACTCAAGCGGATTACAAACTTAAGATTTAAGTTCTTGTCCTTTGCAAGGTGTGTGTTTATGTCCATTCAGTAAAGTACAGATGATTGGTTTAACCTCAATATGACTGCATTCCCTGATTATCGATTGCCATTTAAATTTTCAAGATTTATATCTGACTCAACTTAATTTGTTACTATTTTCCTATTTTTTTAATTAATAAACTTATACTCAACCCAAACATATTCGGCTATGTCCTTTTTTTTTCATTTACTAAATTAATTTAATTATTTCAAATTTAAAGCTTGTATTTCTTAACTCCTATAGTTTAAAAAAATAGAATCAGGGAGCTTGCATTTGTGTCTTATTAAAAAAAAATATTCACAATTAATTATTTTGGTGTACACTCAGGGGCGGATTCATGATTGTGTCGACCATAGGCACTAGAAAGGTCGCTGCCCACTTTTCCTACCTTAATTTCTAACCTTATAACTGCCTATTTTACCTCTACAAACCATCACACACCAATTATTTACCATTTACACAAGTGCTATCTGTGGAATGACAGATAGAAAGTGCTTACATTATTTGATTATTTAATATAGTGAGGTTTTAAAAGTATTAAGAATCTGCTTAAAAATTTGAATTATACTCTTACACTATCACAACGCACAAATTCAATTATTGTTTAGTTCAACTAGCTATATAAAGTTTGCATTAGTAGACTGTAGAACATGTTACTACAAATTAAATATTAGCATGTACACAATAATAAAATAGTCGATACTATTTTTCGCCTTGATTTCTTCTGAGCTAACTGTCGATGATAACAGACAACCATTTTATCCAATAAGTAAAGCCCGTATCACACGACACTAGCTCGTACTTGAAATCCAGTGTGCTAGCTAGCACGTCATCATCTAGCGTCGTGTGAATCAGAAAAAGTATACTGGTTCTGCCACTTGGTACTGGCTACCATACTAGTTTTGAGGATAGAACAGGCGCTATTTTCGTACTAGTTCTGACACTAGTCTGTGTAATTCGACCAATCAAAGCGCGCTGAGACTTTGTGAGTTTGTGTGGAGAAATAATAGAAATGGCGTCGACATGGTCATCGGATGTTATTTTGTTGTTGGCAGAAAATTATTCTAAATATCCTTGTTTATATAATACCAAATTTCCACAATATGACAATATATTAAATATATATTTAATTAAAAACATGTCATCTAAAAATGACAAACTGTGTTCCAGACCCAAATTTAATCTAAATAAACTTGATAGCATGCCAACTTGGGTGGTTGCTTTTTTAGAATATAAAGTGTGCGTAGGCCTAAAAAAAAAAAGAACATGTGTGTGTTAAGGATACTGTACTTGGACACCCATAGTCTTAGGTGCCTCTGACCACATCGTAAATAAATGAATACAAATTTGGGGAGATACTAAACGTTAGAGTCGCCCTGAATGTATCCTACCTAACCTCCGAATGTATCATTTTCAGTATCCCGCGATCATTATTTCGTCTTTACAGCCAGTTCCGTGTCCATATTCTTTTCCTACGCTCCCTCATAATTTTCAATATCATTATTAATAATTAATTCAGCTGCTTCATCCAAAATTAATAGTTGATGTTCCATAAATATTTGCACTAGAACCTAGTACCAAACTAGCAGCGTGTGAATACTCTAGTCCCGTTTCTATTGTACTAGCTAGTATACAGATATCTAGGCGCTAGCTAGCACACTTGATTTCTAGTACAAGCAAGTGTCGTGTGATAGTAGCTTAACCTTCAATTAGAACGATTGTCAGTGAATTAAGGCGATCCTCTGTCATATCGGTATGTAGATAGTGCCAGTGGCGTATTCTCCGGGCATGCTAGTGCAGCGCTGCTTACCCATAATGATATGGACTAGTTTTTTGTTTAATTAAATGCTGTCTGTGCGAACTGTGTAGATACTAATGTTTAAATTTTTAATAAATATACATGTAATTAATTAATAATTTTAACTAATATTGGCTCATATTCCAAGAATACTGTGTTTTAAGTAATTCTTCTTTCAAAAGGCTCTACTTAACACAATAGGAAACCTAGGGCTTGCTGCTTGAAAACCGCAAGGCATCGTAGCGAGACTCTAATGACCTTGCCCAATGTCTAGGGTGCTGTAACAAATTTCTTTCCGTTCACCCACCAATGAGTTCGGGTTTTTACACCCCAGATCATGACGTTCATGTGAAGTAAGCTAAGCATTTTGCCAACATTGAAAAAAGATTCAAGCTCACAATATTTATTTATTAAGGTAATTTAGTATAGTTTAAGTAAAAGTACATAATATACATATAAAATTAATTGTCAAATAAAAATTAGTATACATAACAAGCTTTAAGTTATACACTAATTAAATACATTGAAATAATTAAATACATTGAAATATGTTTAGGAATTCTAGTCACATGTATTATCATGTATTTGGAAAACACATTAAACCACTCTTTCATGCCGGGATCACGACCAACTTAAACTTAACTTAACGTGACTTAACGTAACTTAACGTAAAGAACCTCCCTGTGTGTTTAAATAGAAGCAATCACGATGCACTTAACTTAACGTTGACTTGCAGTTAACTTAACGTAAGAGATGTCCTGGGAGGTCTTTTACTTTACTTTACGTTACTTGAAGGGTCTCACGTGATCTAGCCAGCCAATCATTATGCGAGTGACGTCATCAGGCATATTTAGTAACTCATTTGTTGGTATTATGACTAATGTTTACTCTTTAGCGTAAGTTCTAGTGATCAGGCATTGAAACAAAATAATTACACTAAAATAGGAAAGCTAAATTTATAAAAAAAAAATTGTAATATATATTTATTATATCGATTGAAAACTATAAACATTCACAGATCATCACTGTAAAACTAGTACAAATCACAGATCATACTCGAGAATGAAGATGTTTGGCTCGAGTTGTTATGTTAAGTTATGTGAATCGTGATCACACATACGTTAAGTTAACTTTAAGTTAACATAACGTTAAGCTACGTTAAGTTAACGCTAAGTTGATCGTGATCCCGGCATCAAATTTAGGCAGTTCAGCATTGGTAATAAGGGTAAGGGTGGGCAGGGGGAAGGGCGGGTGACGAGGCTACTTTAACCGTATTTGACGGTAATTATAGTTTTTCTTTAGTATAAAGGATTCGATTTACATTAACGACTTATTAGTCATTGTGATTTTATATAACTATACATCCAAGAATCCCAAAAGTCAAGAATTTAATTTCACCATTTAAAGATGATTTAGAAGGAAAAGGTAAAATAAAATATATTTTCATATAATTTACTTAATCAGTGGCGCACCCAGCCATTTACTTTGGGAGAGGCTATAGCAAGAATGAAATTTTGATTGAGAGAGAGAGAGTTTGGGGTTGCCTAGCCCTGAAGGCCGAGAATATTTACGAATATTAAATGCTTTTATAAATTATTTAGAGTAGTTTTATAGTATTTAAGAGATATAAATGATGCAAATGGTATCGAAGCTATTATTTATATGTTTTTTCAATTGTTAACTTTGTGTGTAGTGGTAAACCTTTAGAATATTAGGCTTAAGCCTGAAGCCTGGTATTAAAATGTAGCCTATACATTCGACACATCTTCAATGCTAAATATTTTAGTTATACTTAATATTGTTTAAAACTCTATTATCATTATTTGTGGTGTTTTGGAAAGAAGGAAGGGGGTCAAATACCCTGTTTGCCCCTCTCCCCCTTGGGTGCACCATAGCTTACAGCAAAAATATGTGTACATTTCTTAGCAATAAATCAATGACATAGCGATAGAGTATTAATAGTCCGAGCTAATCCCCCCTATGTTATTCAGAGTTTACGTTTCTAAATAGCTTCTGAAGCATAAATTATCAAGTTGGGAGACTCGTTTGTTTCTAAGCAGCACTGTGTCAGATAAGTTAGGCTTTAAGAAATAGTTCTAATTACAACGTGAGTTGAAGAATCCACGTGATTCCCTCTCACCATGATCTGATGGACGCTTGATCCATGTACCACGTCATTTTACGCTTATTATGATTTTTTGCTTTGAGTATTGCTAACTGTGTGCTTTTAATTATACTAGGCTAATTGAATAGGATCTGTCTCTCTTATGTATTCATAAATGTACCCATACTACTCTTAGCCCCGACTTTAATATTGACTTAAATTTCTAACCATGTAGATATCATTACAATTTGAGGACCGCCTTTGAGGTATAGTGGTCAAGGGTTCTGGCTACGGACCCAGAGGTCTCGAGTTTGATTCCCAGCGCGCCTAGATTTTCTGAGAAATCTTTCCAGATTATCTGAGAAGCAGAACCACTTTTCTATGGGCACACATCTTCAATTATTTCCCTTGAAATAATCCCTTGACGTTCTTGGACAACGGTGGTTGAGGGTCTTCGGACTCCAAATCTCCACTGCAACTTTTAGAGTACAGCATACCTATTAATTTTTCTCAGATCACGCCATTGGTAGATGGTAGATACAGCAATCACAACAATCACAGACACGATGAATCCATACAATTATTTTGACTGGTAGACAAAATATGTAGTTTCTTTCGTCATTCAAAATTTGCCGCCTCTAAAATCTGCCACCGTAGGCAAGTGCCTACTAGGCCAATGCGTAAATCCGCCCCCGTGTACACTTTATATAGTTTATTTGTGTGTTTCTTATTATATATATCTATTCTCTGTGGTAATTTTATTTCTACGCAGTAACGTTAACTGTTTAGATTAATAAATATTGTATATGAGTAGGCGAAGAGAGTATAGGAAGAGGAGGCCCCGACACACTATATGCTATGCATCATCCGCTATTAATTATTCGATATGCCTAGATACAAATACAGCTTTAAGACCTTTTAGTAATCAATACTTAATTGATTTTCTAAACAAGATGTCATAAAGAATTCAATCCAAGACCCTTTAAAATATTTGTACTCAGCTCTCTTTTCTTACCACCACCAAAACTCACAATCAGATCTTCTACAATTCCAATCAATAACGTGCTACTAATTCCATGAATACATGAGTAACATTCCCAAGCTCATAAAGGTAATCTTGGACAGCTTCATTCAAGGAGTAGGATTCCTATTAAGTTAATAACAAACTATCTACTATTTAAAAAAAATACATTTTACAAATTAAAACTTTGCAAATCCTGTTATCTTCAAAGAAATATACATCACTTGTTACTCTCTTCTGTGCTAAATTATTTGGAACACGTAACGCAAACACAACTATTGTTTATTAAGCAATGGAATTAATATCTTTGACTCTGGAATTAATTCATGCATATCCCAGATGATATAAGATAATCGATAGTCGATATAAGCAATCGGTTATATTTTAGTAGACTATTTACTATCCTACCGCATCATGAAATATTGATCGAAATATTGTCTTTGACTCTGGTCTGGCCCAGTAAATTGAAAATTCTTCTAATAATAAACTTTGTTCATTTTTTTTTGTGTGTTTAGATCATTTTAGAACTTATCTCATGGCAACACTGTATTTGTAAAAATCCCCACCCAATGATATTTTTTGGCGGGGTTTTCCTCCCCCACTACAGATATGACGCGTTTTCAACCAAGTTGATGTAATGCAAGTCCAAGTCCCTTTACCGCGTTATACACTGACGTGGATTGGAACGGAACAATGAGTCGGGGATGACACACTTCTTACATTACTGTTTGTTTTATTTTGCCATGATGATATTAGTCGCAAAATGTTTTTAAGAAAAATAGTAAAAATATTAAACTGTTTACGAGGTTTTGAAAGGCGCTTTTATATTTGATTAAAATTGCATTAACTAGTATAGATTATAAAAATACTTTCATCCGATTTCTATGCACTGTCTCTTAAATGCTTGATTGATAACCGTTTTATGAAAATGTAAACGATTAAAGTGTCACCTAATCATTCAAAATAAAATAGTACTACTACTCAGAAATTTATTTCAATCTGTCTTGCTAGTTTGACCACAAATTAAAATTATAAAATTATATTATATTTAATTTTATATAATGATATTACATAATATAAATAAAATCTTAAATATTTTACATAAATTAGACTGATTGGTATTTTATTAGCAGTTCTCCACTCTAGCATGCCAAGAAGAAATCGATATTTTGAATCCAGCATAACCTCCCATTCCTAAATGCGCGCATAATGTATACTGTTAAGTACTTAAAATGGTATCTTGAATAATATGCCATGTTATATGTTTGTACTAACATTTTTATTTAATTAATAGTTTGATTAGAGATTTTAAGATTAAAGTTACTAATGTTTACAAGAGTTGAAAATATCCTAGTTTGCTATGTCCTAATATAATAAATTACATCAAGAGATCAGGGGAGGTGATTGACAGTAAATTCATTGGTCACTTTTTGTTAATAAAAAAATATAGTTCTGAATTTAAAATTAGGAGCATTTGTTTTTACGCTAAGTTTTTTAAACATATAAAAACAATGAATAATAATTTTCTATTTTCAAATAATGTACTATACATCACTCTATGTCAAATATTGTGAATTATTTATTATATTTTTAATATTTCTAACCGTTATCCACGAGAGTCAAAATTTGAGCGGGAGTTTGACGCTATCTGTACCAACGCGCCAGAACTATATCCTTTCTGCCAACGCCAAGCCGTTATTTGTTGCAAGAGGTGAGTAGTGAATTTTATTTATTGAAGAAATATTAATATATTTGTTGATAATTTTTCTTGGCGTGTTTAAAAATCACCACCTTTTATGTTATTTTTCGTGTGTAATTTTCATGTATGTTGTTTAGCTAGGGAAGACGTATTATACGAGTTAAAATTACAATTAATACTTTTTAGGAATGGCTGTAGGGCTTTAAGGTATAAGCGATGGCGTCTGCCGGATCGAAGCGATGAATAGGGCGGCAAGCTACGCGGCATCGACATGAATTTCTTACTATTTTCTTCTGTAAATTTATTTTTTATCGTAGTGTTATTCAGTTGTATCATGTTTCCAAATGGTCCTAATATAATGTGAATTTTTGTTTGCCAGTATTTTGGGTTTAATTAGGTTGATTATGCGTTCTAAAAATAGAGAAAAATTTATGAGGTCCATATTCATTATTTTACTTGAAGAAGGCATTCGATTTGAAAATGGCGGGCGCGGAATTGTATTATTTTATGAATATTTAGAATGAATAAAATTGAATTTCTTTGAATTTGGAACGTAAACTAACTTAGCTTTGTTGCCATATAGTTATAATTAATTTTCTGAACAAAGAGCTAATACACAAGGGTACTGTCATCAATGGTTTTCACTATGTGTGATATTTTGAGTGGATAAATGATAAAATGTACTAAGTAAATTTAATGTAGGTCCAAAATTTTGTTGCTAAAATGTTTTAGGTAAAAATCTTGAATCTTCCACATTAATCAAAATGTCTGATAACGAAATGTCTGCCGCTGATGACACTAAGAGGAAGAGGGGCCGTCCCGCCAAGGCTGGTGTTGAAATTAAGGTAAGTTAAAAAAACTCAAATCATGCTTTTATAGACTAGTCGATACACATTTCAATACCAAACACCCCTTTTCCTCTATCTTATGGTTAACTATTTTTGAAAATATACTTTATCCAAATCAAACTCAAAAGTCTTACCAGAGTTGGTAAGTTAAAAAGCTTAGTGATGTTTCTTAGAAATATACTTGAAATATACTTCCATCATCTCATCTAAAGCTTAATGTACTGTTCATTGTGCAATATAGTAAATAGGCCTATGCTTGAAACACCTATTGGTGAATATTACATTTAAACAAAAATCACTTAGGAATGTAAATGTTGATGATCGTTTGTTACTTATTGGGTATCTTTTGTAGGGAAGGTGTTTAGGGACAGCTAGGAGAAGTTAACATGTGTACATTCATTAAATAACAGGGTTCCTACTGTCTGGAAAGTCAGGGAAGCTTAAAAAAAGTTAGGGAAATGACAATTCATGTCACATTTCAGTTTCATCAGAAATTGTAAAGCCGCAGATGGAAGGTGTTGCCAAAAGTGAAAGCAGTGTAGTGGCTCGAAGAAACCCTAACACTTTTGTTATGAAAGATAATATAAATAAAGCGGAAGTCATTTGGGCTTTGCAAGTTGTTGACAATTAAATGTATTTCAATTCGTGCAATAATTTAAGTAGAATTTTTCAGTTTATGTTTCCCGAGTGTTCCATTGCCAGTGCCTTTACTCTTGTGAAGACAAGGCTGCATATTTCATTGTGCATGGGTTGGCTCCATTCTTTCAGAACAATTTACTGGACTACCTAAAATCATGTAACAACTTTGTAATTTGTTTTGATGAGGCATTGAATAAAGTTATTCAACGAGGGCAAATGGACATTGTATTCAGATTCTGGGACAAGGAAAATCATAAAGTTGTCAGTCATTGCTTGGACTGTGTTTTTTTCGATAGAAGCACCGCTGAAGAATTACTTAGCATTTCTCTGATGGTATTTCTCCTCTTCCAGTCTCTAAGTTTATACAAGTGTCAATGGATGATCCAAATGTCAATCTAAAGTTTATAACACTTCTTCAGGAACACATAAAATCTGTCACAGACAATGAAGTGTGTATTTTGATAAATCTGGGGACATGTGAGCTTCATGTTGTTCATGGTTCCTTGAGAACAGAGTGGAACCTGTCAATTGGGATACACATAGCTTATTGTGTCACATGTACTATCTGTTCACTGACTATATAGCTCTGAAGCTATACAGCTTTGAAGTTCTGTGGTGTGCAGTGGTTAGAGAATGCAATGTGCTTTCAAAGGGCATTACAAATTTGGGACCACATTGTTAAGTTTCTCAAAGAAGAAAAGCTTCCTAAAACAACTGAAAAGAGCAGCCTGTGATCCATTCCTGAAGTATATACTAGCTTTCTGCAAAACAGTTGCTGATGGATTTCAGCCTTTCCTTTTTGATAAGATTTTGTTATTTTTCCATCATTTTCCCTAAACTGACTGGCAAGACGTCTGCGTTCTTATTCTTCCATGAGAGGTGAGGCAAGGTCGGCTGTAGGGGAGAAGGAGGCCAAAATAAATGTAATTAAATTAATATTTCCAAATGAATAGTACCATAAAATTATAGTGGAAATTTTGTGAGAAGATGGTCAGGGAACTTGGGAAAATAGTCAGGTGAAAGTCAGGGAGATTTTTTTTTACAAATACTGTAGGAACCCTGAATAATATGATCTGCAAGACAATGTTGAGTTGTTACTTTTAACAGTCACAACTTTCATAGCACACTTTGTTTTTAATTCTATTTTTCTTTTAATTGCTTTTACACAATTTAAACATGAATTTATGAAAATAATTGTTTGAATGTTTCATTTTTGTGAAGCAGTGTCTGTGACTTAAATGATAGCTTATAAAATGCCATGAGCTGTATCCTAATAGTCTACTTCACGCGCCGTCGACCCTTGACGTTCACTTGATAGTTGAATTAGCAATCATGTGATCAAGTGTAGATCCGTCTGAATAGTCACAAAGTGTGATAATGCACCCCTCACACGCCTTGAGTCCAAGGGCAACAGCAATCTACCTTGACACGTCGTTGATAAGGTGTTTGATTGACAATTGTTTAATTTTTCATCTGCTAGAGATAGAGCTTGTAGAATAATGTGATCTTTGATAACACACATTAAATATACTGGTTGGTCTGTAGTGTTGTAGAGTTGTGTTGTGTTGTGTTGGATAATTTGTCATGTGCAATGAAAATAAGTCACCGCAAATCTGTAAGTAGCCTATGCTAATTCGGGCTAATAGATGGTGTTTAAAATAGTTTCTAAGATCATTGGTAGGAAGCAGCACTGCAGACTCAAAGGTGTGAAAATGATATTTTGCCGTTTAAATAGTCTGTTGCAGTCTTCGACCTCAAGTATGTGGTAAGTGTAAGTCATCGAGTCAAGTGTATTTGACTATTTTAATACAGCCCTCTTTTTAAAATCCAAGATGGTGAACTAGTTGAAACTTAAAGGAAGGTTAAAATTAGAGTGTTTGGTTATGTTAATGCGCATTTTACAAAATAAAAATGTTTTATTTTGACTTTAATAATTCATATGACTTTCTCTAAGTTACAAAAAAACATTTGTTTTGGTGGCCAGTTATAACAAGATACAGGTTTGAATATAATACTTTTTAATTTAATATCAGCTATAATCTGAAAGGATAGTAAGACGTGGTGCCAAAATAAATTAGTAGGCCAATGTCTAGTTGCGAAACAAAAATTAAATAGTTTTAGTAATATTTTTTGTTCTTTCAATTAGTCATGAAGAAACATGCATAAGGTGAGGTTATTTTTCTCATAAAGAATGTTGAAGGTGTTTAATAAATTATGTCGATGCAAAACAAATTAGTAATTTAAAAAAATTAGGGTTAAAGTCCAGAATGAATATTTTATTCAGTACTTCTCCATGCCAAGTTAATTGTAAAATAAACTATTCTTACATTATTAACAATGCATATGAGATCTCAAATGAAAACATTGCCATTGTGACCAGATATTGTCTTTAAGGCTCATTCTTTTGCTGGTAAGAACATTGTTGTACAATACTGTACATCTCAAGAAATTTTTCAACATTTGCACACGATAACCATTTCCTAGCAAATGTTGGTTTTGGCAAGGCAAACTACCTGTAGCGCTTTTATAATGTCCTCTAAAAGGTCCTCCATTTGGTTTTCAATACATTATATCAGTTCACAGTAGTCGTTGAAGCTAATTCCTTGTAAAGTGATAAATAATTTAACGCCGATTCTAAAATACACAAGTCAATGTGTGATTTTTTTTGAACTATGAAAATTAGGTTTTTGGAAAATTCAAGGTCAAATATTTTATGGTATGACCTTGACATTAAAGACTGTCCAAAACTAGTGATATTAGGTGAGTTTTTGCGTTTGACTTGGTTACGTCTTGGTTTACACTCGAGTGGTTCTGACCAAGGTGGCCTCTTTTTTTCATTTAAATAAATTTATTTAATTATTTTAAATTTAAATCTTGTCTTAACTCTGGTAGTTTTTTTAATAGAATCAGGGGATCCTTACCTTCGTGCCTTATTAAACAAAATTATTTACAATTTATTATTTTGTTCACACTTTTTATTTGTGTATTTCTAATTATATGTTTTTATTTTCTTGAGTTTAATAATTTATTTTTTAACTGTTTTCACCGATAAATTGGGATTTTTTTATTTCCTTTTTTATTTCAGGGGGCCGTGCTAAAAACTAGATACTGTACTGAAGCTATAAATCCCAAAATTTGGATTTTTTAATATCTCTTGGGTTTCTCACATTAGGTGAGCCAAATTTGAAGAAATTAAAGAGGTTAAGGTTCAAAAGTGTTGAAATACTGCATTGGATCACTTGACATGGAATGACCCTTAGCTAGTTCTTCCTGGCAAATGTATTTTCAAGCTAAATTCACGTTATTCAAGTAGTTACAGTAAAATTTGAATTTTCATAAATGCGAATTTTGCATGTCCTTAGTCATGAAAAAGCCAATTACACAGGCTGGTGTCACCCAGGGCGATTACTCATGTCACCCCCATGGACCTTCCATACCAAATCATACAAAATCCTCAGTAATATTGTTTGTACTAAATGTTACTCGTAAATCGTAATTCACATAATTGTCAAATTAACAAAATGGGACAATTTGCAGAGAAATTAAATCGGCAATAAGCAACCTTCTTACCATGGAATTAAATCCAGAATATATTCAGGAATAGTGAAATATATGTAGCCAAGCTGAATTTCTGGATTTTTAATTTAAAAAAGAAAACAAATTCTGAACAAAGGGTTAAAAAAAATTCTGTCACACTCATTAAAGAGGCTAAAAAACACAAAATTTTATGAAATGTTATACAAAACGAAAGATGTATTTATTTTCTATGCATATAAAATATAAATTTAAAATAATTATAATAACAGGTAGGAGAGGATGGGGTAATAAGTAGGGGAAATAAGATACAGTTTTTGTTTTTTGTTTATTAGTGGAAAAACTGAAAATATTTCACAAGGTACTAAGCGCCTTTACCTACAAACTGGAAAAAATTCGTTGACATTTTTGATGTTTTTCTAACTTTATTTTGTCTAATAAACTATGTCTACCAACAACTTTATCGACTCATAGTTGCCCTTTTTTACAAAAAATATATATTTTTTCATTCTTTGTTAAGATTTTTTTCTTAATATTTTTACCTGAGCTTGTGGGGCAACTAAAAGGGCTTTGTGTGGATTTTTTTAAATGTCTTTCTCATAAACAGGGAAACTGGAAAAAATATGTTTCTTACTACTCCAATTTTACATTTTTGTGGGGTATAAAATCTAAAATGTCATGTTTAGTATAGAGTAATGAGTGTGATTGAACTTTGAGCAAGATGTGCGGCTCTGGCTACTGGTTGGTACGGCAATAGGAAAATTCAATAATTCATTGAGGGTTAAAATTTATTTTATTTCTTCTAATTACTATTTTATATTTGTTCTAAGTTGTGTTGATGTAACCTAATTTTTAAAAAATATTTTTTACTACATTTGGCCTGTATTAGGCCAATATTGGGCTTGTCAAATCCTTATTTATCAATTAGTTTGACACTTGTGTGTTGCAAGTAAAATAAAAAATGGTTCTGATAGCAGAATAACATTGCATTTGGGTAAAATGTGAGTATACTCCATTCACGGTAGGAATTACTCTCTGAAAGGCTTTTATCTTACCAATATCTTACTATATAATAGATTTTGGTAGGAAAAAAGGCCTTTCAGAAAACAATTCCTACGATGAACAGACTTTAAATAATATGTGATGTATAAAATGTTATCAATATAAAATATATATTATTATGCAATTCATAGACATGGTGTTAAATTTCATATTTAAACCGCATTACTAGTTAAAAATACATTATTTGATCATAATCATGATCATGCAAATTCCCAGATTTTGAATTTTTGATCTATAGTTGGCATTTCTGAAGATGAGAAGTAAAAATTAAATATGCAGCAAAAGGGTTAAAGCCATAGTGTTGTAAATCTTGTTTCCTTAGTTCTGAGCTACCGAAGATTTTAGTAGAACACTTATAATAAATCCAAAATGTCAAGTTTTTATTCTAATGGGACTTAACACTTCCTTAAGAGGATAGATCTACTCAAACCATAACTTTTGAAAAAAAAGATATTAACTTTTTTTTTTCAATTAAAAGTGACTCACGCCATTTTGACTTCAAGCCTTAAGATCAGGGGCTCCCAAAATTTTTGAGACCGCGCAGCCCTTCACATCAGATTTTCTTCTGTACCAAAAAAAAAAAAAAGCTCGACTTTGGCTCAGTCCATTTTCAGACTGAAGGGGGGGAAAGTTGTGCATGACATCACACCAAGTTTGGAGCATTAGAATCCGGAACTCATATGAAGGGAGGGCTTTCACAAGAAAAAGCTATGAGCTTTCTTGTATAACATATTCCATTCTTTAAAATATGTAAGAGTACACATATTGAAAATGTGCATGTTGCATTTAAAAATAAGTACATTATAAGTTTTAGTTTTTCCTTATAACCACGACGCCCCAGACCATGATCGGCAACGCCCCACTTACAAAACACCAAAATATTTATTGCACATTTATTTTGAATTTACAGTGTCTGTGGCTTATCATATTATTTTAATTTGGTATTAAAATGTTGTCATTATTGATGACTTTCTCTGTTACATGTCTTGAGCCTTTGTAGAGATTTTTCAACTGTATACATTCAAGCAAAGTGTTCTTCCTGTAATGTTTCTTTGTAAAAAAAAACCTGTTCAACTCTTCTAAAACCAAGCAATTGTATTTAACCCATACACACTAAACCAAGCAATTGTATTTTAACCCATAACACACTAAAACCAAGCAATTGTATTTAACCCATAACACAGGATGATTCCTCATATTTGATTTAATTTTCGTGATGACTTAATCTAGGTTATTTGTGGACTTAAACTCATCATTGGACATCTTTGTTACGTGGAAAGGTTTATTTCCTCCGAATTTTATTATTACCGAATACCATTCTGCAGGAATAAACATTGTGGTTTTTTTTTGTGGCCAGTTCAAAGCCAAAGTCTGAATCATTTTCTAAATAAATTTGTGGTCTCTATGTTTATTACATTAATGTCTTTCTTAACTAGTTATGGACAAGTTAAACTACTTTTGAATTTCGATTTAGACCAGTACAGTTGTCATAATACATGATCACACGGCTACATCTTGAACCCTTTGATTCAACATGTTTAGAAATACACAAACTGATCTCTTGTGATTCTCTCGATGGGATGGTTTCATCTCATACGGACATACATCCTAGTTCAGAAGACGATTCATGACAGCCCAGGTTATACACATACGTACAGGCAGTCACATCTCGAATAGCTCCTCCAACAACTGGATTTAGTTTAATGACTTCCCCAGGGATGTTGCACAAAATATGTTTATGAGGGGTGAGACAGTGAATTTCACAACTCCAGGTATTCTGAAATTTAAAAAAAATCGCAGAACGTGGAATACAACGCAGCACTAATCCAAGGGCTTTGGGAGCTGGTTTTAGTACTGACTTAACCACTAGAGCTTTCAACAAAATAACTCTTGTCTATCTTCCAGATTCATTGAAGCTTACATTTTAAAACTAATTTTAGGTCATAAAATGGGTTCACTTGCTCCCGGAGGAAACCCAAAGTTTGAATATCATGCTTTTCTCCTAAAGTGCTAGCAGCTATTGTTTTAACTTATGATGTAAAAGCTGTTAAATAGTGTTGACCTTTGATGAGAAGGGCTGTGTGTGTGTGTGTTCCAAGGAGGTGATAGGGAAGGATGCGAAGAAGCGTGGAAGGTCTGCTGCTGACGAAAAGAAGGAAGTTAAGAAGTCTGATGGTGCATCCCCCGCTAAGAGAGGGAGGGGGAGACCCAAGGGTTCCACCAAGAAAAAATCAAAAGCGTCACCTAAGGTGGGATTTTTTTTTCACACATTGCTTTTACTTTTATTTGACTATTTCAGTGGCATTCTAAACTTTACTAAATCATTTACCTGGATAATCACATAAAATGCTCATGTATATATGTGTTAAATTAACATTTACCAGGTACAGTATAGTCCCAACTATCTGACTTAAAATGGAACTGAGAGGTGATCGAATAGGTAAAATGTCAGTGGGAGGGGGGGGGTTAACAATCCAAATTAAATGTGAGTGCAGAATAGGTATGAAATATGGTGGTAGTAGAAATTATTCTGCAGTATAAATACTGCAATAAATTACAGAACTATTATTTTATTCATGTTAAAAGAACAGTGGATCTTATTTACTCCATGACATTAGGAATTTAAAAGTTTGTTGTCACACTTACTTGTTCTATTCAGTCCACCTCATTACACCTTCTCTTTCAGGTCCATTCTAATCTTAACCTCCCATACACACCTATATTTTCCCATTGGGTTTGCCAGTCAGTACCCTGAACAAGGTTCTAGAAGCTCCCATTTGCACTGCATGTCCTGACCACCATAATCTAGGAGACTTGATTATCCTAGCTATGTCTTGTGATAAGTACAGCATATGTAACTCATAATTATGTAACCTATGGCCCCCAATAGCCTCATTTATTTTTGGACCAAATTTATTCTTTGGCACCTTGTTTTCCAGCACCTCTAAAAAATTTGTCATGTAAGGTAAGAGACCGCATATCACACCCATAGAGAACTAGTAAAATTATTGTTTTGTTTATTCAGAGTTTTACATTCCTTGAAAGCGGGTGATGTATTCCCACTTTTTTCTAATATTTGCCGAATAGTAAAAATCTGATCTGTTGATATGTTTTGTCAAAATCCACTCACATGAGCCCCAATTATTTCTTCTAAATATATAACTTTTATAAAATAATATGTTAGATAAAACAGAATGTTGGACAATCGAGATTACTATATATTAATTCCAAACATCTAATATTTTAAATTCTCATGTTGTTTTTGTTAATTTATAATATATGTTTCTACGATAGAACATAGGATTGAGTAAAGCAAATAACATTTGAATCAAGTTTTTTGTTCTTTATTGGTAAGTACGAGGTCCAAGCCAATAGGCTAGATTGCTGGTGACAGGTCATTGTTCCTAGCCGAGTGTACTAAGATAGGTTTTTATTGAATGGTTTCCTATTCCCCACTAAATGCAGGTACATTTTAAATGTTATCATCCTTCTCGCTAGCTTATTAGCATACCTAGTGAAAATATGTTGATAGCTAGCTAGGGCTGGCAGTATTTAGTGCACAAGTTTTCTATAAATGAATATAAGTGAATATTCTTTCACTAGGCTGTTTTATTCCTTAGTTTAACTATGTATTTTAGATTTAAAGCAGGAAGAAGTTAATATTAAATCATAATTTTAGTACATTATTATTTCCTTCCCACTCCTACTCTTAACCCTATTTTAATTTTAAAAAGGTCTAAAACATTGGATGAAAAATTGTCTGTAATCAATGCGAGAAAGATTCACTCTAAAATTATATTTAACTGAGCTCGAAAGTAAATATTGTTCCAGAAAGCATCGGTAGCGGGTCGTGGACGTGGTCGCCCAAAGAGGGAAGAGAAGAAAGAAGATATTGCAGTAGAAGATGAGGAAGAGGATGAAGACGAGGAAGAGGAAGAAGGTGACGAGTAAACAATGTCGGCCATATGGTTGTGTCGTTAATACATGAACTATGAAACCATACAAGAAGTAATTGTTTGGTATGAAATATTATTGTGGATCTGTTTTTAATACAAGTTTTATGGCAATTTGTACAAATCAGATATGCAGCCTAAACTGGAAAATTAAAGATTTACTTTAAATTTTAATTTTGTACACTCTGCTTGCTGGTTTATTTTGCTAGTTCAGCCTTTTTTGTATGTTTAAAAAAAATCTAAATCAATTCAAACCAAATATTTTGCATTCTCCAATTTTTAAGAGTAAACTTTGTGTTTAGCTTGTATTAAATAGGGGTTTTTTTAGGAAAAAAAACACTGCCAGACAAGTGGAAACATTGGAGGGATCTGTATTTTAAATGTTGTAAACATGTGTTGCAAACTCTGTGTCTGAAATTGTTTATCTCTTCATTTATTTTAAATATCAGACATGTAGTTTTTCAACATTGCCCTTATCTTAAGCATTTAGCGCCATACAAGTATAATTGTGTATGTAGATTTAGTATGTCATTCGTTTATATTCTTTTAACATTCTCAAAAGCAAAAATACAATTAATTTAAGGCACAAAAGTATACATTTTTGGTAGAACTTTACAGAACTTAAAAGAAAAATTATTTTACATGTGTTTTTAATGTAAAAAATATATAAATTCTAATATGTGGGTTAAATTACCTAAACCAGTGTATTTGTGTCTTTATATGTAACATAAGAATTGCACCATTCTGAACTTTCTTTTTATAAGTAAATGTATAAGGAAAGTACCTTTGTTTTATTTTGACTTTCCTTTAGCCGCCTTTCCCCCCCAGGTGCTTCACTTATTTTCATAAATGAATTGTAACTATTAAATAAAAGAGGAATTTCAAATTTTTGCATATTGATGTTTAAACATCAAAGAGTATGGAAGTGCAAGGCCTACACTTTGCAGAAAATTGTGGGTCCATAAGTTCACATTAAAAATACACCCTCATTATTATGTGGTCAATCTGTATTCTGCTCACTTCATATAAGTGGATCCTTTTGTGCCCAAAAATCACCGTGTTGTGTTTTGGTTGTAGATTTGTAAAACATCTTTTTTAGTAAGTGTTTAAGCCTTGCTCTTTTATCGTAGTCACTTCAGGTCTTAATTTTTTCATATTATAGTGGAATGCTGGTACGAAGTTAGGTTGGTAGTCCCTGCTCCCTTCCCCATATCATTGTTGTTTGGTCAAGATGGCTCTTAAAAAGGGATTTGCAAAGCAAGACATAATAGAAGTGTGTTTTGATGTTATTTATTGGTGGTAATAAATGGCCATATTAGATGTGATGGTAGTTGTCTAAGTTGATAATAAATACAAATATGTGAAGTCATACCAGTAACCCGTTAACTGTTTCCATGTTTGATGCCTGTGTGACAAACTAATTTCTAATTCACTATCTGATCACAGAGTATTGTGACTCACGAGTCCAAAATGTCACTCATGACATCCTGGGTTTGGGCTTGAGCATCAGGGCTAAACACTTCTGTCTTGATGGCAAATGACAGGTTTTTTTTTCTCTAGACTTCGTTAATTATAAACTCCAAGTGTGTAAGCTCACCCTTTCCAATGAATATAAAAAAAGGTACCAAATCACTCATGGCACTGTCTGGAGGGGACCACAATTAAATTGAAATTAGTTGAATAATGATATCTGAATACAGGAATCTAAACCAGGACCTTTAGCTTGGTATACTAATATTATATCACTGAGCCACCCAGGATTCGTTCCTTGCTTAGTGTCATTGTCATAATTCAACTAATCTGGAAGATTCACAAAGTGAAAATTAATAGGTGGACATAATTGAATCAGGGATCACACTACAAGCAAACATGCCTGCTCATGCATCCAAATCAACAGTAGGGATCCCAAAGATTTAAGCCAACACCATTAAACCATTTACTTCCATGCCAAATTGGTGCCGGAGATAGCCCAGGGGGACAAAAATAGCAATATGAACTCCAAGGATATTGTTTTGCATTTAACAATGTTTGTTGGTTTGCTGCTGCCATGACATGGATTTTAATAGTTTACCGTGTCATTTTAAACCATATAGTGACAACCTTAGTGTGATAGCCATTAAACATACTGATGGCACCTACACATTACCAAATCAGCTCAGCTTTGTTAAACGTTGACAAAGTCATACTTTGCAATAAATCCTAGCCTATCTAAGTTTTGAACTGTAGAATCAACTTTTGTCAAATATATTTTTAGGGGTTTGCATGCTTGGATTTTTTCATTCGAGTCTAGTATTTCTAAAAACTCCTCAGTTTAAGTATATTCATAATTTTAAAATTTTAAAGTATATTAAAATACATGTTCTTAAAATGTGAACGACACTCATTTTTATAAAAAGTAAATACTTTTGAAAAAAAATTAAACAATGGAAATATCAGTTTTTAAATTAGAAATAACACTTATAAAACACAATTTAAAAATAACACTCAAAAATATAATAAAAAGTAATTAAAATGATCTCACACTCATGTCTTTATGGATATTAAAACTAAACCAACAATAATTATAAAAAAAGTAAACATGGATAATTGCATGGTGGTTTGGAAATGTATAACAAGACAGTGTAGAAACACTATACAATAATGTAAAGTGATAGTGAAGGAAGCCAACCTGAAAGGAGAATTAGGTTAGGCCTAGATAAGAACAAATTTTTCTCTTCATGTCTTAAGTAGTTACACTTCCCACTTCTTCAAGCTTCCACAGTTGCATATTAGTTTGAATTTTCGAGAATATTACTTTTTCATTAATGTCTCTTCATATGAAAAATATTTCTGAAAATTCAAAACAATGTGCAACTGGAAGTTTGAAGACGTTGGAAGTGTAAAAGTGTAGAAAGAAAATAGAGAAGTGTGTTTGTTTATATCTAGGCGTAACCTAACTATCCTTTCAGGTTGGCTTCCTTCATTATCACTTTACATTACTGTAGAGTGCTTCTACACTGTCTCAATAAAATGTTAATAAAATCGATGTTTCAATAAGCGAATATTTCCCCAAAATATGCTTCAGTAACTTAATTTACCCTATAAGAAAACATAAGAATCACAAACAAAGAAATTTGAAGTGTTTCATATTTCGTTAATGTAATCGTGCATGATCATGTCTTCTTTTCCATTTCCATTCTTCTGCGCATTGTATGGGCTTTCGTTAGACATTATTTTATTGAGAAATGTTCTTCCATTTTTAATGCTTATAAAAGTTGATGGTGATACTTTCAAATTAAAAATAATATATCTAGCAAACATTATGAAATAGTAAATGCTTTTTTAATATAAATGTGGTTTAAATTAGGAGGGATAGCCAGCACACTTACCTTGGTGATACTGGAGTAGAAATTGTTTAGATAGAACACTATAAAAACACAAACACATTTTTAAGGACAAGCTTTCACTGTCACAGACAGCTTCATCAGGCCAAATGTGTTTTTTTTTTAGTGTTCTATCCAAACAATCTCTACTCCAGTATCACCAAGGTAAGTGTGCTGGCTATCCCTCCTAATTTAAACCATGATTTAGCCTAGTGCTTTATTCCAAATAACCTTAATATAAATGTGGTAAGTTTGGTTACATTTATTACAATAAATAAGATAAACATTGATTTTAAACAGGTTAACCAACATAGTTCTATAACTAAATAGTAACTAAACTAGAGCTAGTTTTGTAGCTAAACGTATTAATTAATACGAGTTTTAATATTTTTAAGTTTGAAAACATTTAATATAATATATTCTTAATATTACATTTTAAATTTAACATAAATTGTTATTTTAGACAGGGACCAGGTAAAAATAGTAAAAAGAATCATTCAATTATTTAGTAATCTTAACTATTTTTATTCTCATTGCTTTTGTCATGGCAACACAATTAAACAACTTCAATCAAGTATAATTCAAAATGGACGACAATGTTGAATAAATTAACCTGTCGAAAGTGGTTTTAAAGCTCTGTTACATTATTAATGTGAAAGTTGAAAGTAATTTTTAACTATTTGTTATGCAACTGAATGATTTATGTGGGAATGCTGATACTATCTCAATTAAATAGACTATGCTATTAAGTTTTAAAAATTGATTATGAAGTACATCAAGTGGAAGCTCGAAAATGAAGAGCCTACAAAATTGGATCTCGAGCTTAAGTGACAAGCTCTGGATACGAGTACTCGCAGAGCTCTATATATTTTCTTATTCTTTCTTCTTAGATTACATGTCTAGAAAAACTGTCTCACAGTCAATTGGAACATGAACATTTATTTTCAACTTTGACCTCCCAGTCATTGGCAGGGTAGTCTACTCTTATAGTAACGCCTTAGACCATGTGACAACTGAAGTGGATCACTTATTATCTACAACCAATTCTACTCGTTATGGCTATGCGCATATGTACTAACTATACCATCATGGTAGTGGCTAGGAAGGTGCAATTTAGAGGAAGTGTGTGTGTATTTGCATGGAGGAAGAGTGAAAAACCACATAGTAAAAAATTTAACCTGCATAGTACATATATTGGACCGAGATTTTAATCTCATTTCCCCCTTCATTGACAGTCCAGTCTACTGCAAGAGTGACGTCTTAACCAATTTGACCACCAAAGCGGGTCACATACTTTTAATCACTAGATACTTTTCTGGATTCTCAGTAGTGAAATGGGTTATATTTTTGGATAAAATGTTTTTTATAATGTTAAGCTATGCTACTGCACCCGACGTAAAGAGCCAAAATTTCATATTTGCTGTTTCTGAAGAAGTTAAACTTTTCTACTGCAGTGGCATGCTGTTTCCTCTCAAGATGTCTGCCACTGCTTTATCTGATTTATGCTCATTAGAAGCTATATAACAAGTGTGCCGCAACTTCCAAGAAACTGGACTCTTTCTTTCAGCAGAAAATCTATACCGTATGAAAAAGAGAGAGAAGTGTGTTAGGGATCTTATTAATAAATTAGGCAAAAACCAACAGAATATGCAATTATAGGGACTAAAAATTTGAAATCTTGTTTTCGTAGTAACATGAATTACAAATATATTTAAACTAAATTGCTTGTTTTTACAACCAAAGAAAAGGTAAATTCTGGTCCCTAATTGTCATAATATAGTGTCCTCGCTTAAACAAAAGTTCTTACATCTACAAACTCTCTGTTCTCTCCCTAAACAGAGGTCTTTTACACCTACCAACTCCCAAGGACATTAAAAAATATCAGACCTTGCAACATATCAAATGTAATGTCTAATAACATGTAGTACCAATTTTGAATTTTGAACTTTTTTTAATGCCAAAGTTTTGTACCATGCTAAAGTTTTGAAGATTTTGCACCATAAATAACTTGTACTTGTTTTGAGTAATTAGCATATCAAGTTGGCCACTTCAGGTTAATGCTGTTGGACCACTTATGATTTTTGAACTATTTCTAATGCTGAAGTTTTGTACCACAAGGAAAAGCTTTTTATATACACCCACGCATTTTTAGTATTAATTAGGAGAGTGGAAGTTTTGAAACAAAAATCAGCTTCGACTTCATTTCGAATAAAATTCCGGCTTCGAAGCTTTGTCATTAATAATAGTGACAGCTAAAATATTCAATTTATGTTCATTTATTGCCATTATGAGCTGTTTTGTACATTACAAATTAATATTCATATGGAAAAAATCTCAAGTGAATGAGTTGCATGTTGTGATAACAGTGTGATTTATCAGATTGAAACAAAATATTACAATTGTGCAATAAAACATTTTAAAAGTAATTTTAGTACATACAGTAATTTAAATAACAAAAATTTAATATTTTTTCAAGCTTAAAACAACTAACAAAAAAGATTTGAACTTCAGTTCATCTTCGAGACTATTTAATATAGTTGATTCGAGTTCTTGTCAAATCAAAAAAGTGGACTTTGCACACCCCTAGTATCAATATAATATCACCTGGCCACTCAAAGTTGATACTCTTTTACTACTTTTGTTCTTAGTATCAATGCATTAATTGGCTATTGAAAACAAAAAAAAACTAAACCTTTTGAAATGTTGGGCATGTATTACTAGAATACTAGAAATTTTAATGTTTTAAAACTGAATATGGTTATGAGCTCAATTGTAAAATTATAATTTACATATGTATGTAAATGAACTCCTTAACATGAGCCTACCTAAATTGAGTGGGCTATAAAACAACAATAATAAAAGGAAATCTGTATGTATTGGAACAAAATATGAAAACACTTAGGGCGGATAAATATGCTATCAGGAGGTTAAAGTTAGCGACCAGATAAAGGTTATCAGACACTTTAATATTGTACACGTATTATGAATTGAATTTATCTGCCGGATAGCTATCTGTAGGATAAATATATTTTTATGCAGAAAATGCAAGACTGGTACTGTTTTTACAAATTTGCACATGCATATAAACCCTGCTGCTACTGCTACAACCTAGCGAGTGACTACAACGCTCAACATTTGTAAATAATGGCGGTAACGAGTGCAGGAAACAGATGGCATCACGTGGGCGCAGAAGCTAGGTTGTCTTGCAAGTACTAAATCTGCCAAAATGTGGCCAATAGTTGGTACAACAGTTACAAAATTTCATTTATTGTACTCACATTTTGATAATTTGTTCTTATATAACCCATAATTATATAAATGGCTGGTGAGTTTTTATAAAAGTGTGAATTTAAGACCACGAGGGTGCTAATTTATTTCCTCCACTAAGGAATAGGGACAAGGGTCATTAGAAATTATTATTAAACACTTATGGTAACAAGCACCAAACCAGTTGAAATTACTACATTAGTAAGCGATACTTCTGTAGTTACATCTAAAGAAGTATTATACTCAAATAGTATCTTACTTCTAGAGTTTTGTTTGGATAGCTCAATCATGAAATACTTCTTTGGTTCGAACTATTGTAGTTTTGGGTAATTTTTTAGCCTAGCTACTAGTGATAGTAGAGTAGATAGTGGCACTTTTTATAACATATTGATTTCTTTTGTATCTTGTGAATACGACAGTGATTTTAAAAATAATTAGGTAAAAGAGAGTGGCCAAAAATTAAATTTTGCTTAGTTTTTTATATTTCACATTTATGTAAACAATTATTACATCAATTTGCTCTATAAATAGCAACAAGAGGCGTAACTAGGGCGAGGTACATGCCCTGGTTGACCTTGAGTGGCTTCGAGCAACTAAAGGGGAAGGTGGACATTGGCATTGCCACTTGGCAGGCATATGGATGATAAAGGAAACCAAACATAAAGAGAGTTAAGAGCTACTTAATATGTAGCAAATATGCAGTAGGAAGCTATCTGGAGAATAGACTATACACAATTATATTTATATAGCATACACAGATTTTTTTAAAATTCAAGTCCAAGGGATATCTAAAATAATTTGAAACATTCAAAATTCAAATTAACCAACGGGTATCTAAAATGTTTGTACATAATACATAAAAAACCTTAAAATGAAAAATTGTAAAAATTAACTCACTGTACAAAAAATGCAGACTCTATCAGTTTTTGCACTCAAGACGATTGGCCCTTTTCATTTGTTGAGGAAATGCAGAGCCATGGGAACAAAGGGTTATCTTCAAGAATTCTTATTGTTTTGCAATTTTCTTTTCGGAAATGGTTTGTTCAAGAATAGAAGCATGTTGATTAAGTTATACTTTTTAATACACACCCTCTATGATTTTAACAATGATCAAATATTGATAAAATTGACATTTTTCAATAGAAAACTGCCGGCTTCATAAAAAGAAAAGTTACAAATAATCAACATTGATACATATTTTTGAAGGGGTGGAAAATATTAACATAAAAATTTTGCTCGTTCTTGAGAAAAACTGATATTTCCAAACGTATGATTTTTTCCGCAAGACCTGTCCGATAGCTAGCGCCATCTACGGTTTCCGTGATCCATCTGTTCTTGTTGGCACGGAAGGATACTTTGGTCGGTTGTGAAGCCATGCCATGCCTTTCACCCTTACACCCACCAACCCACAAAATAGGTTTTAGACTTGCACTTGACAGGGCCAAGTGCCTTATATTACATTAGGTACTTTGGAAAAAATTAGTGATTTTGGTTTGTTGTAGCTTTCTTCTCTGGACACAATTAACAAAATCTTCAATTTCAATGATCGCATTAAAAACGTTGTCTTTTATATCTGGTTGAGATTCAGTGAATCCAACCCTCCATGATATTATTCTTTTTTTAAGGTAAGCCGATAAAGTGTTTGGCCGTATTCTTGTATGATAGCACACTTCTTTTTCACTCCCTTTTCCACTTTTCTTATCACTTCAACCATAATTCCCTGCTTTCTCTTTTACTACGAGTCGATAACTCTTAATATTTGATATTGCTGGGATTCTTGGATTTAGTTGAGATTGTTAAGTTAGGTTTGAAGTGAGTAGAAACTCGAAAAAATTAACAATATACTGTATAAACTTCGAATTATCAAAATATTTCCTTATAAAATTTGAATTAAATGTGTTATTTTTTACCATTGATTTAAATAAGAATTTAGTGGGAAATAATGGTGGGTTCTAATTATCCAGATCCTACTGTATATGGTTAATGTTGCCATTATTTCGAGGGTAGGAGTGGGGTTTCCAACTTCATGAACCCCCCCCCCCCCCCCATGGTTTCAACACTTTTGCTAAAATTAATTTTTCTCTATAAACAAAGGAAAGAAAGTGCACCAAACTTGAGGTTATATAAAAATCATTGAAAGGGTATACGAATTAAAAGATTACACAACTTATGCATTGTAGGTCTTAAAGTTCACATTTAAAACATAATTTTTGAGGTGTCGTTTCTAATTAGTTTATACTTATACCTAATCTGACAGTTCAAAAGTTACTCAAAAATCATTTGACACCTTAGCTCAGTCGGTAAAGTGTCTTATCGACTAAGCTAAAGATCCAAGGTTAAATTTATTGTATGGCCGAAGAATTTAAAATTGATGAATTAACGGTAAGGAGGCAGAGTGTTGTACTTGAGGGATGATTCGCTAACTGTAAAGAGTGCGACCTTTACTTTATATAGTGTACATTACGTTCATGGCAGTTAAAAATTTCCTTTTGACTTGCTTGGTAAAAGCGGTAACAGTTTTGCGAATCACTGTCTTGAAGCACATGATAAACATGAAATAAATCTATGGTAATATTAAAAAGTAAATGTTATAAAAGCCATCGTGGGGGATACTTTTTCTACTGTAAGACCCGCCTCGGTGGCGTAGTTGGCTAACGCGCCAGTCGTGTTGAGCTCGACCGCTGAGGACGGGGAGAGGCGTAGTTGGCTAACGCGCCAGTCGTGTTGAGCTCGACCGCTGAGGACGGGGAGATCGAGGTTCGAATCTCGGTCGGGTGAACTGGGGGTGGTTTTTCCTAAATGGTTTTCCACTCTCCCTCCACGCAAATGCGGGTTCACTTCCTCTAAATTCAACCCTCCCAATTCCTAATCCATTAGAGTAATTAGTACTTAAGCGTATAACCCGAACGGGTAGTAAGACGCGGTGCTAATTATTATTATTCTACTGTAAGCTCTTCATTGTACCAAAACGCTTGTATACCAAACTTATAAGTATAGCACGTACGGTAGGTACCAGTATCACCAGAAAAGTGTGTACGGTAAACTCATCACTAAAGATGTGTGTGCAGTAAATTCGTGTTCTCATGCATCACCCCTCCAGTTTACAATTGAGGAAGGTTAATGTTAAGCGCTGATTAGCTGGCTGCCTTGCAGCAAATCTCCCCTTTACTCTGTGAAACCACACATACAAACGGGAATATAACCCATCTTCCGAGTGGAGACAAAATAATAAAAATAAAATGGTAAGAACTGCAAATTGAAGTATAATTTCAACAATGGCTTCATAAGAATGAAAATTAGTAGAGTGAAAAGTTAAGAGCCTATAAATAAAGTTAGTGTATTGAAATTTGATATGTATGTTGCTTACAACTTTGATCCTATTTTAGGCTACTTAAAATTAACATAGAACCCCACACTTTTTTTTTTAAATTAAATATTTTGGGGAAATAATTTAGTAAGGATAGATATAGATTAAATTAAGCCTAGAATAGACAAATAACATGCTGAAGGCTATTAAGAACACAATAGGCCTAACTGGTTAAATAGAAATACTATATAATTAAGGTGCTTCCTCATTATATTGACTATGACAACATATAATTGCTAGTAAACTTGAGAGGGAGAATTGATTAAAATGAAGTATAAACTGGTCAAATGTCCTTGGATATTATAAATGATGGGCATCTGCAAGCAGATTACATGAACAAATAAATCTAACTGTTTAAGAATAATATTAAATTAGAAAAAATAAACAAGGAAAAATGCATATATAGATAGGAAATTATCGAAAGCTACAGTCAAAAAACCCTGATCATTGTACAATTCTTCCATATTTCATATCCACATATTCTGTGATTTTCTACTGTTTTAGTCTACTAAGCGCATATTGTGTAATTTTTAAACATTGTTTGGTTGGATATTGCAGTTGAAAAGAATATGCTCAAAATGAGCCTTGGGAGGGATTTGTTTTAAAGAATTGTGCAAATGATGGTCTAGGAACATGGATAGGTGTCAACTTCTACAATGAACATTTTGTAGCTGTGAAGTCAGTAGTAGATATGTTAACCTGTGAGTATGCAATATCGGTGTGTGAGTCTCAAAATGCATTCAGTAATACAAATGTAGCCTGATCAACATGAGAAACTTCGGCTGGCTGTGACTATCAAACAACTGGACTTCCACTAATAGAATCTACGGGTATAATGGAAAACACAATATTGAAAAACTAAGTTCTGTGCAAGCCAAAATTGGTGAAAGTGTTTCTACTAAGTTAAAAGATATCCAGGATATTCAATGTTTGTCAGTGTAAGCCAGGTTCTTAAAGGAAATTATGTAGATCCCCCTAAGGATATTTCTCTCAAGAAAATTCCTCTGTTTAGTAATCCAGTGATATCCTGTGACATGGAAAGGTTATTTTTTCTGAAAAGCGGCAATCAATGATCCCAGAACATAATGAAAAGTATATAATAATGTGTATTGTGCAGCAAAGTACAAATAATTCATTAATATCTGTGCCAATCACATTGTAAACACGGTAAATGTTACTTGATAAAATATTTGTTTTATAATTATGTTAGTTATTTTTATTAAAGTACATATTTAACTCCACTTTACTACATATTTTGCTGTATGATATTTCATAAAATTCCCAGCTGTAATCATCAGTATGTTCAGAAAGGGTATTTTAAATATTAGTACTCTAAATAAATAAAATAAATAAATACTCAAAAGTTGTTTCATATTGAGTTGAGCTATCATAGTTTCTTTTGTTACTATTTTTAAATTTACTTGATGAAACCTGGCTGAGGTCAACATATTTTTATCGATCGATGAAAATTTGTAGCACAACTTCCTTCGAAGGGGAAGGAAAGCTGTTGGTCCAGTACAAATGAGGTTGTAAAATATCCCTGGAAGGTATACGAGATACCTTTCTGCAAAATTGATGGGCTCTTTTTTGCTTGATTGTAGAAATTCAGTGCAAAAATCAATGAAAAAGTATTGAAATCTTGGTTCAGGATTTTTCTAATACATGTGCTTTCTCCCATATGTTGCGGGCAGTTAACACTTGTTGTGCCTCACAGTTCAGTCAGCCCCTTGTCTCTTTCCTCCGCACCTGCACAGGCCGCGCCACCCACCATCTCTACTGCCTGGACCGCTCTACAGTCCATGTTCTCGAAGCCGTCCGTGTGAGTTCCCCAATCTACTCAGCACCCATGAGAACTGCTCTTTCTATTGGCTCGCTCACATTTTCACCGCACCAATGGGAAGCTCTCTTTTTCTCCCATTGGACAAGGCCAGGCAGCGTGGAGGGTATTTAATACGGTGGTTCCTCAGTCAGAAGCGGTCAGTCAGCCTCGGCCAGTCGGAGAGTGGCTACCCACCCGGGTGAGCCACCTGTTTGAAAGCTCTATTAAACTGTCTTATGTTACGAAAGAGCAATTTGTTTAACCCTTTCTCTCCACCATCACCATACCTCCCACCACGACTCACGTTGCCAGGACTTCCTTCTGTTCCACCGCGACTAACGGTTGCCCGGAAAACTCCGTCTGTTCCACCGCAACTAACGTTGCCGGAACACTCTCGCCGACCTTTTTCATACCCCTACCCACACGTGTCTGAACACAACGTCGCTGTCGCTGTGACATCAACTAGTTACCCCCAAAGTCGAAGGGAGGGATAACACACTAATCAGCTGAAAGGCTGAGGGCACCTTCTGCTTTGAATGTATGGTAAACAAATCAGTACCAACCTTCAGGTTGTAGACTCATTATTATTATTATTACAATTTTCTAAAGCACAATTATAAATATTAATTTAATAAAGACAAGGTTTACTTATGATTTTGTTTTAATATATACAAAGCTTTAATATTACAACAAATTTACAAGAACACTTTTCAACTTTGGTTTCATAAAAGTCTCAACTAATGATTTTTAAATAATAATGCTTGTTCAATAAAAGATTTACGTGTTCACATTCAATACAATAATTAAATAAATAAATAAATAAATATACCACCAGTTGACATTAAAAAAAAATAAGTATAACTATTTAATATTTATGGGTCCTTACTGGATCCTAATAATTAAGAAAAATCACTAGAAATCAAAGTGACAATTCCAAAATATGAAAAATATTGTAAAAGCAATTTATATCAAATTTGTAAATTAAGATTTCCATAAATAAGGTAGTTTTTAAATAAACACACCTAGTTATTTAATAAGCGCATTAATCAACGAGAGAGCTTGTTTTTACTCTTTCCTGTATTTTCTTTCATGTATTATTATTTACAAGTAGTTTTTATGCAGAACATGCTTTTAGGCACATTTTGTAGTTCCTCAAAATATTAATACAGTTGAAGAAAAGAGTTTTGTCACAACTTGAAAAACCAATATATCTCATTTTGGTGGGAGATTTACCTTTCCTGCTCGTAAATTTCTTGAAAGTAAACACAGGCGTGAATATCAGAGATAGCAAGTTCATATTATGAGATTCTAATAAGTATAGAGTAGAGGTACATTACAGCCTAGATATGCAGCAAGACGCAATACAAAGATGTTATGAAAACTTTCCTCCTGATTTCAATCACATAATGTAAATTTTTTACAACAAAGAATACTGATAGATTTAAATCTAGGTGCAGATCGGAGAAATATGAAAAAACCTAATTTTATTTGACAATACAGTAGCTATGTACATTTTTACTAGTCCAAAGTACCATAATTTAATAGAAAGTTGTTTGCTGTAGTTTCATTTAAACAACAACACATCAGAGAAAATCTAGTTACTCAAGATTATTAGGAGTAATAAAGAATGATGGTAATGACAAGGAGAGGACAGGCCGGTAAAGCTATCAAGTTGTATAGAGTAGAGCTGAAAAGGTAGAGAGTGTAAACTATCTTGGAGGAGAAGGGTGGAAGTAAGAGATCTAATAAGAAGAGGACAGCAGAGGGAGTTGTTCTATAGGTGTGTAAGAGACCTCTATGGAAGAAGTGCCCTTAAGTGAAAGGGAAGTGGTGCATAGGGCTACTTTGTACTCATTGTCACATGAAGATTGAATGTAAGAAAGACAAAGAAAAGGAGGCCATGGGATTGAAGTAACTGGGAAAGAGTGGCAGTACAGGGAGTACATAAAAATAATAGAGGAAGCAAGACTAAGATGGTATGGTCATATAATAAGGATGGAAAAGGAGAGAATACTAAATCAATGATGGAGATGAAGTATGTAGGAAAAAGACCACAAAGGAGCCAAGAAAGAGCAAATCACAGAATATGTGAAAGTGAGAGGAGCATAAAGGATGCAATCAAAGTAGGAAGAAAGGTGAAAGGATCGATAAAGATGGAGGCATTTTACTAAAGTGGCCTGACCACAGGCTGGAAACAATTGATTATGATGGTGAATAGAGAACTTTGTTTTTTAAAGGTGCTTAGCGTATCAATTTTTTTTAATCTTAGTTCAACAAATAATAAATATATTAATAAAGCATATACAGTAGTTCATATTGCTAATAACTTTAGGTTTTTTATTTTTGAGAGTACAAGCGGTTTTTATCACCCCCTCTTTTTATATACATTTATTTTTTACTAGTTGTGTAAAATACAAGAAGATTTTAAGATGGTATTATCACACAGGTTCAAAACAAATAATTAAAAAAACAAACAAAAAGAGATGGGTCAAATTCACATTTTCTCAAATTCAAATTATTTAACTTTAGAATCTCAAATATGAATCTTAGCAAACATGATAAACGTGAGTTTAATTTTGCCAAATTAGTATAACTAAATTACTATATTCTCTGTTATAATGTGAATTCAAATCAAATGAAGTTGTGGTAAATTAATGATCTGGGATCAAGTTGTCAAGTTTGTCTAGTAAATGTGTAGGGCTTAACCAATAGTAGGCATCAACATAGCTCTAAAATTAAATACAAATTTAAAATCTATTTAAGCATTTTTTTTTCCTAATCTTTAATATGAAATGTTTAAGAAACCTTGAATATCAAATATACTGAAAATAACAAGACTGCATAGTTGAGAGCTTCAAGTTTTCCAGTTTACATTTAGTCAAAAACCTATGCGATGATATTATATGAAAAATGGCAGTAAAAATATGACAGCAATAGTACTTCACCCAATACGAGAATGGATTCACCACGTTAGGTCTCAACTTTGGCTGATGGTAGGGACTAGACAATAATAGCTGTATCCTGTATGATATACACAAAACTAATAATACACTTAGTAATTTTTCACCTCAGTAACATTTTTTTTAACCAACTCAAACACGACATATAAATAAATACATTTAAAAAAAATTACAAATTAAATGAGTCATATGCTAGGAAGAAAAGTAACATGCAATCAATGCAAAAGCTGCATGGTAAGTTATTTTGTAGAGTTTTAGAAATACTGGGGTACACCAACCATTCTGTAAAATATAAAAGCAACCTATCAAGGAGAGAACACAGGCGAAATAAAAAAGTTTTGAGGCTAGAAAGAAGAAGGATTCTGAACTTGAATTGGCAAATGGAGTGTAAGAGATTTTCTATTACAGCATTCAAAACAACTTTCAACGGGTTGGTTTGATTTGTTAATGTACTATAACTATAAATATGTGATGAGGACCAGGAAAACATGTCGAAAAAATCATTTTTCTGCTTTTTTTATTTCAACCAAAAGAAAACTTAATTCTGAACATTAAAAAAATTATCTCTCTAGCAATAAAATTACTTTTTTTATAATATTTCAAACATCACTATTTTTACCAATTAATGGTAAATGGCGGCCAAAGTTTAAGGCATGGTTTCATTTCCTGCACAATACCTTATTTCAAGCTAGATTTCTTGTATTATTAGTGTTGTGGTAATCCTGTTTACTGGTTGAGATCGTAGTTAACGTTTCGAACTAACAGATAGTGTTGAAATCTAAAAACCATCAATTTCGACCCGAATTGACATTTTACGCCCTGCTGAACAATTTCTTTAAGCGACATGTGGCATGGTTGGGCTGCATCACATATGTAAGCAAAGTAAAAAAGGCACCAAACTGATGAATTCAATCAAATTTGGAAAAAAAAAAAAAAAAAAAAAAAACCTTGCACACCTTAACCCGTCATTTTTTATAGGAAGCCCAATCTCAACCACCATAATTGATTGAACGTCACTAAAATTTGTCATTCTAGAAATATGTCTTGCTTGATTTATGAATAATAAAGTTCATCTCAAACATTATAAATTACTTCCAATAATATTTCCTTATGAACTATTATATAACTTCTCTTTATATCACTAAACTGGCTAAGAATATAAATTAAATAAAATTGTAATATTTTTCCGAGCCATTGTGGCAACATGAGTTACTAGTTTACAAATAAAGGGCTTCCTGTGAAAATAAAACTGTGCAGAAAAATTTAGGTCCAAACTTTCACATTTAAAGTCAAGCAAATCACAGTATTTTTAAGGGCACACTCATTTCCTAGGACCTTAATCATCTAAAGTGTTAGCAGGTAGCATTTTCTGAGTTTGACAAAAACAATTAGCCACCAGGCTAAATTTAAAAAAAAACTATCAATATACTAATGGCAAAATAAACCGTAACCATAGTATGTGGTTGAAAATCTAAGTGTGGCATTATACATTTATTATATAAAATCTTAGGTTAGAAATTTAAAAAAATCAATTTAGCCATTTCCTATGTTCACCCTTGATAATTGAAATCCTCGAGTATATGAAATGGTCTGAAAGCTTAGCTCAGTCGGCTCAGTCAGCTAACGGTCCCGGGTTCGATTCCTGGCATGGCCAAAAATTTATCATTGATGAAAATATGGGTTTACCCTTTCACATTGATAAATTGATTGGCGGGGACTGGATGTTGTGCCTGTACTAGTCCTTGATTATAAGGCATATGAAGCTATGACAGGCCTAGCCAGCCGGTAGGGGAAAATATATAACTTGAATAAAACAATGACCCAAGCCATAGGCTGGAAACATTAATGGATGTAAAAAAAATACATCAAATGAAACTTTTTTTGTTGAAAAATTGGGGTTGTACAGAATTCTATTATAGCCTATAGGCCTACCTATATAGATTTTAAAAATACAATTCATATCTTATATGCCTGTACTAAATACTTGGATAATATCAATATAATCAGTCATCTGTACACAAAACATTTACACAAAAGGTTGGTGTAGGCTTCCAGCAACTTGTGCTTCATCTTGGAACATCATGTGCAGATTTTATCTTTTAAATAGTTCCGTACTTTCGGTGGCTGGAAACTCCACGGATTTATAATCCTAAAATCAAGAACAAGATGAAATTGATAAAAATATGTGTACATTTTTTAAAAGTATCTGAACTCAAAAATTATAATGCTTAATTTGAAAGAACATGATTTTGTTGATAGTAATACATTTTTATACCATTGTCATTTAAATTTAGTTTTTTGGCAAATTTGACAATAAGTGTTTTCTTTAGTATGTTTAGTAACACGGTTATTAAAAACTTAATCAAAGGGGCAGGATGATATAGGTAGTGTGGAGAGGTGATGAGAAAACCTTCCAGCTGAGATTGGAACTTTCATTTCCATGGCCGGCAACCCAATCTAGTGCAAGTCAAGCCTTAGACCAAATGACCGCCTGGAATTTTTTTTAGCCAAAAATTGCCAATATTTTACCTTTTTTTTATTTCAAAGTGTTAACATTTTGTATGGTTTATAATATATAAGTAAGGCACGAAAGTGCAAAGTGAATTATTGCTATAAAACCAGTATTCAAAATGATGTTTATAATTAAAGATACATTATTTGAATCCAAAAGTTACAGATAAGATTGGTTTTAGTGGAGAAAAATAGTGCAATATTCTGTGGTGAGGAATCTACAACAAGAATAATGGTAGAGGGGAAAATATTGAGCTAATCAACACTTAAGCATCCAAACCTGGTGTTATGTATTTTATAGAATTTACTAGACCTGTAGCACAGCTGCCAATACTTTAAAGAAAATAACTACCAAATGTAACAAAATTTCACATTGGCTCCACTTTATCCAAGAACACAGGGCAGATTATAATGTATGCTACAAACCTTACATAGTATTGAGTGCTATGACAGCAAATAAATGTTCAAATATTGATGTTGATATTTAATTATGTTATAAAATGGTAGAAAAATCAAAGCTACCATAAAATAGTAACAAAAGTAACTTTGTATTTATGAACATAGCACACAAGTTTGGGAAAAGTGGCAGATATGGTCTACTAAGCGTCCACACCTTTGCTACTGTGACAGGTTCAATATTCAATATTCATTGATGGAAACAAGTCTTGTTGAGAGGTGTGAACGAGATGCTGAAAAGTTTGTCTCTCACCCGTCGACCAATGTGATGGTCCATTCCCTCGTCCAAGAGTTCTGCTTCCCAGTCCTCTCCCTCCTCGGTGGGGTCAAAGTTATACAGCGGCATCAGATGGTGGCGCAATCTATCCAGCCGTCTTTTACGCACCAGTATAAATGCCTGCCATACATGAGGAACATTGACTGTCAACTGTCACACATTTGTTTAATATGGACTGGAGGGTTGTTGCTTACTAGAGGCAAATCCAATAGTTTTTAGTCAGTAGGTACCAAACTAAGACTAAACAGGTCACTCTAAGTTATTGCCATGGGTGATGGGGATGGAGTCTGTCTGCTATTGTTATCAATGACTAAACACTAGTTAGTTCTCACTTCCAGGACCTTTGACTTAGTATGCCAATGCTCTTACCACTGAAATATCCAGGAGTCGTCCCAAAGCTCAGGTCTATTCTTAACTCATGTTTTAAGGCAGAGTCTGTTATGGATGTGTGAAAATCATCAGCTTCATATAAGCAATCAGATAATGCAGCCCCTTCTACTTGAGAAGGCTTTAGGCTGCCAATAGTACAATGAGATTGTATGAATGTGCACACCATGATATATAAAACTATTATATTTGTTAAGTACGGCTATAACTGCATCTAACTATTTAAATATGCAGCTAAAACCATACTTACAAACTATAATAGCTTGGCTATTTAATCCATAATTTTAATATAGTGATACTGATGACCATATTTCACTCATTTAATCAATAATACTTTTATGAACCGTCCCTCCCTTGCTGGTAAATATTCTTTTGATGATTTCTGCCAAATCTTGCCTAGGCCTTGACCAACTACAGTGAGAAAAATGAGGTCAAAAGTAGAATAAACAAACAGGGAAAATAAACAAAAAGATAACTCAATTAATTTTAGTTATTTACCAGCACGGCCAGCCCAAGGATTTCGTGTACCCTAAGTGAGACTTGAAATGTCCAATCCGGTTATATTAACACCCCTTACATGATGCAAAATAAAAAAATAATTGGGCACCACAAAAAAAAAGTGTCCTTTCACAACTCAATCAATGTGTGCAACAAATTATCATTTCCTTTTCTTTTAATATCCTAGGAAGCTTTAATTAAATAAGAAAGTGATTCACCACCAAACAATCTCATATGTCATAAAATCACAAAAATAATATTATATTATATTATAAATAATTATGAAGGTATTTAATCTTTATTTCAATAAAAATTACATTTTGTTGGGATGCATCCCTAGGAACCTTTGTGCCCTTGGCAAAAAACCAGCTAAGATGAGTCATAGCTAGGCTATAAAGAAATGAGCTTTGTGAAATTTTCAATTTTGAGATAATTTTACTTTATTAGTAAAAGTTAATCAAAAAATAAAATATACATGAGGTTAGTTGTGCTTATTTAAAAAAAAATTGTACCTATTAATGTTTATGATATAAAATGTGTAAAAATATATACTCCAAATAGTGATGATTTTCGATTATTTTTTGCCAATTTAAAAGCGTTTTAAAAGTAGCAATTCTGGTAATAGGTACCTTCTTTAAAAAATAAAAGATACTTGCACCAGGTTTTTCTAAACTATCACTTTTTTACAACAGTGAAAAGAGTTGTATATTTTTTGACATCAAACACAACAATTGGAAAAGTCATTTTCCTAGTATAAGTATTTTAATTATTAAAAAAAAAATCAAAAACATTATTTTTTATGCTTGAGCAGCAGTGAAGAAATTTGTTCTGTTTGGGTGAAGTTGCAACAGAAACACCAGTTGCAAAAACCTTCAAATTGAATTAAAATGCTTTAAAATAGATATAAGCTAGCAAATAATTTAAAATTAATAAAAGTTTTGCAATTAAAATCAGTTTTTTATGTGATATATTTACTAATTTTTAAAGCCAAATATCCGGCTGGTTCATTTTATCTTTAACATACTTCATATCCCTGCCTCCTGAGAAGAATTCTCAAATAAATATGAAATAAGAATTCACATTATTATACTAGTGAGGGAAGATGCCCCTCAGCAAAAGGAAAATTATATGTAGAACCATTAGAAATGGATTTATTTTAAAGTGTTCCGTTTATTACATTTTAAAAAAAATATTAATTTTAAATTTTTGGTAGTTCTTACAAATAAATTAAGTGTATTGAATTTTCATGGCATTTAGTAAAAGTTTAAAATTCAAATTTACTTTAAAGGTGCACTTCATCTTCACATTTAATTTTCTATGATTAATCTAAAATATATTTCACAAATTGTCAACACACACCAGTATATTAAGTTATGTTGAACATATTCCAGTCTTTGAGATGGTAAAATATTACTGTTTTAAATATTGTTTAGTTAAGCAAAATTTTCAGTATTTTATTAAAACTGAATTTTTTTCTATTTATCTAAGTCTTTTAAGCTTACTCGTAGGATACACTATTTCATACACTTCTATATAGTGAATTTTAGTTTTTAATTATAAATATTATACTATGCCAAGAAATATTGAAGATGGCACGATGGTGCTAACTTGTGAAATTTGGGCTCACCACTGCCGAGAGCATGAGAGCTATAATGACAACTCCTAGAGGAACAATAACAAATGGTACGCCAGATGGTTCTACAGCAGTGTCAGCAGGAACAGTGGGAACCTCGCCAGTAGGAGAGGAAAGTGTAAGCACCAAGCCATTCATAGTAGATGGTAAGGTGGATAACGATGTAGTATTATTATCAAACATTTTTCTTCAAGCTGGAAATAAAATGATACATAAATAAATACAGTTGAAGTGACAACATAATGTCATAATTCAATTCTTAAATGTTTTGTAAGGTACAATGGTCCATATTTTATGAAAGTTGTTTCTGAAGAATAAATGCACTTTTATAATATGATCACTAGGTGGAAATTACCATGTCCAGATTCACCATTCAATTTAGTTATATATTGAAAATGACACCCTGACACAAGAATCGAACCATGGATCTTTAACTTAGCGCAAATGCTTTACACTTGAGCTATCCAGGAACTGCCCAAGTCCAGATTAATTCTTTAGTCATAGTTTAAGCCTGTCTATGATGTGTGTGAATTTAATCAGCTACTCGGAGCTATCTTTGAACCACATCTACCTAGCCACTAAGGCCGACGTTTATACCGCCGCTCACACAATAGATGAAATTTTAGGTTGGTATGGGTATAGCCTTGTTTTGAAATATGTTCATCAGTGGGCATGAGGACAAAAGTGTCTCAGTTGAGTGTGCTAAAGTGTTTTCCCAATTTTACTCCATACAACTGCAGATACACTTGTTTAAATTCTACCTTCCTCAGCCTTAGATCACTACCGTAAATCTGTGTGTATTCTAGATGAGCATTAATACTCTGAGCATGTATGTGAACAAATAAATTCTATAGGCAGATCAAAATCAGTATGATGAGGAAATTGGTAAGTAGTCCTAGCAAACCCTTTAGTTATATCATCCAGTGGCACCCATCCAAAGGGTCAAGGTGGTGGTGTCGCAAAACTTGCAACAAGGGTGGGGTAGAGAGTAGAAAAATAAATTTAAAGGAGACAAAGAGAGGGGTGAGGCAAAAGAAAATGAAGGGAACCCACTCTAAATAGCTTGTCAAGGCAGTGAGTGTTCAAACAATGGCTGGGAGAGATTCATTAGATACCCCTTAGGTCCTAAGATTCCTTGGGGTGTGAGTCTGTAGACATCAAAAACACTCCACACCGTCTCGCAACACTGGTTTTCCTTGGACCTTGGTAGTATGGTTCAAAATAAATAAGTTGCCCTAAACATCTTTAACACTAAATATCTAACTCTTTTTAACATATAGGGAATAAGAGCTGGTCCTAGGCAATTTATGGCCCCCTGCAAATTGTAAAAGGTGGGCCCCATATGATTTTTTTTTATAAAAGATTGGGGCAGTCAAGAGCATGACAAGTTAGACTAAACAAAAAACCTAATAGGGTAGTTATGTTTTATATGATCTTGAAAAATTACTCATAAACAATGCATATAATGTAATTTTTATACAAAAGTACAGTAGACTCTCGGCTATCCGACCTGCAGGAATGCCGAGCACAATTTCTCCACCATGTGATGATTCATGTCACAACAAGAAAGGAACGTTGCCTAGCAAGTGCACCATCAGTCTGTATCCAGAGGTCGGTCTGTGTAGTTCAGCCGTTCGTGGATTGTTAATTTATGTTATAAAGTGTGTATAGAGTCCAACGTATTGTTGGTTGACTTTCATTTTTAAGTGAAATATGGGTGACAAACGAAAGAAAGTGGTAGGAACTTTGGAAGAAAAACTACAAGCAATAAAAAGAATGGATTCTGGTGAATCGGCAAAGAAAATTGCATTCGATTTAGGATTTGGAAAAACTACTGTGGATGATTGGTGAAAAAATCGCACAGAGATTGAAAAATGGTGTTCTAAGCAAGCAAGTGGCAGTGGTGTGAAAGTTAGAAAAACTGTGTAAAAAGGCAAACACGTGGAAGTTGAAGAGGCTTTAATCTGTGGTATGAAAATGTGACGGGGAAAGGAATGTTGGTTTCAGGCCCCTTGCTCCAAGAAAAAGCAATTCAGTTTAAAAAAAAGATTGAAGGAAATGATGGTGAATTTATTGCCAGTGACGGGTGGCTTAGTGGCTGGAAGAAACGTTATGGTGTTCGACAAATGACAATTAGTGGTGAAGCTTTGTCTGCAAACAGTGACACATTACCTGATTTTTAAAAACACCTTTTTGACTTGTTTGATAAAGAAGGTATTTCTGGAGAACAATGGTACAACTGTAATGAGATGGAGTTGAAATACCAGATGTTGCCATCTAAAGCACTAGCATCTAAACAGGAAATGACCACACCAGGGTTCAATAAGAGTAAGGACCGCGTTACAGTTTTAGCTTGTAGTAACACAACCAGAAACTATAAGCTGAGAATGACGTTGATTGGAAAATCTCACAAGCCTAAATCTTTTAAAAATCTTAAAGATTTAAATTCTCTGCCCCTGTATTATACTCACCAAAAAAAAGGCATGGTTGAATGGATAAATTTTCCAAAACTGGTTTGAACAGGAATTTGTGCGAAAAGTTGAGAAACATTTAGCTGAAAACAATTTACAAAGGACAGCAATACTAGTTTTGGATATCGCTCTTTTGCACCCAGCAAATGACCAATTAAAAGATGGAGAGATAAAAGCTTTGTTTTTGCCTGCAAATATTACATCTGTATGTCAGCCAATGGATCAGGGAGTGCTGGAATCTTTGAAAAAGAAATATCGATGTAGGTTACTAAGCAATATCATAAAGGCCATTGATAACATTACAGAATTTGCAGTCGCATTAAAGTCAGTTGACATGCTCGATGTTATCAGATGGGTGTCCGAGGCATGAGATGATATTCCATCTGTAACACTTGTGCGATCATGGAAAATTTTGATGGATCACAGAGCCAGTGAGAACTGGGACGAGGTAGAAGAGCAATGCGATGTGGAAGATGCAAGTGATAAAACTGAGATTGTTTCGCTGTTAGAAAAAGTTTCCGGATGCAAGGAAGCTTCGTTGGAAGACATTACAGAATGGATGGCAAATGACAAAATTGAAGAAACCACAAATGTTGTAGCGATGGTGTTAAATGAACAGCTGATTGAAGAGGAACAAGATAATGAACCCTCTGATCGTATAACCCACTCTGAAGGTCTGCAGGCGATCAAGATGGCGCTGGAGTATATTGGCCAGCAACAAGAGGCAACACCAGCAGATATCATTTGTTTACATAAGTGGAAGGACACATCGGCAAGGAATCTATGCGAGGAAAGAAGCAGATCTCGATTATAAACTTTTTCAACCCTTAGGCAATGTAGTTTTAGTTTATAGTTATAATATTTTGGTTTATATTAAGTGGACTTGACTGAAAACTTTCTTTTAAATGAAAACTCACATGAAAATTTATTCAACTTATTGTTCGTTAAACATTTCGTTTCAGCCTTCAAATAAATGTTTCGTGAAAGGTATGTACATATTTTTATTTTGTTTCCTTATAATTCAGTAATTATTGTATGTTGTTAATAAGGACAAATTAATATGACCTAAGTCTTCAAATAGCAACAAGTACAGTACATACTGTACATTATGTTCAACCCAATAGTGGCGGTCATTAACATTGCAGGGGCTAATATGCCTATAGCTCCGGGGTATCTGACCTGGTTGACCGCCACATTAGGTCGGGTAGCTGAGTCTATTGTACAAATAATTTTAACATTTTCATAATTTTTTTTTTTGCTGTAATATCATCAGCTTTTATGTCGATGTTTAGCTGACGACAGATAGTATTCCAAATATAAATTATGATGAATCCTGTCAATCTATCTTGTGTCATAGTAGACTTCAAATATGTCTTTATTAACCTTAATTTGTAAAAGCTTCTTTCCGCTGATACTACAGTTAAAGTCACTGTAAGTAATAAACTTCTACAAGCCCCTTCTGGTTTAAAAATTCCAATACCTTAAATGGTGTCACAATTTATTGTGGAATCATTTGAGCTAAGGTGGATAACTCAGAGGCTAATTATGCTTTATTCAAGTCAGTGTACCCATTTTTACCTTTTAAAAAACTCTATAGGCTGTTACATGTATGTTAAAGTGTTTTTTAAAATTACTTTATGTTTTAATTTACAGTTTGAAATAGTGAAACAAAAATCCAAAATTATCTTCATATTTTTTAAAGCAGATCTTCCAGCAATTGTAATGACTAAGGAAACATCAAACAAGCTGTTAAAAAATTCAACTTTGAATTTCAGTTTTAGGTCCACAACTGATTTGTCTTCAAATGTATAGTTGAATTGTCTTTTAAAGCGCGATACACTTTTCAGGAAATTTAGGGACTATTTCAAGTTCATGCAATATCTCTTTAGCGAGTTTCACTGCTTCCATGAACCTTGTCTCCTTATAAGTCTTCAATCTTGTATCCATCAAGCTGCAGATTTTCCTTTCTCACTCAGTTTATTTATATAACAGTACAAATGATAAACCAAAATGAATACACCTCTATAAGTAGACTTGACACTTTAGAGTGGCACACAGCATCTCTACTATGTGTACATTTTCTTTTAAAGCTCTTGTAAAAACTGGAGTACTGGTTTCAAGTGATCATGATTCAAGGAACATAAGTTGGATATAAGCTTATTTGAGTTTAAAAATAAAGAAAAAGAGGCCATGATGTCCTGGTGCTAATGAGAAGCAAACGAACAAACACACTATACCAAATTAGAGCAAGTCGTTTGTGACGAATATTTCAAAGTGAACCGTTTCTTTAGCCGAATGAATCAAACTACAAGAAGAAATGACACAAGACAATCGGAATTCTTCAGCTAATCTCAGACGCACAAACAAAGTGACTAGAAGTTTATAGTTTTTAAATGCTCAGCAATGTTACCACCCTACAACTTCAAACAATAAGTATTATTGTCTTAATATCTATAATTACATTGGATGGTTATTAGGACGTAGGCTATTAAATACAAATATTCTTGCAGCATCCCACAAAACTCAAATCTTTCTAAAACTATCACTAATCTAACAGTTGGTGTTGTTGTGGCTACTCTCATATTTTTTCTATCCTTTTTATCTATATATTTCAACAATTTTTTTAAAAAAGGACAGCCTTTTGGTGCCTCTCATCCTTGGCTACCCCCCACGGATGCATCGCTCTCATAGGCCAAGAATCGGCCCTGAGAGACTAAATGAAGTTCTGTCAATGTCATTAAAATAAAAGTTTTCTCATAAAAATTAACTGTATCTATATTTAGGCATATATTTTACATAATTATTTTAATAAACTTACGTTCCTTTAATGATCTCTCATGTTATTATTTATGGCTACAGCAATACAGTGTTTATATAGTCTACCTAGTTGGTTATTATACTATATCGTAGTGAAAACATCTTTTCACTTTATGAGGTACATTTTGTTATATTTGGCAGAAGTTATAGAACAGATTGATATAAACATATCTCCTATGTTTATACTTTATGTTATTCCTCTAACATGTCCCTATTTAATGTCTTACAATTCTATACAAATTTCCTTTTTTCCTCCGTTTGTGTTCTTTGGTTTCCTCTTTTAGGAAGTTGCGTTGCACGTTTCACACTCCTCCATGATAAGTTCCAATAGGATGAAACCTAGGTCTGGGGGATTGAGCGGTAATAATTGATTTTATTTAAAAGGCAGCCATTTAATCTTTGTCCAATGACAGCAATGTAAAGTGTGAAGTGTGTTCTTTTCATTGTAAAAACATATTTTGTTCTTTCCTTTTTATATGTTTCTATCAATCTTTCCTGTACCTTCTTCAAATATAACAACACATTATATTATGTGTAATAAACAGGGCCCAGAATTTGATGACTTTTTTTTGTTCATCACATACAATGCTCATAGTTACATAAGCTCTGTTCCCTTTGTTGTGGAAATGTATATTTTATAGGTCTTTTTTGTCATGGAATTTTAGGTAATATTTCGTTGGTTTTTGACCTTAAAAGTCATTTGCAAGCTTCTATAGGAATCTTTGAGTAACTTTTAGATATGTTCAAGACATTTTAAGGTATTCATATTGAATAAGTATATTTTTTAAATGCACATATTTTCCCAACACACAGATGTTGGAATGAGAAGATAATGTAGGCCATGAGCTTTGTATTCTCTTTGCTTGTATTGTTGAAAATATATAATACAGCCCAATGTAAAATGAATAGAAGGTAGCGCCAGTTAAGGAAATACATCTGATTGGATGAGCTTATGACGTCACTCAGTATGCATGGCAGCACTTTCATACACAAAGCTATATGGAAGATAAATTAATTTGTTAAAAGTCATGTCACGTTTTGGAACTTTAAATAATCAACGACCCTTTAAAAATTACACCAATGCCCAATTAGCATCATTAGTCTACTTAATAAATTTAAAAAAAATGTATGTTTGGCTCTCTTCACATTAAATTATAACTGCTGTGTACTGGGTGACAGCTAATGACATAATCAGTGTACTCCAAGAGGCACTAGCTGTATATTATATTTACAATGGTACACCAACCATTTAGAAAAACCATCCTCAGTACACCAGACCAGTATCAAACCATAATCTCCCTGTCATTGGCAGTCTAGTATATTGCGAGAGTAGCGCCTTAGCCTATGGAGCCACTGCAACTAAGCTGGATAGCGTTGTGTTGGGAGGGGGTAGCTATGGCTTCTGAAGAAGATATTTGTAAATCAATATTATATTTATTAGAGCAAGAAAGATTTCATTGCATGGATAGTTTTTAGTTAACATTTTGCAAAGCACGTGTTTGATTTAGTAATGTGCATTTATCACAACTTTTTGTTCATATTTTAAGGCCAATTTTTGAAAATTTGAAGTCAGTTTTTAGGTAATTTTTGTTATTTTTAGGTCATAAAGTTCTGGTCCCTGGTAATAATATTTTATGTCTTGTATGTTTTTTTAATCTATAGCATGTCTTTTTTCATGTTGGGCACTCCGGAGGATTAATGTTAACAGAGTTTGGTCACTTTCCCCCACATTGTTCCTCTTCACTAGGGAGGTGGGTCACTTTCTCCCGTAAGAATAGCATTGATCAGTGGCGGACTTGGAAAAAAATATTTTGGGTGGTTGACATGTCTTTCGAGTTTTATCTTGGACCCGATGACTTTTTCCATAGAATAATATTGATACTTCTCAAAGTGGGTCAGTGGTGGATAAGGAAATATTATTTTGGGGGTTGACAATTCTAGTTTTAGCATTATCCTCCTCAAGTCGGAGTTTGGTCACTTTCTTCATATTGATCCTTCCATTGAGCAAGTTGGTCACTTTCTCTCTTAGAATAGCTTTATCAGTGGTAGATCAGGAAATATTATTTTGGGTGGCTTGATAACCATGTTATTTTGGTTTAAAATAACTCAAAGGGGTAGAAATATGCGGTAAAAAAAACTTTTTAATGGGTAAGCCTAACTTGTTCTGTAGGCCTAGTCTGGTTAGTGTAACTTTAGGAGCTGCCTCGGTCAATGAGAAAGTGTAAATCTCTGTCGGGCCAAACAACTTAAAATACAAATTAGCTGTGTTTTTTCTGGAACTTCTTCTCTATTCTGTCAAAGCTTGTACGCCCTTTCACCCTTCTTCACCTACAACCACCCTTTGTCATGTCAATAAGAGGGGAAAACACAACTTCTTATCTCAAGGTTAAGAGGAAAGTTCGCTGATTTGTCAAATATTTTAAGATTTTCTGTTGTGAGCCTTTCAAAAAATTACTATAATACGTTAGAGAAGGCTAGGTCTAGAGCCTGCTTCATCAATACTAGTCTCATAGCTCTGAAAATATGTTATAAAGTTGTTGAAAATGAGATGTCACATTTTCTTACATTTGTTTTCCAGTGATAAACTAAAACTACAGGTTTGTTAATGAAAAAGAGCTGTGTTGAAATCTTTCAACTTTATTTTGAGGTGAACCATATTTTGAAATAGCACATCATAGAATTAAATATTACATTAGAGCTGAACATCTGCACGGCAATTTCTTGCTAATTGAAACCCCCTTAATAATGTTCCTTTTCTTGATTATTGATTTTTTGAATCATTCACTTAGGCGATGAGTAAGAAGCTACACCCCATCCCCACTGAGTAAACATATCCGCCAAACAAGTTTGTTGAACAGAAATACTGTCAAACAATTCTTGTTTGTCCGAATAAACATAAGAAATGTTTCTAAGAAACATTATGTGTTCGTGAAATCTATTCTTGAAGGCATGATGAAACAGTTGTATTCGTTATAAGGTCATCTAGTTGCAATGCTACAGGTTAAGTAGAGGTTAGCAAGCGTCAGCCCTGTAGGTGGTGGCAAACAGAAATATTAATATAATGAGTATGATTTCCAGGCCGACTTTCTCTGTTGCTTCTTCCTTTGTATGTTTTTGGATGCTTAGCAGAGACCTATGATAGTGGGGTACTGCACTGTGAACTTTTGTTAGAAGATGACAGCCCTGGGGGAGCATTCATAAGTTTATCATCATCTCCATTATTGTCACTGCGTGTTTGAGGTTTGGGTAGAGGCTTACTGGAGAATATCTGCTAAAAACTTAAAATATTTGAATCCTCACCAAAATTTCTTTTTCTCGCCTGTTCCCATCACTGACGTGGTCATCACGACTTTTTTTTCCTCCCTTCAATACTGAACTATAAGACTTGCGATTTTTTTTTTCTTGAACTCATCCACGCCATTAATACCTAATTCCTGCAATAATGTTATTTATTGTTGGGGTCCCAAAGCAAACAATTTGACTCTACAGATGAATTAAAAACATCAATGTTTCTTGAGTCCAGAATTCTTAACTCATATGTCTGCTACAAAACTGCACACACACATACTCATGATATAGTCACAATTTACAAACTTTTCACTGAAAGGCACAGCAACAGACTGGGTATTGCAACAAACTAAACAAAAAGTTTGCTCCTGACTTGGAACATTTATAATAAACAAAGATGGTTAGGCCTTCCCCCCTCCATGATCTTGTTTTGTTTTGTTAGGTGTCCACATAACAGAAGACGAAACATTGTTTGTCGAGCATCACAATGTTAGCTGAATATGTTTGCCCATTGTGGACATAGCATTATAATAATATGCTAGGCACTAAATCTACTAACGTGCCTATTCAATTATCTTTTTTTTAAGTCCATGCAAGCCTATTTATTTTATTTTGATACACAAGAACTGTCTAGTAACAGCAGTAACTTACATTTTTTTTAGCTTTTAGAAAATACAAAAACAAAATATGCAGCCAACAATGATACCATTTTACTATATTATTAGTGTTATTGATAATATCTATCAAAAGTGACAGCTGCTGATCACAAGACTTGATGTATAAATAAGTTAAAGTAGCTCTATAAGCTGTTATACTCTTTAATTGTAGCCTACAGGTCTTATGGAGTATACAGTTGCCAGATTTTATCTGTATGAGGTAGATTGACAATTTTTATATAAAACTGTTATAAAGTTATACAGCTCTATGGTAATACATTTGAAGTTTGATTTATGTAAATAATTGTGTAATGTTGTTATTATTTTTTGAACTTTTTTATTTATTTATTTATTTATTTATGACACTGTTTCCATGCACTTTAAGAGCTTGTTGGTGGAAACTATATATGATAAAATACCATTAGCAGAATATAGACAAAAATGTTTAGCAAGGAATATCATATAATATTCATACAATCATGATAAGGTATGTGATTTACAAATAAAAATACAGTAAGGTGTCTTGGTGTATTGTCAATGTAGAGGTGTTTCAAGCATTTTGCCTGCACAAATTGAATGAGCATGCATGATTGCTCATACAGAGGAAGTTGGCTGTCACAGACGGCAACATATACGCTCGTGTTGTGTGTGGTTACCGAGTTCTTTCCCATATTCATGGCAAACAGTTAGCTGTGATTTTTGTTCAGTATCACAATGGTGGTGATAGCGGTCGGTAGTTTCTTGTTGAAACAAGATAAGAAAAATTGAAAATAATGATTGATATGCTTGTATGTAAATTACTGTAAAACTTCAATGTTAAACAGACTGAATTGTAAACAGTTAAAAATTTTCACTATAATGACATCTAAAGAGACTTTTAATTTTTCATAATATAGTAGGGCACAAGATTGGGATGAAGGATACAACATTCAGAGAATCAGTACCTGTAAAGAACCGTCTTTTTGGTCTTACTCTGGTTGTAATATGTACCATGTTGTGGATTCCACAATGTAGAGTCATTTTCATACTCTTGTATTTAGTTCAAGGCACTTTTAAGTGTTCCATTCCATTGTTGAGTTGCATGGTCCCATGTAAAGTTAATATTCTATCAAAGATGCAGCACACAGTATGAAAACTAACATAAAACATCCAAAATGAGCATACACAGGCACAAAAGATTTTCTCTGGAACATGTGCAAATGACAAATGACTGATAGCGTGCAGAGTGTGCGTGAGCATAATAATAATTCCATATCATCATAATTGGCACTCGATCACGGGGCTATAAATACCAATTATCTCACAATCAATTCAAGAACGTTTCAAAATTATGCATTTTTTCTAGCAATAATGTTGGACGAAACTACAGACATTGCAAAGCTCTCTAAACTTTCAACAGTCCTTCGATATGTGAAAGATGGCAACATTTATTGGTTTTTCAGATGTCAGCAGTGATCGCACTGCAATTGTTTTAAGTGAACTTGGTTTTTGAATCCTTTCTTGTTTCAATTGTGAGCAGAAACTTGTAGCACAAGCGTATGATGGAGCCACTACATTTTCTGGACATTTAAATGGTGTACTAACGCTTGTGAAAAAGAGGTGCCCAGATGCACTCTTCAGCCGCTGTTATGCTCACAAACTCAATATAGTTCTTTCTCAGTCTGTGAATCATATAACAGAATGCAAGATATTTTTTAGACAGTGAGTGGCATTCCAAATTTCTTTCCACATTCATTGAAACACATTAACGCTATTAATCAAACTGAGGTAAAGAAGCGGTTTCCAACAGTTGCCACTACAAGGTGGAGTTACAATTCCAGAATTATGAACACGGTGAATGAAAATAAAACAGAACTCATAAAGTTTTTTGAAAATATTGATGAAAATCCAGATAGATGTGATACTGATGCTTTCATGACTGCTAAAGGTTATGCGTCATCATTGAGAGATTTTGATTTCACCTTTCTATTGAAAGTTGTCAGCAACATTTATTCTCTCACCGACCCATTATTCTAAATTCTTGAAACCAAAACTTTCAAAGTGAAATACATCGATAAAGTAAAAGAGACGATTTCTCACTTCAGAGATGCTAGAAACGACTTTGAAGAGAACTATAGAAATTAGAAGATGATGACAATGTGGAAGCTCCTAAGAAGAGACATAGAAAAGATGACTCATAGAATCCCAAAAAATAAATATGTGCGTCTTTATAATGAAACTATTGACACCAATGTTGGGCAAATGGAGCTGAGGTTTCAAGATCTTATTGAGCTGCTAGATTCAAAAAAATTCCAAAGCTTCAAATCTTGATTTCCTAACAGTTTAGTTTTGTCACTTAAGTCAAGCCACAGTAGTCTTTTCAATTTTGATAATTTTCGGAGTGAATTAATGTTGATTTACAGACAAGACTGACAGAAATTATGAAGTTCCTGGAAGAAACGTTCCAAGAAACATATAAATTATATTGTTTGGTATCAACAATACCAGTGAGCACATCCATTGTTTGAAACATATTAAGACGACTGAGCGTAGCACCCAGTGTGAGAATAGGTTATCCACACTTTCCCTGTTGTCAGATGAAAAAGGCTTGCTTGATGAACTGCAAGGTCAAAAATCATTCTATGACGGTGTTATCGACAAATTCATTCAGAAAGGTGACAGAAGGATTGCACTATTATACAAATAAAGGTAAGATTCAACTATTAATTTTTTTTTACTTGTTTACTTATTTGTTTATTTTTATTCATGTTTTTGCTTAATTTATTTCTTTATTTATGTGTATGTTTGTTTATTCCATGTCTAAATATTGTGAATCGGTTGGAGAGAGCTAAATTTCCTGCTCTATGACCTGTTAAAGTGTATTTGCTAAGTTACATATTGTACATTATATGGAGAGTATTTCTCTTTAGCCCCACAATGAAAGGTGTTTTCAAACCAAGTCTTCTTTGAAAAAAGTTACTGCACACCAATGTATACCTTATTGTATCATATATTAAACAAAAAGTTAAATAAATGCATTACAGACTGTAATAGGCTGTTTTATTGCAATTGCTGAGACAATGGTAAATATTTTAAAATATACCCTAGTATTACAAGGTTCTAAGTGACATAAATGATAAAACAAAGTTCTAAGTACCACATACAACCTTGTAACTCATATTAAAACAAAAAAGCACATATAACTATTTAACAATGAATATAAAATAGGCTAGGAAGGTGCTACACTCTGTAGAGCAAGCTCAGAAGGTAGCCTCTGACACATAGAACCTTGTAATACTCATAACTAAAAATGACAAAAAAAAAGTTACTTAGAACCTTGCGACAATTGTTAATTAATGTGATATTGCATAGTATTTAATAATTATCACCTAAAGTTTATAAAAAATACGACAACTCTAACATACACTGTCTATACAAGGGAATCTGTTTTCTTTGTCAGTTTTTATGACTAGGTTATCAACATAAACAATAACCAAAGAAATAATAATATAATAATATAATAATATAATAATAATAATAATAATAATAATAATAATAAAATAATAATAATAATAATAATAATTAATAATATAAGAGTTTATCAAAACCTATTTATGTCAAGGAATAAAAGAATGATTCAAGTCATACAAATAGCATATCGATGTTTGGGAATTTAAAAGTTTCAATCATGGTTTAGTGTCACTCTGTAAATTTTACTTTTCATCACATCTTAATTTGATGTATTTCAAAAACATCAACAACGTTACTAAAAATAAATCGTTCCCACCCACCTATCATGGATATGGTAAGAACTGGCAATTATCCATGAACATGATTCAAGTTCATTGAGGGCATGTCATTGTTTTTAAGGGTTTTGCTGTCTGGTTTAAAAATAATACCAATCACTTCAATTTCTCCATCTTCAAACAAATTAGACAAACTCACTACATATCTATAATTTACCGCCTTTATCTTTCCTCTCTCGAAATTAACATGAAGATTATCACCAACTTTGATAGCCTTTGGCACCAAAAGCTCTAAATATAGTCTTAATTGATTCTAGCAAGTTAACATCTTTAAGGCTATATCAACAATGTTCTTGTGGTAAAGTGTTCGCCTCAAGACCTGATGTTCGTGGGTTCAAACCCGGCCAGGGTCGACAAATTTTTCTTGATCAACATTAAATCTGTAGCACAACTTCCTTAGGAGGGGGAGTAAAGCTGTCGATTCGATATTGATTGTGGCATATAAAAAACCCTATAAGGTGTGTGAAAATAGCTTTCCCAGCAAAATTGATAGGACCTTTTGCTCTTGCTCATATAAATTCTCATGTGCTGATATGATAAGTCCGTTCAGAAAGTGCGGGTTAGATACCTCAACTAAATAAATTAATAAATTCAACAATATTATCTTCTATAATCTATGGGATCATCACTGTCACTTTCCTATACAATGGCAACAGCTTTTTAGCTTCTTCTTGTCTTTAGGTTTTTATTTTATTTTTGCAGCATAGACCTACTCCTATCATGTGATTACTTTTGGTTTAGAATCCACTTTTATTTTGCTAATTTTTGGAGTTTTTTTACTTTGCTGAGGAGGAGATCATCAAATGAATATTATTATTATTATTATTATTAGCACCACGTCTTACTACCTTTTCGGGTTATACGCACTTACGCTAATGTGTGATGGTAGGGTGATTGTGAGATGAAATGGAGGACCTAAAGTTTAACGTGGAATCCGAACCACGGTGGAGACCTGGCATTCCTCACATTCACAAGTTGTGATTAATACACATCTTGTCAGAGGTGAAGGAAGGGTTCGTCAATCAGATAAATCTGTGCCGAGACCGAGGATTGAACCCCGGACCACCATCACAGAAGTCTGACACCTTACCCCTAGACCACCAGGTCACCATCAAATGAATAATTGGAACTAGTAGCCTAATTAAATTTCTAATGAGAAAGAAGAGGTTAATTAGGAGAAAAGATCAGGCTCAGAAATCAGGTTGGTAAGAAGGACCTGGTGTAAAGTGGTCAGGGTTTTAGGCTCTTAGTTCTTGACCCTTTCATTTACATATCTGTTTGCCATTATTTATTTTGTTAATTTAATGACATTCTTGAAATACATAAATTCATTATTGATGTAACGGGCTTGCAAGTTATAATAGTCCAGAAAAGCCATTACAAAGTGCCCAGAATATTCAAAGATTTTAATAACAGTTTAGATTTAATTTTACAAAATCCCCCCAGGTTTATTAGAAATGATGCTAACATAATCAAGATACTGAGAATATCTTACTTCTGGTATGTTATTTTTATGCAATCAGTGAGGCCTATTCCAACAAATAGTCTTCAGCACCTATTGTGTATTATTAGTCTTTTCTAGGCCTAATTTAATCTGTATTCATCATTAATAAGTTTTTCAGCTAAAATGACTAGATATAAGAAAGTGTGGGGTATTATGTTAGTTGTAAGTAGCCTAAGACATAATCAAAGTTGTAAGCAACATATATTCTAAATTTCAACTCAACTTCCTTTTTAGGTCTTTAACTTTTAAATCTAGAAGTTTTCATTCTCAGAAAGTCATTGTTTGATTATAGCTTCATTTAAATTTATTACTTTTACTATTCACTTTAATAGGGCATTGTGCTTATTTAGTTTCACTTATACCCGGAAGCTGTGGTTTTACAGTGGACAAGGGAGGTTTGGCACAAACAAATTGCCAATCAGCGTATTAGTTTTCAGCATCGGTGGTTTGGTATATTGAGAAAGGAAGCATTGAACGCACACACTTGGACCCTGTTAGCACTCGACTATGTAGGATGTTACACAGATTTGCGCACAATAAGCTATTTGGAATCATGGAGATAATTGGGAGGAAATAGGGTCCCCTAAGGGGAATTAAACTAAGTGGCTGATTCATTTTCAAGGGAAATTATACTCCAGATGATGTAGTAAAGTCTAGCATAACTTTTTGATTATTTAGTATTAAAATATAAAATGTGATAAATTAAAAGTGCACTATCAACTTTGTAATGTCTACTAGATACAAAATATAACTTCAGACTCAACCTCAACAACTTAAATTCTTGTTATTTGCACAAGTTTTCCCATCCCCAAGAGTAGGCCTAGTCACTACCTCCGACAAGTTATCTGATGTTCTACCACACCCCCTGACTGCCGTGGACCAAACCAAAAGGAGACGGGAGAGCATGATGGAGAAATTGATTTGTCAGACTGGTTGAGGTACAAAATCAGATTGATATGAAGGAAAGCGTATAACCCGAACGGGTAGTAAGACACGGTGCTAAATAAATAAAAATATGAAGGACCTGGCCTAATTTATGAAAGTTGCAATTTATTTGGGAATTTAACGATGGTTTTGGTGTAGCCTACACCATATTTAGCCTAGCTACCCTCTTTTGTATATACATCACATTTGCTCTTCCAGTTTGAAGCCTAATAATTGTTACTGCTTTGATATAAATTTAATAAGTTTTACTTAGAAATGTTGGTTGGTCTACCTTATTTCAGAGTCAAAACATCAATAAACCTACACTACTTTACTTTTTTTCCTAGAAAGCAAAACCAGAAAAGTTGGAAGAGAAAACGTATAAGTTTTGGGGTGAAAAACCAGATAGGCCTATCTGAGAAAATATTTTTATTATTAATTTATTTCTTATATGTGGTACTTTTTATTTAGGTGTATCACAACTCCATGATATTTTTCAATTGTACCCCTATAAAAAATTACTTACTTCACCCTATGTTTTAATTTTTCAAACCTTATGTAAAAGACTTTTGAAAAATATTTGAATTGTTTAGTAAGGAACGTTTAATATTTATAAATAAAATTCAATTTTTAGTGAAATTAGGTTGTACAAGTTGTATTAAATTAACAAGTAAGACATAAATGTGTAATATAATATAATATATATGCACAATATTTTATTGATATTTGAAAGAAATTGGTAAAATTAATTACAAGTTATGATACTTTATAGTTATGAATGTTTTGAAATTATAACAAACATCTAAAAATTCATTACATATTAAAATTGTAGACATTTGAGTCAAAGTTATACTTAGAACTATGTTTTTAAAAACAAAGGATGATGTGATCATGCATATTTTGTATTTCTGTATTATTTTGAGAATTGACAGAACAAGTTACTAAATTTGAAAAAATATAAAAATTGAATTTCTTTCTTATCTGTATTTCCCTGTTTACTGCTGCAAGTATTGCAACATTATTTATGTAAAAGATATATCCATTTCATACTTTGCAGACATTGTGCATGGATCATGACTATTAGTAGGCCCTACAGCCAACTTGAAACTATTGGCTTTCCACACAATTTGAACGAGACTTTTGACGTGATATATTTGGAAACTTGTGAAACTGTGAACCAACTAGGTATTACTTTCAATGGATGCATCAGTTAATGTTATTTCGGCCTAATATAGCATGATAATTTCATAATAACAATGTTCATCTTTAAGAAAATGGCAATGATGCTAATTAGAAAAAGGACAGCGCTTATGGGGAAAATAATGGTTTGGAAAGAGATGGTAGCAATAAGAGCTTTTAATACAATTTGAAAGAGGAATAGTCCATAGACACTTTTTCTAATTGTCAGATATGTCCAGTCATAAGAAAATGTGTATTGGTATAATAGCTAAGCAGTCAAATTTCAATTGAAATCCAGTTCACAAATATGATTAAAACCGATATTAAGATAGCAAAATAGGTAGGCCTATTCAATATTATTTTAATGGAGTTGTTCAAGAATGTATGAGGCAATTATATAATATATAATAAAATACAGCCAGGCTTGGTCTCACTTATTCAATTATTTGTTCGAACTTGTTGAATAATATTGTAGTGGGTGGATTAATCATTTTACATGCAGGTCTATTATGTATATTTATATTAACTTTGTCAAACCCTTGTTACAACACTTTAAGGTTTTAACAATAACCTGACTAACCTTTACAACTTAAAAATAAATCATAAATATTGCTTTCTATGATTATTAAAGTAATTTTATTTGATATGTACCTTTTCCAGAAGCTTGTTGCCCATTCAAAAAATGCTGTTTATGTAAATTAAATTAAGGTTATAAGCAAGAAAAAACTTGCTATAGTCATCAGATAGTAAACAAACTTAATAAAAGTGACAGAAACAGTGCAGGTACTTTGTTTCAATCCTTCCTAACAGTCATAATGAGTAAATACAAATGATATATTACAGAGAGCTTGTCTCATTCTTCTAATGACACACCTAACAAGTTACCAACACATGAGTATTATAAAATTAATTATGTTAATATGTGGAGATTGTGATACATGTATAAACTACACTCTATTAGGACAAATAATTATTTACAAAAATAGCATAGCAACCTAAATGGGATGTTTTTGAAATGGATAGTATAATACAGATTATATTGAACTTTTTTAAAGCTGATATCACAGAAACAATCAGGACCATCACGAATGTAAATGCTCCTATTAGGCCCTCTAAAAATCGATCACGAATCACGATTATATAACACATGAACAATTGTCCATGATACAGGATATTATTAATAAACCTATATTCCTTCCCCAAGGCATCTTTCAATTTTGGCACATAAACAACTATTTCAATGTAGCGCATATATTTATTCATTTGTTTTTTTCTTTATAGTTAAAAGTTACTTCCACTAGAGTGTAGCACATTCTCAAGTTGCAGAGGAATGAAAAAGGATTTGTGGAGTGTTTGTGATTATTGTGCCGTTTATTCTCGTAAGTGAACATTTATTCTAATATTAACACTATTTGGTTTGATTATCATTATAGTATATTGTTTCTGAACATGTTTTTCTCGGTGAAAACATGAGCACTTAAATGTTTTGAGTGTTTTTGTATTTTTCTGCTACAAGGTTACACAGGGATGGGTCCGTCTGCCCGACGTCATTTATATAAAAAAGGCGACGACACCAATTTGTTACAGTTTTAGTTGAGTCATTTATAAATATTAATTTGTGCTTTTTAGCATTGCTTGGGTATTATTTGAGTAGGTTACGGAACTTACTTTTGATTATTGGATTAAGATTATAAGTCCATCTTTGGCGATCGTCTGCATTTTGACACATGTCCATACTAGTCTATAATATAAACATAATAGACCAAATTAATTAGAAACCATATTTAACCATCATTGATAATATTGGACTTTGCTATTCTGCAAATATTTGGTAACGTCTACAAAATAATAAATTGCAATAAATTAAAACACCTTATTGACACACTAGGCCTACATTGTCATTGATAAATTTTATAGATTTGTTAGTTTTAACTATTTTTCTTAGAAAATAGGAGAAACATTTTTGGGGACGAAACCTAAGAACAATACCTGGGTAGATAACTTTTATGCTTCCTTTTAAGGATTTAAAAAAAATATCTTACCTTGCAGTGTCATTTATTCCATAAGACAACAAAAACCGTTAACCATTAAAATATTTTGATTCGTTGAATAAATAATCAAATAAAATGTATTTATCAGAATACACACATGACAACGTTGTGTAAATAGGTAACTATTCTCTGTGTTAATCAATAAAAAATTGTATTTTAATTGAAAATACTTTGAAGGTTAGGTTAAGCTTGTTTAATTTTTTTGAACAGTTAGGTCAAGCATGTTTGATTATTTTTTTATATTATAAGCACACAAAAGAGTATTTTTATCTAATTATAATGATTAAATGTAATAGATGTTTAAGTTTAATAACCCGCCTCGGTGGCGTAGTTAGCTAACATGCTGGTTTCGTGTTGAGCTAGACTGCCGAGGACGGGGAGATTGAGGTTTGAATTTTGCTCGGGTGAATTGGGGCGGGTTTTTCCTAAACTTTTTTCCACTTTCCCTCTACGCAAATGTGGGTTCACTTCCTCCATATTCAACCTTCCCAATTCCTAACCCAAATTAGCGTTATTAGTAGGCCTACTCATGCATGTAACCCGAATGGGTAGTAAGACGCGGTATTGTTATTTAAGTGTAATAGTGATTTTTAAGTTGGCAATTTTGTAGCTGGTGACCAGGCGGTCTAGGGGTAAGGTGTCGGACTTCTCTCCTGGTGGTCCGGGGTTCAATCCTCGGTCCCGGCACAGATTTATCTGATTGCCAAACCCTTCCTTCACGTCTGACAAGACGTGTATTGATCACAACTTGTGAATGTGAGGAATGCCAGGCCTCCACCGTGGTTCGGATTCCACGTTAAACTGTAGGTCCGCCATTTCATCTCACAATCACCTACCACTACACATTAGAGTGTGTATAACCCGAACAGATAGTAAGACGTGGTGCCAATAATAATAATTCTATAGCTAATGCATTTTTTTTGCATTGTTAATTAAGTTTTTGTAAGAGTTTTAAATAAAGCTATATGTGAGAGTTTGATTAATGTTAATTCACTAAAAGGTCTACACTCTGTGTTTGATAAAAGGGTAAGATAAAAATAACCTTTTGTGTCTATATTAGAAAAAATATTAGGCTAATAAAACAAGCTTAAACTAATCTTCCAAAATAAATAATTAAACAAGCTTAAATGAACCTTCAAACTCTATTAAAATACAATTTTGGATGGACTAATAGGTACATTTACGCCATGTGTACACAGGCAACAAATTGTCTAAACACTTTTTTGTCGTTACCTTTCTGGCTAGCAACTGCAAAGCAAAAGATGAACGACTAAATAGTCACGTCAGTGGTGTGTGTGCTCACAGGGAACATATTTGTTGCCAGGAAAACAAAAGTTATATTACATCCATTATCATAATGGACGTAGAAGTAGGTGCTATTTTTGCTCTTGTAGCCTGCAATAGAAAACAATGAGGACATGAACATCAATATTAGGTACACCCCATTTACATTGAAAGACTTTCACTTAGAACGTTTTATACAAGTTTTGAGCGTTATAGGAATTATTCCGTTTTTCCTACTATAGAATGGGTGTTTCCAGTTTTGGTGAACTTTTGGCTCTAGTTGGACAATCAATTTTTCAGCATGACACCAATTGGAGGAGCACAATCGACTGATAGATAGGCATTATAGGTCTATGCGTTATTTATTCCAAAACTAGACTGAAGTCATGGGTTAATCCAAGCACAATCTAGTGAGCAATGACAGAATTGTCACCGAGGCACACGGCTCCATTTGTTTGCCCTAGGCGCATCCAAGTTGTGAGACAAATAACTCATCGCAATGTTGTGGCGCTCCACAACTCTTTTCAACTGCTGAAACACAGTTTTGTCATGTCGTTGTCTGTGTACACACTTTCATTCAGATTTATTGAACACATTGTAACGACAAAAAAGTCTTTGGACATTTTGTCGACTGTGTGCACATAGCCTTATAGAATAGTTGTTTCCATGTAAAGTTGTCCTATGTGTAGGTTATTCTGAGATACATTTTAATTAATTAATACCTGCTTCCGTAGCCGCGTGATCTAACACGTTACTCTTGTAGAGGCTAGGCTGCCGATGACTGGGAGATTGAGGTTCGAATCTCGGTCGGATGTAATGAGGGTGGTTTTTCCAAAATTCTTTTCAATTCTTCCTCCACACAAATGTGGTTACACTTCCTCTCAGTATAACCTTCCTAATCCCTAAAACCATTAGTGTAATTAGTACATGAGCGTTTAAGCTGACCCGGTAATAAGACACGGTGCTTTAAAGAAAATTAATTAATTATTTAACCAACCACTTAAAATATTTTAATGGGTGATGTATGGTACAAGATAATTTGGTAAACACATTATTTATACAAAAGGAACCATAAACATTCTCTTCCCCAATATATTTTAGGTCAATTTTTTCTTCTTCTAAAAAACCCGAAAATCACAATTTATACAGTCATTACACTCACCCAAATGTGAGGAATCCATTGATACTATATATTTAAGATTAATAAAAAACGTTAAAATGTTTGACACCTTAGCTCAGTCAGTAACGTGTCTTGTCTACTGAGCTAAGCTTCTCGAGTTTTTGATTCCTAGCATGGATGAACAATGTACTATCCCCTTTCACAGTGGTGAATTAACGGCTGGGGGCTGTTTGTTCTGGGTTTAAGGTATAAGGTTGGCTTACTTGGTGTTGGCTCCTGGCTCTCCGGTAAACCAGGAGCTGACCTAACTCAATGGACAGCTACTGGGCTCTTATGTTTCACTGACCCTGGTGGTTTACATTAGGTGGTCAGTGGCACAGTTAAAGGCATCACTGTTATTTTAGCCTAAAAATGTATGAAGAATGTAGAGTTCTTATTTGTAAGGTAATAAGACCATTTTATTTAATACATTTTAATGAATGATAAAATATTATAGGCCTACATGAGGAGCTTACGAATAATACAAAGCGTGTGTGGATAAGGGAATGTTAGCGTAAGAGGTCTCTACGAGCATCTTCAACAATGTTGAAAGAGCTATATGATCATGATCCACTTGAATATAAAGCTTGCAGTGTTGACCAATAAACTTGGTCAGTGCCAGCTCCATTCACTTTGATTTTTACTATCTTCAAATGTTATTTATTATAGGTTGATCAAAAATTTAAATTATTTTTTGGAATACACTTCACGCTAGAGTTTTACATGTTCACTTGCTGCACTATATGTTCTAAAGAAGCCAGGCGAGAAGCTCAGTTTTTGTGATCAGAGCTACACATATTCTATAAATTTTCCTGTTCTCTGTATCAACAAACTTCACACTTTGTTGTTCACTCCACTTTCCTGACATGCCAAAAAACTATCCTAAATGTATGATTAAATAAGAAACACCGACAACAACCAAATTCAACCATGTATACTACTGTCTGGTCAGCTACTGATCAGTGGGCTCAGACGGTGCCGGTGGCTGGCTTATCTGTATGGTGAGGGGAGGACAGTGGCCAGCAAAACAAAAATATTTGAAGTACTTATTTATTTAGCACTGAGTCTTACTATCCGTTCAGATTATACGGTTAAACGGTTAACCACTAATTACGCTAATCAGTTAAGAATTAGGAAGGTTAAATATAGAGGAAGTGAACCCACATTTGTGTGGAGGGAGAGTGGAAAACTATTTACGAAACCCCCACCCCCCAATTCACACGAGCGAGATTTGAACCTCGCGTCCTTGGCAGTCTAGATCAAAATATATCATAGAATTGATTAATGCTTAATAATCTTCTGCGGTGACTACACTTCGCTCTCTTTTGCAACAGACAATATTCTTACTAATGGAAAGCTATATTTTTCTTATCTAAATGAAAACACCTGTATATCCACTAGCTAACAATTTTACATCCAGCAAACTCTCACAAAGCTCCATTAGAACTGAATTGAAGATTTAATGAAGATTTGAGCAGACACACCAAACAGAAGCCAAGTATTAAAATAAAGTATCTGATAATATACAGTAGGACCTCCATATATTGAACTTCTTTATATCGAAATTCTTTATATATCAAAGTTTTGGTGAATTGTCATGGCATTATATAGAAAAACTGTTTCTAATAAATTCTATACACCCACAAATATTTTATATAAATTAATTTTTTTTCAAGATGTATTTGGATACCCTTACCTGCCCCCTCCGGCCCTTCGGTGATACAATGACATAAGTAAAGTAAGTGAAAAAATATAGAATGGAGATGTCACAAGAGGAAGAAGGAAATGTTTGGTTAAGGTAATTGCGACACTGACAGGTCTCCTATCGGGGTGGTATTGTCTCCACACTTCTCTCGCCCTTTTCCTCAAGTAGTCTTCCTCCTCTATAAATGAGGTTCAATTTGTTTCACTATTTCTAACCGACGGTTTATGCTCGCTATATATTGCCAGATCATTATATTCCTCGAGTGACGAAAGTACCATCAGCCCAAACTGTTGGAGGTTTTGGAGTTGTACAGATGAAACACTTTGATAAAAAGGATAATTTAGGCTTGAAAGCAATCGGTATTCAAAACCTTGGTGAAATGTATCCATTTTCAGAAATAATCACTCCTTCTTTGCCAGATCTGCTGTGGCTCTTTGGCAGATGGGCAGATTTACCATGCATTCCAGGTTGGAGTGTATTCATGGAGCAAGCTACTAGTCACCTTTCTTTCGAACAAACATCAGTTGTTTGCCGGCCCCTTGTAATTTCTCCTCCTACTCATTATGACACTATATATACAATTCTTTTGAGTTTAGCAGAGAAGTGTAAATCGTTGCCACAAGAAACCTGTTTGGTGATCTTTGACTGCCCTTGTACCTAAAAGCGAGAGTGATTGTTTCAAGCAGCCAAGATCCAAATCTGAAAAATGTTATAATGAGGTTGGGGAGGAGGGGGTTCCACTTGCTCATGTAATTTTAGGAGCATGGAAGGAAGTGGTCTAAAAGAACTGTTCAACACACTATATGCCATGAATTCCATTGAAAAGATCATGTCAGGACACACTTATGCAAGAGCAGTAAGAACCCACATTTTCGCTCATGCTGCTATAGCCAAAATTATCATGAACCTGATCAACTTAACCCCTCAACTAAAAGCAGAACTGGAAGAGATTTTATGTAGTGCTGATCGATGTGTGGTTCTTTCAGCAAATTAAGATGACTGAATGTACTTATGGAGGCATTCATAACCCAACTTCAAAAATTGAAAGATTGTGGTCCTACTGCTAAGCTTTGGGCCCTATTCTTTGAACTGGTCACACTTGCAAAACAATTTATTGAATCAAAAAGAATGGGCAATTGGATGCTCCACCTGGAAACACTTACCAAAATGCTGCCATATTTCCACGCTAGTGGCCACTTTCCATATGCTAAGTGTTGCCACTTACATTTGCAAGATATGCACAACTTGAAGGAAATAATGACTGCCGAAGAATATGAGAAGCTTACTACACAAGGAAACTTGACTATTAGGCGAACAGACAAGTTCTGGTGTGGCACAGAGTGACATGGCTATCCAACAGTCACTAATGAAAAATATGAAATTAGTCCAATGGTCGTGGGATGAGTGATAGCACACTTTCAAGGTGGACAATGGGGATGATGCCACTCCAACATGTTTGCGATGAAGTAGAAAAATTCTCTGGTGTTGCTTTTGCAAGCTCTGAACAACATTTGAGCATCAGTGAGTCAGGAATCCAGTGAGATAACAATGATTGTAAGAAAATGCTGGAATGGTTGTATCAGCATAATCCTTTCCCAGAAACTCTTAACTTGATGATATTCATAAGCAGTGCCGTAGTCAAGGATTCAAGGATCAATTGCCACATGGTCTAGGGAGTTGGTACTGTACTCTTATCATAGAAAGAATTCAAGGAGGGGATTTTCATACCATAAAATTCAAAAGAAACGACAGAGTACAGCCTTTAGCTGTAATTAGCAGCGCAATTAAAATATGAGGGGAAACAATTCCTGTAAATCAAATGACAATATTCCAGCAAATCAGCATTGCTAAGCACTCAAATGAAGAACTCAAAGAATTTTTAAAATATAAAGTGTGCCCTTTTCCATTACCTCTTTTTAATGAGGGTGGAATGCGCAAGCGTGTTAAATCAACACTTTACAAAGCATTTCAGCCTTGTACACAGGAGGTTAATTTGGAAAAAAAATGTTTATGTTATCAACGTAGGACACCTTTTCCACAGTCTTGTGGAGAGGGGATCAACATTTTCATCCATTTGTGACAGCTATGTCAGTTACGTTAAATCAAAGTACAAATCAGTCTGAAAGTGAAACATTGGGAGGCACTAAATCTGCAGAGCGAGCTAGAAGATCTTGCAAGCAAATGTCGATTGGGGTTATATTTGATGAAACAATGTTGCTCACAATATCCCAAGAAAAATTCCTGGCAAATTCAAAAACAAATATTGTTTATTATCAATGGTGATGAACAAGTTTACCATAGCCAACATGGTGTGCAACAAAGCAGACGAAGATGCTGATAGTTTGATTGTCAAAACAGCTTTTGTCTTGGCACCTATACATGAATTTGTAATAATAATTGGAGATGATGTAGATCTTCTTGTTATTCTGATAGGCATATGTTCCTTTAGCAATGTGTACTTCCCGAAGCCAGGAAAAGGGAAGGTCGAACAAAAAATATTTTGGCAAACCACGTTTTGTTTATACACGCAATGAGTGGTTGTGACATCACGTCAACGTTGTTTAACCAGGAAAAAATAAAGTTTATACAAACTTTTAAAAAAATCCCTGGCTTCTCAAGGTTATTCAAATATTCAAAAACCCAGACACCACTTCAGCGGCTATTACCGAATCTGGGAAACGTTTTCTTGTAGCTACACTAGGATGGATGCACCACCATTAAATGATATCTGTTACAGATGTTACATAACATAAACTCTTTCAAGAAATCCACCAATATGGCCTCTCTTCCTCCAACATTCGTTGAGAGCTTATTTCCAAGTCCAGCAATGGCTTGGAAACATAGAAACACCAGAAGACTGGCAGTGGCCTCCAACCAGTCACAGCTCCCAGCACCTGATTCATTTCTCAGTAAGATATCTTGCAAGTGTAAGTTGTGGATGCAACTACGGTATCGACACTTGTGAAAATATGAAGGTGAAGCAGCCGGGGATGATCATTTAATTGAAGAAATACAAGACACCGTGGGGCCTTTGGAAGATTATTTATTGGAACAACAAGAACAACAGGACAATGCAGGACCATCAACTTCGAAGAGGGTGAGACTTGAATAAACTGTTCATTTCTATTATTATGTACAGGATTTTCTGACATGATTTTTACTGTCGTTAATTTAATATTACTTAAAATTCAGTGTGTTCATAGACAGGAGGTAATTTTACATAATTTTTTTAAAAGCATTATTTACAACACTATTAAACATCAACATAACTATGTTTATCATCATAATTATTATATAATTTACATTATTTTATAACCATTTTTAATAAGACTTTTTTAAAATACTTTTTCCCCTGTTAATGAAATAAAAAAAAGTAAAGTTTTCAACGCACTTTTGCTCCTAAACGGCTCACCTGGCAAAAAAAGTTGTGAGGGCATGAATTGTAGGCAATTGTTTCTAGTTTATTTTTGTGTAGGAAGGGGTTTTTACCAAAAATTGATATTTTCCGAGTTAGAAGCAAAAAACTGGAAAAAGTCAGTATTTTTCCTTATAGCTCAAATTCCGGAAAAAATCTGTGTTGGGAAAGTTGAAATTGGCCACTTGTAGAATTCTTCCTCTTTCACCTTCCATGATGTAATTCCCCTCGGTTGGGCGACATTTACAGAAAGAGTGGACTGACAATCTCAACCTATCACAAGAGAGTAGTTTGAATCCTGGCTTTCTGGTTGGCTGGACAATGTAACCACTCTGTACTAAAGAAAAGGTTTATATCTCTTAGAATGAAAACTCTATGATAGATCAGCTCTCTCTGTTTTGGGTTCATCGTCCAACGCACCCAGTAAGAACATTTAATATAAAATAAATACATAGACTTCCAAACTGCATGAAGAGTTTAAATATTCTAAAATTAAAATGAATAGTAAAAAATAATAACAAAAAAAGATAATTCCCAAATTTAAATATAAAATGCAAATAAAATATTAAAAGTGCAGTCTCACCCTTCCTTTTCAAAACAACATGGTTTACAAGTTGGGACATTACAATATTTATTATTGTTTGAAATAAATTGTATTTCATCACTTGCTCTAGACTGTTGTCGAGACATCTACTTAGGCATTATATTCCTCAATGCTTAACTAAACAGCTCTGGTAGTTTGCTAGTTCAAATCCCAGTCATGTCAAAGTTAAACAGTATAGGCTTTAAGGCATTGTTAATTACTATTTTATCTAGCTTTGACCATGGCTATAATTAACAAAGCTATTATTTCTGTGCAAAACTTGTGAATGTGTGGAATGTCAGGCCTCCACCAGGGTTCAGAGCCCATGTTAAACTGTAGGACTTCCATTTCATCTCACAATCTCCCTACACATTAACGTAAGTGTGTACAACCTGAACAGGTAGTAAGACTGAGTAATAATATTATTTCTGTGATTTTTCTAATTGGTGATTTTAAGTGCACTTTTATTGTGCATAACTGTACACCTTTTGAATATTAATTCATAGATCTGATCTTAAAATTATGCTTAAGTATTCTGTTGATCTTCAGTTCATCATCATATTTTAGTTCTTAGTTATATAGTATTTAAGTTTTTATTACAATTATTTGAGGCTCTGCCCTGATTTGGGTTTCCCACTGTTAGGAAGTGCACATTAAATACTGATAGTAGAAAAATAGATGTTGTTGAAGGTTGAACTTATTTGAACAGTTAATATCACGGTCACTTTGATTGGGTGTGGTCTGGGAGGGGTGAGTCCTTGCTGGTGGATCACCTTGCTGCGACCCTTGATCTCAAATATATTCTAGGTGTGACTCACAAGTACACAAGATTGTTTGCATGGCCCTGCTCCCAGGGTTCACTTTCCACCCAGTAACCTGTCTTGTCTCAGACCACTTATCTCCTGCCAAATATAGGATTACAACAGCATGCTAGAAGGGGCTCAGTTTCATGGCATTACTACTGATATACTGATTGGTATCGACTCTTACACTATAAAACAAGTGTGGTAAAGCTCAGAGTGCAAACATGCTTCACAACAACCCAGAAACAATACAAGAAACTTTGTGAAAAGGTCTAGGATCTCACACATCTCAAGATTTTCATAAAAATGAAACTTTAACACCATCTGACACGAATACAAAGTGAACATGATCTACTCACAACCATAAAATCAGTTTCTTTCAAACTGTAAGACACACTACATAGCAAAAAAAAATGTTGTGTTTGCACCACACAGGCCAAAAAAAACACAAAAATAATCAAATGCTGCTGCTGGTTTTAAGTCAACATAGGAAAAGTATTTATCTTGAAAAACCTGGTAAAGTTGGATTTTAAATATCACGTTGACAAACCTAACAGTTGTTTTATGTCATTATGCTGTTTTGTTGTGCAATTTGTTTAAAGTTCACAACCACGAGCTCTACTGTTATACAAGATAAACCTGTGCACTTGTTTTGTTTTCGTAACTTGCCTTGCTTGTTTTTAGTGATCACTTTTTATTATATGGATACAGAACTAAAAGTAGCGAACGTTTGTTTAACAAAGTGTTGAGTGCGTGATTGTGTGTCTATTTCAACATTGTTATTAAAGGGGAAATTCGAGGCCAAAAGAGATTGGTTATAATTCGCGATTTGGCACAATTTATGCATATATTTTTATTAGTACTACACTTTCCCACCATAGCTTTGTGTGCATAGACAGAAGAATGTTTTTTGTGATACCAAGGTGTTCTGGGATCATTTTCTGGTTGAGTATATATTTACTAGTATATTAAACCCTGTATATATAGTGTGCCTCGGTTACCCTTGAAGGATTAAATTTCTATAATTATCAAGAACCAAATATTGTAGTTTTTTAAACTACAGTTTTTTTTAATTGTCAAAGTGAAGAAGAATCAAAACAATTTATTGTTTATTTTATTTTTAAATTTTATCAAAACAATTTCACACTTCATCAATGAGCTTGATTTGAATCGCACAAAATAAGTAAGCCATCCTATTCTTTTTTTTTTCCGCTCATACTTTAACTTAAACCTAAAATTTCAGTTTTAGATTATTTATTTCACTAAAATAATGGAAATATAAAAACTGCAGAATTAGCTTCCTAAGCATCAATGGCGTGGAAAGGTGTGAGTTCGGGGAGGGGGTCTGGATCCCCTAGAATAGGTTATAATATAATTTTGTTTACTAAACACTTTATTCTTGTTGAACATATCTATTTTTACTTTCTCATATAAAGATAAAATATTATAATTGTGAAAAAATTTGACCTCGAGATTATGATGACATTTTTAATGTACCACCGAACCCAAGAAAGTATATCTGGACATTATGTCTGTCCCTCGGTTTGTCTGTTTGTACTGGTGCCACAACCAAAGCCATTTGATAGATTTGGTTAAGACTTGGTACTTAAGCATTATATATTTCCTTCACTCATTTTTTAAATTTTAATTCTAGCCCTTAAAATAAGTATTGTATATTGATTACTTTTTTTTTAACTTGAAATTTTTTGAAAATGAATTTAACAATTTTCTTGATGTTTGACAATAGTTAGAAATAAAAGCACAACATTTGTGCTTTAAATGATATTTATTGTCAAACGTCAAAAACAGGAAAGTGCCTCAGGACAATAAACAAAATGTATTCAAACAATTTTGCTTAAAATAGATATTCAGGGTGTATTTGACATGGCAAATAATAGTGTACATCTATTTTATAGAAGAAAATTTGCTTAGGGGTAGTTTACTAGCAAATACTATTTGATAATTAAATGTTTTTCTAAAATTGCCTTAAACTTACTATTTTATTTAAAATATGTATCATAGGAGTGTTTTACAAGATGAATAGCATTGTAGCCTTGTTTTTAAGAGAAAAATGGATGTATAAGTAGTTTTCACATGACTATTCTTTAAATTCCAAATATTTCAAAAATGGCTTTAACTTTTTGGTAAAATTTGATATCTATGCAGTGCTTAACATGGTAAATAGCATGGGTTGGGGGGGGGGGGGCGGCAGGTTGTACTCCCCCTTAAAACTTGATGTACCCCATAGGCAAAATGCATAGTAGCAATTTCTAGTGGGCCCCTCCTAGAAAAATTAGCTTTCTACACCCTTCCTAAGCGTGTAGGCCAGCAAAGCTTCATCATTCATCACTCATATCATATTAAAATATATTCATGGACTCTTAAGACTTGGCATTGCAATGAAATTGAAATATATTTTAAAATCATATACAACATTTTATTTTATAAAACTACAAACTTTGGGTGTAACAAGCTCATTGAAATGTTGTATATCCTCTGTCAACATTTATCATAACTTATTTTCAAATAGTGTGAGCTTAATGATGCAAAAGTTCTCAGATAGGGCTCTTAATATCTTGTGTGGAAAAGTAATTGTTTATTTTTTCTAGTTTTTTAATCATTTCATAAGAGCTTTAGATTATATTGATTTTATAAGAACCCAGAGGCTAAAGAGGTGTCTTATAATAATATTTGTTCATAAATAATTGACTGTATTACTATAGTAATCTTTTTTATTGTTAAAATATATGTCTGGCTTATCAGTCACTGATAAAACTAATATCGTATTCATAGTAATCTTGTCACAAGAAATCAGTGATTCCTATTCATTCACTACCTGTAATGGCTGCAATCAATATACTCTGCTCTGGCTGATATCATGGGACTTGTTTGTGTGACACTAGAGGATAATAAGAGGCACCTCTGATTGTCACATTTCGACCTTGGCGCTTGCTGGAGCGGCACTGTGGGAACCACTCCTCACTTAGCACTCTGTCGTTTGTTGGCTGATTGAATCCAGACTAAGATCAATTGAGTCGAATCATGTGTTTTTCATTCTTCTCTTGCGATGATTGCTTCTCATTGTTGAATGAAGGATGTAATGTACTGTACTGAGATTGGTTTAGTAGATGGTCACATGTCAAGAATTTTGGTCTTAAACTTTGAGCAAATGGCATGACTTCTCAATTGATTTAGTTGATGGTCACATGTCATGACTTTTGAACTTAGCTTTGAGGAAGTATCATGACTTCTCGATTGGCTTAATTGGTAGTCATATGGCATGACTTTTGGCCTTAGCTTTGAGGAAGTATCATGACTTCTCGATTGATTTTGACCTTAGCTTTGAGGAAGACTCATGACTTCTTGATTGGTTTAGTTGGTCACATGTCGTGACTTTTGGCCTTAGCTTTGAGGAAGTGTTATGACTTCTTGACTTTCATATCTTGTGGTTGATTAATCCGCGATTTAAACTTTGACCATCAAAATAACATTTACAGCTTTTGCAAGAAAACAAATTCTCTATACTTAACAAATTCACTAATAGATGTAATTACTACTATATAGTATGAAAGGCTTAGATTTGTATCCCACTTCCTGGATTGAAGTGAAAATCTCAAGCATACTTGTATACATTATTATTTAAGAACTACAGAATATTGACTTATTATCTTTGTTGGTCTCCCACTTTAATGAGATTGTCTACAGAAGGGAGTAAGAGTTACATAGAATACTGCTGGATAATTTGTGACTACACCTTTGTGTGGAAGCTTAGACGCCAATTTTCGAGATTTGTTTACCAATTAAATACATTTTTATTTTTATATTTAATTTAAAAATGGTTTTTAATAAATTTAAATATTAAATTTAAATTAAATTAAAAGCCATTAAATAATAATTTATTTTTAGCGCCACGTTATAGTATTATTGAGATGTAATTGTCCCGCGATTGGGAGAAAATTACAACGTTACGGCTTTATAGAGATATAATTGTCCCACAATTGGGAGCCAATTACAACGTTTTTGAATTGATTGTGTGGTAATTTGTATTTATAGCCCCGTGATTGAGCGCCAATTATGATGATACAGAATTATTATTATAACCACGTCTGCTTGGGGCGCCGGTTAGAGTCATACCGTTTAATCAGCTTATAATTGCCCCGTGATCGAGCACTAATTAAAGCGATATAGAATATTTGTGAGATAATTTAATTAAATAAATAAAACCTTTAATATTGCACACGATTTATTTAGATCATGGCACTGGTTTATTACAACGTTATGTAGATTTATGTCGCCGGCACTGTTAATAATTTACTCTGTTGAGTTACATTACTACTATTTTTCCTACCGGCACTGTGTAGATTTATGTGAATACTCTATATATTCATACGCACTAGTAGATTATATATGATCTACCCCTAGCCCCTTGGACCTCTAGAGAAAAGTGTCAAAACCAACAAATCTAAAGCGTCCTAGCAACAGGTGTCATGAAGGCTAGCTTCCTATTGAGTATAGGGAGCTACTGTCACTTGCTTTTTTTTTAAAACACTTTGGAGCTACTTTATGAAAGAAAAAATAAGTTTTAATGGTGCAATTCTTCGACATTATTTCTGAAAAGCGCGTGATTCTCTATGGATGAAATCTTAAAAGGATATTTTACATACATTACTTTAAAGAAAAATGCACTTCAACCATGACTTTTTAAATATATGAGAGGGGTCCAAATCATTATCATTACTGCGTCTTACTATTTGTTTGGGTTACACCCTTATCTACTAATTATTCTAATGGTTTTATGGATTAGGAAGGCTATATTTATAGGCAGTATATGCTGTACCCGCATTTGTATGGAGGTAGAGTGGAAAACCATTTTGGAAAAACCACACTCAGTACACCTGACAGAGATTTGAACCTCGATATCCTGTCAGCGGCAGTCTAGTCTACTGCATGAGTAGCCCATTAGACCACTTGGTCACTGAAGTGGGTCCTATTTAATCAAGTCAGGATGTATACTCGCCTGAAAAACCTGAGATTCTCAGGGATTTTCTCCTTGACTGGAAAATCATGGAATTTTGGGGCTATTCAGGGAATTTTGGCATTGCTCAGGAAATGTTTTAAATTTCTTAACCTGTTTTTTTAACCCTTTTGCTGCGTTAATCGGATATATCCGATCTCAGCATTATACCCATTGACTGCGGAAATCGACTTTACCCCACGACTTGTAAACTTTATCTACTCTTGCTGCAACAGTCGGAAATAGCCACAAGAGTGTTAGAGCGCTGAATTTTTCATACTAGCATGCACGTGTGCCTCTGACATCTGGTTTTTAATTTCAAACACGGTCAGTTACCGGCTATTAAATCATAACAGTAGTAGCACTTGTTTACTTCAGCATTTAATTACTTGTAGTACACATGCAGTATTTATGTGGTGGAAAACATTGTTGAGGGATTAATGGATTGCAATTTTATTTTTGTTCTTGACCTATTTCTTATTTTGAAATCGTGCCCAAGACAAATATATAATTTTATAGACTACAGTAGCCCCATGGCTTCTTTGGTGCTGACTGACAGTTCACAGCTGACTTCTAACAGTCAACATTTAGGTATATACCTAAATTTTGACTGTCAGAAGGGACAGCTACTAAACACATGTTTTTTGCAGATAATATGGTTCGGCGTAGGGATACATAATTTGGTCCGGTAGCTTTTCAAAGCTGTCAGCTGTCAGCTAGCACCAAAGAAGCCATGGGGCTACTGTACACTACACTGAGGAAAGCACCAATATAGCACAAAATTGTTCAAGTTGTGTTGATGTAACATAATTTTCAAAAATTGTCTTTTTATTACATTTGGCTCATAGTAGGCCTGTAAAATCCTTATTTATCAATTAGTTCGACACTATTGTGGTTTGCAAGTAAAACAAAGAATGGTTCTGATAGAATAACATTGCATTTTGATAAATGTGACATAAATAATGTGACGTATAAAATTTTATCAATATAAAATAGATATTATTATGCGATTTATTGACAACGTGGTGCTCAATTTCATATTTAAAATGCATTACTAGTTGAAAATCACATTATTTAATCATAATCATGATCATCATGCAAATTTTCAGATTTTGAATTTTTGACCTATAATTAGCATTTCTGAAGATAAGTAAAAATTAAATACCCAGCAAAATGGTTAAAACATAGTAAAATTGCTCAACTAGTATCATTGCAGACAAAAATTATAAAATAAAATATTTCTAGTTTCTTTATATATATTCATATGCCAATTCTAGGCAATATGGACGATTTGACACATACAAAATTGAAAATATACTACTTTCAAAACATGCAGAGACAGGTTTGTACAATTAAGCCGGTTATGATCTACTGATTATGAACATGTGACAAGCATTATGTGTTTTGTATGCAGAATGTTGCTTTAAAATATTAATCAAGGTATGCTAAAGTGTTTGAATTATTTTATCTAGCAAAAGTCAATTTAATAACATGAATCGAATTTGACATGAATTTGACTTGCATTAATAAATAAGATCTTATGAATTTTTAAGTTTTAAGAAATTGTATACCATGGAATTCACATCAGCAACCTAGGGTCCATCTTGAATAATAAGGGCGGTATACACCCCTAAAGATAGAGCTAAAAACGACTGTTGTGTGAAATATTAAGAAAACTGCTTAGGGTATTACGAGTATTTGTATAATACTTATTGAAACCTTGATCATTAATAAATTAAATGTGCTGTTACCGTTACCCACCCTCATTATGTAAAAAAGGGGGGTTGTAAGACTTTTTTCTGCAATAAAATAGGTAAGAGTATTGCCAATTTTGAATTAAGATTACAAAACATGGAGTAAAAATTAACAAAAAAGGGTGTCTTGGAGAAACTGTCTAGCTTTCCCCGTTTCCGAGATAATCATGCATGTGTGATTTCAAAGACAAGTGTTAATTCCTGCCACGTAGGGAGCCAGTATAGCTGTGTTGCTAGCTGTGTTAGATACAGTTGTCTCTGAGCTCAAACTTGTGTGATTATCTCAGAAACGGGGAAAGCTTGACAGTTTCTCCAAGACACCCTTTTTTGTTAATTTTTACTCCATGTTTTGTAATCTTAAGTCAAAATTGGCAATACTCTTACCTATTTTATTGCAGAAAAAAGTCTTACAACCCCCCTTTTTTGCATAATGAGGGTGGGTAACGGTAACAGCACATTTAGTTTATTAATGATCAAGGTTTCAATAAGTATTATACAAAGATTCGTTGTAATACCCTAAGCAGTTTTCATAATATTTCACACAACAGTCGTTTTTAGCTCTATCTTTAGGGATGTATACTGCCCTTATTATTCAAGATGGACCCTAGGTTGCTGATGTGAATTATTCTATTTTCACCTAAGGAATAACATGCCAAAGTTTGATGCAATGTTTTAGATACACGTTGTATATACAACTAGTCTGGTAATTGGTAAGACACAGAACACAGGTCTTGGGCATCCACTTGAATCAAATAATTTCACAGCAGATCCCACCATTACAAAGGACTTACTTTTAACAAAACATTGTCACTGTGAATGGTCACTCTCGGAAGCTACTCCAGAGTCCTTGTGTATATGTGTGAAGGGGGCATGTTTTTGACACCACATTGTTCTCCAATCCAAGGAAAGAAGTGATACTGGGTTGAGAGGGGCAGAAGAGCGTTTCCGCATTCAAGTAAGAATAGGTTGGATTGTGGGTGTTGCATACTGAGCATTTGAATCTCATAAGTAACACTGAAGACATTTCAACTTGTGAGGAAGACACTAGAATGGGCAAAATTTTCACAGGGTTAAGATTCAACCCATATGACTGCAATACAGTGGTAACAATCTATCCCTCAATCATTTCTTCAGTTAGCTATATGACAGAAATATTGGTGGCCACTTGGACTAAATTTTGGACTCATCTAGTCTAGTAGACCGGTGACGAGGCTGGGGCTAGGATCTCACAACTGGTGTACTGAGTAATTCTTTCTAAATGACTTCACACTCTCTAACTAAGAAAATGTGGATATTAGAAAGCTTCTTGTCAAGAATGTGAAAGGAAAGGAGTCTCTAGTCCAATTGCGGCCTTTTAAGGTGTTTTTCTGGGGCTTTTTTTTATATTTCGTCAAATATGTATTCACATTGTTTCTAGCCCATACATTCTCAAAGAGTGTATTATATATTATTATTATTATTATTTTATTTATTATTATTATTATATTATTATTATTATTATTATTATTATTATTATTTTTTTTTATATTATTATTATTTATTATTATTATTATTATTATTATTATTATTATTATTATTATTATTATTATTATTATATTAATTATTTATATAATTTAATTAAAATTATATAATTTATTTATATTATATTAATTATCATCATCATAATATAATAATGTAAAAAATTAACCACTAATTTATTTACATTAATATATAATTAACATACAAAAAATTGAAATTTAATGCATTGAGTCATAAGTTTATAATAAATGAGCTAACACTTAATTAAATTGTTAAACACAGAAGAACTTAAGACTTAAAACTATTGCTTGTTGTAGGTATTTAAAAAGACATTTTGTCTATATTAGTTAAGTAACTCTTTATAATTTTGGCAAAATTTACTCTACATAAAGCATGTGGCCATATGAGGAATCTGTGAAATTAAATCCAGCCTTCCAATGCCAAAAATCCTCCCCCCGCCCCAAGTCTATGGAATCCACTACAGAGCCAAAAGTCAGCCCTTTTGATCACAGGGATGGAGTTGGCAATAACTGAGAATCCCATCCCAAATAGAGCACACAACTGAGTGTTTATGTACTGTTGGAAGAGCTCGGTTTAATGTTGTTGATTGAATGTCATTCAACTTTATTGTTACATAATCCAATACCAAAATGTTTGTTCCTCATCAAAACACTTAAGAATTTTGTTTGGACACAGGGGTATGATGATAATGGTTTGGATCTGATATTAAAGTGAGCATTTAACCAAATTATTTCTTTACTGATAAAAGTTAATTGTATTTATTTTGGGGGAAATGTAAACATGTTACTATCATGATTAATGGCCTTATCTAATCTGTGTTTTTTTTGACATCTAACACAGCACTTTATTTTTTTTACTTTAGTTTTTACTTTATTTTTGTTAGTAAGAATCAACTATACACAGTAGTGGACAAAGGGACTAAACTTCAGGTTAATCTAATTTGATGATGGGAAGGTTGGGGTTCGTATTTCAGCTGGATGTACTAAGGGTGTTTTTTCCTTAATGGTTTGCCCACCTTTCCCCATCAAAATGAGATATTTTCTCTAAATTCATGGTGGATACAGATAGGGAAAACAGGGAAATGTTGGGGAATTTAATCAACAATAAGGAAAAGTCAGTGAATTTAAATACTTGACTCATTGCCTGAGTCTACACCAAAACATTTAAACCAAAGTGAGAGATTTGGTTTCTTGATGTTAACAAAATGAATTCCCTAGATATGATAGTCTGAACACGAGGCAGTTGTACAGTGTTTGTTTTATAACACATTTACACAGGGACACAAATATACCTAATTAAAAACTAGGAAATGGACAAGAACTTAAAAGAATGTTGATGTTTGGTAGCTTGGGATTTTTTGAAAATATGTGATCAATGAAATAAACAAAAAAAAAATCCCATCCAACAAGAAAAACTCTAAAAAGGTTAGGTCTGGAAACCTGTAAAAGTCGGGGAATTTCAGACTAAAAGTTTTGTACTCGGCCTGAAATTCTACTTTCCTCATATCTAATCCATAAGTATAATCAGATGCAGATAGCCTGGACAGGTAGTAAAACTTGGTATAGTAGCCTATAGAACATTATAAACTAAAGAGTGGTTTAAAAACTCTCAAAGCATTAAGTGACTTACACTATTTATCATAAACCTGTAGCAAGTGTAGAACGTTGAATTCAGGTACTAACCAATCTTCTTGTAGCGAGACTGTCTATAAACATGGTTGAGACACACCACCTTATAGAATAGAGAGATGGGTTCTAATCCCAGTTGAGATACACTTCCTTATAGAATAGAGAGATGGTTTCTAATCCCAGTTGAGATACACTTCCTTATAGAATAGAGAGATGGTTTCTAATCCCAGTTGAGATACACCTCATTATAGAATAGAGAGATGGTTTCTAATCCCAGTTGAGATACACCTCATTATAGAATAGAGAGATGGTTTCTAATCCCAGTTGAGATACACCTCCTTATAGAATAGAGAGATGGTTTCTAATCCCAGTTGAGATACACCTCATTATAGAATAGAGAGATGGTTTCTAATCCCAGTTGAGATACACCTCATTATAGAATAGAGAGATGGTTTCTAATCCCAGTTGAGATACACCTCCTTATAGAATAGAGAGATGGTTTCTAATCCCATTTGAGATACACTTCCTTATAGAATAGATAGATGGTTTCTAATCCCAGTTGAGATACACCTCATTATAGAATAGAGAGATGGTTTCTAATCCCAGTTGAGATACACTTCCTTATAGAATAGAGAGATGGTTTCTAATCCCAGTTGAGATACACTTCCTTATAGAATAGAGAGATGGTTTCTAATCCCAGTTGAGATACACCTCCTTATAGAATAGAGAGATGGTTTCTAATCCCAGTTGAGATACACCTCATTATAGAATAGAGAGATGGTTTCTAATCCCAGTTGAGATACACCTCCTTATAGAATAGAGAGATGGTTTCTAATCCCAGTTGAGATACACCTCCTTATAGAATAGAGAGATGGTTTCTAATCCCAGTTGAGATACACTTCCTTATAGAATAGAGAGATGGTTTCTAATCCCAGTTGAGATACACCTCCTTATAGAATAGAGAGATGGTTTCTAATCCCAGTTGAGATACACCTCCTTATAGAATAGAGAGATGGTTTCTAATCCCATTTGAGATACACTTCCTTATAGAATAGAGAGATGGTTTCTAATCCCAGTTGAGATACACCTCCTTATAGAATAGAGAGATGGTTTCTAATCCCAGTTGAGATACACTTCCTTATAGAATAGAGAGATGGTTTCTAATCCCAGTTGAGATACACCTCATTATAGAATAGAGAGATGGTTTCTAATCCCAGTTGAGATACACCTCATTATAGAATAGAGAGATGGTTTCTAATCCCAGTTGAGATACACCTCCTTATAGAATAGAGAGATGGTTTCTAATCCCAGTTGAGATACACCTCATTATAGAATAGAGAGATGGTTTCTAATCCCAGTTGAGATACACCTCATTATAGAATAGAGAGATGGTTTCTAATCCCAGTTGAGATACACCTCCTTATAGAATAGAGAGATGGTTTCTAATCCCATTTGAGATACACTTCCTTATAGAATAGATAGATGGTTTCTAATCCCAGTTGAGATACACCTCCTTATAGAATAGAGAGATGGTTTCTAATCCCAGTTGAGATACACTTCCTTATAGAATAGAGAGATGGTGTTTCTAATCCCAGTTGAGATACACCTCATTATAGAATAGAGAGATGGTTTCTAATCCCAGTTGAGATACACCTCATTATAGAATAGAGAGATGGTTTCTAATCCCAGTTGAGATACACCTCCTTATAGAATAGAGAGATGGTTTCTAATCCCAGTTGAGATACACCACTAATTATAGTTAACACACCACCTTATGGAAAAGATAAACTGTTTCTAATCACACTTGAGACATACCACCTTGAAAAGACAATATTTTTGTGTGGGCAGCCATAAACATTATTAATTAAAGTCTTGTAGATTCACCATTTGTTTTTATACTGATTTTTAGCATGCAAGAATTTGTTTTTATACTGATTTTTAGCATGCAAGTATTTGTTTTTAGCTATATTAATATGAGATATATTATGTTAAATATAATAAAAAATAGATTCTATAGTATTATTTTTTTCTATAGTTTGGTATGCCTTTTAAATAGAAGTTCTTAAAACTAAGGGACAACTTTATGAAGACAATGTTCTATCACTGGTGCTGTTTGTATGGTTGTTTGGTTTGTCAGTATTTGAGAAGTACCATTGTGTGTAACCACAATGCATTATTCTTGGTGTGTTTACATACAGCAAATACTGGATAAGGTCCAAGAAGGTAAGCACCATTTGGCTGAACAAGTGCTCGGCGTAGTTTTTCTTTTACACATACCACAATAAAATGCTTCATAAATACAAACGATAAAAACAGAAAGAAAACTAACTTCCGAGATAGGGAAGTTCTTCAAAAGAGGGTGTGTAAAAACTCTGAACTACAATCATGAAATGTATTGTAATATCATTAGCAAACACAATTTTTGCAATGATTCATCATTTAAGGGTCTGTTTTAATGCTTATGTTTTGTTTAAAAACAAATTAAAAATGAATCGTGTACACATTTAAATGTTTAAAGAGTGTAAGTCACCTTTAAGTAAAAGTCTATAAAATGCAAACAAAACAAAAAAATTAAAAATATTAAAAGTTTAGTTTTCTACAAGACAATATTTGTTTTTGTTAGTATTTTCCTATTTTAAAAACTATAAGGATATATTTTAACATCATTTTACAAGCAGTTTTATCTACTACCCATGTACACTGACAGTTTAAAAAAAATAGTTTCAAATTAATCTCCATTAAAATTGAATGTTAAAATGATCATCTACTCTATAAACTCATCACACTCTTCCAAAAACTACCCATAGGTTTTTTAAATGTATGAATATATAACATATACAAAAATATTACGGCTTATATAATTACAGGAAATTAAAGAATGATACTGTTAGGGCTAACATTAACTAATTTACATGGCCAATAATTACAAAAATGGACACACAAAAAGTCTGAAAAAATGTATACATAAGAATTATATGTGAAATAAATTCTAGAATCTATATTTTAACCAGATAAGGCCTGCTTTTATTAAATCGGGGCTTTTCCCCAATCCTTAGACCTTATTAATCCTTCATAGGGAACATATAATTTTTTCACCCATTAATTAGAAAAGGCTAGGAACCATTGTTTTCAAGGATACTGGTTTGAAACTTGTCACCAGCACCAATAATCTATTATTTGTGTGTTAGTCCACCTACTTTTTTAATTCGAGTTATTTAATGTGCACTTTTTAAACTGACTGATTAAATCAACAAATGACTTATGAACTAACTTTAATACAGAATCGACACAAACCCAGCACTCAGCTGTTAATTTGTTTCATATGAATACATATATATCTCACTATCTAGGATTGGAGGATGTTAAGTTCTAGTATTTAACAACTTGTGTTTTGCAGCACCTTTAAACCTCATAGTTTGTGCTAGGATCTGTTGGTTTGAAAGCTATATGCTTATAATCCTTGTGTACACAGTAGAAAGTGTAGCTAAACACATGAGCAATAAACAAGCATTATTTCCTTAGTTTTTCCTTTCTTATTTTTCATTTGAGACTAAAATTTTTGGCAATACATACACCAAGATATTATTAATGAAAGTTGTCAGAATAAGTACCTCCTTGTAAATAGTTCAGACTGGTTTATTTACCTGCTTAGGTCACCATTAAACTCACATTGGATTAAAGATGGTATTTATAGTCTAGTCTCGGTAGTCAACCAATCTCCCAGTATACAAATAATAAGCAGTTCATGTCGAACGCTGCCATCTAAATCTCGGTTAAATATACAACCCCAAGTCACCTGTTTTGGAGCTGTCAGTTTTAGTTAAAACAACTTTAACTATAAATAGAGCCATTTGGATGAACTCAATCGAAAATAGCATGAAATGAAACTTTTCCCTTAATATAGAATCAATTTGTTGTCAATTCTATTGTAATGCAGGACGTGTGTGACCTGGGGGGGCTGCGGCCGTTCCAACATCACCATGTGAACTTCGAGTTCTATTATGAATACTGGAGTTGGTTGCTGATTAAAAACAAATGAAAGAATAGTAAAGGCTGTGTTTATTAAAAATAAAACAAAACATACACTGAATTAACTTCACAGTTAAATTAATAACTAAACAAGTCATTGAATTAAATAATAATAGTCATAATTAAGTCTATAAATTAAAAAGCTAATAAAACACATAATGATGGAAGTAAATTAAATAAACAAATTATTTTCTATAAAACACACAATAATAATCAAATATTTGAAACAGTCAACAAATATATTCACTATAATACATTTCACAATAACAATGTCTACCTCACCCGTATATGTCCACTTAAATCGCCGCTGGTCCCCACACACAAATGCTGGACTCGCCGATCTTCTCTCGGGTACGCTATCTCAGACGTGTCCCCACTTAGCTAGCCTTGACTCGGTCTGGATTCCTCCACTTCTAGAACACTGAGCTAGAATAATATGAACCCAGCCAAGCGAGACTGCCGCTGCATACCTGCTAAACAAGGAAGGAGATTGAGAGAACAGAGAGCACAGTAGGGTATATAACAAGAAGCACACTGATCACACTTTCAGGCACAAATATTGTTATACTCTTAAAAAAAGGGGCAAAAACAAATGTTTGTAGATATAAATCTATTTCTCTCTTAAATACTTTCTCCAAAGTATTTGAGAAAATAATATGTGACCATACGTTTCACCACCTAAAAAATAAACTCTTGGAAAAATCAACATAGTCTTATAAAAATAAATCTACTAACACAAATTTAGTAGAATTTCAGAGGCATGTTACCCTTCAAATCCCTACTCAAGGTCAGGTTGATACTATTTATTTTGACCAAAGTAAGGCTTTTAAGGGGGAACACCTGGCATTTTCTTGAACTTGTACTAATAAGAGTTTAAAATATAATATAAATTACCATTTAATTGTTTTGAATGTTTTTTCACAATTAAATAAAATGTGGGGTTTTTGAATAAAACAATCATAATTGTCCCAAATAAAACAGTATAAAAGTTATTAATTTTTTAAATCCAGGGTTTTCAATTATCTTTTACAATTCTATTTAGTAATTAAAACCCACATTTATTTTATACAGAGTTGGATTTTACGTTATTTTAGTAAGTGAAGTTTTGACTATTTCTGGAACAAAAAAAAAGTTTTTTCTGAAATAAATAAATAAAACCACTAAAATCCAACGATACGTGGTACACTGCATATGATTATAAAATTTAATTAATTTATTAAAATAATACCACTGAAGATATATTATTATAATTACTTCATGCCCTTGCCTGACACTAGATTTAAAATTAAAAAAATAAATTTTTTTACCCTCTACAATAAGTGTACTGTTTCTAAAAACCTAAATTCTTTGATTTTTGAGTAGAAGCTTTCATGAGGGTTTGAGGTTTTTCTGCTGAAGCCATTTTCTCTGCTCATAGATTGCTATCTTTGCGCTCAGACCCACGAGGGTTTGTTGTGACGTAAGCCCCAGACAGGTTTTATCAATGCTCTTTACATTAGAGGAGCTTTTACAAAGCAAGATAAGTGTTAAGTTTTTGTAGTGACTTGACTACTTTGAAGAATAGCACACATTTTAACAAATATTTCGAGCAACAAACTTAATTTAATTTTTTTTTCATAATCAGTAAATGTTATATTATATATCAAATTAACATCATTGAGTGTTCTTATTTAGGACTCTATTTTTTTTTTTAAAGTGGGTCATTTTGACCCATACCATACCAGTTATGTGACACAAATCCACCATACCAGCAAAGGATAAAAATATATATATATATATATTGTGTTATTAAGTTGTTTTAGTTAATTAATTTAGAACCGCGTCTTACTACCCGTTCGGGCTACACCCTTGAGTACTAATTAAGCTAATGAGTTAGGGATTGGGAAGGTTGAATTTAAAAGAAGTTAACCTTCATTTGTGTGGAGGGAGAGTGTAAAACCATTTAAGGAAAACCACCCTCCAGTTCACCCAATCGAGATTCTAACCTCGATCTCCCTGCCCTCGGCATTCTAGCCCAACACAAAACTAGCGTGTTAGCTAACTACGTCACCGAGCCGGTTTTAGTTAATAGGTACTATAAATTAATGTGATTATTAAAAAAAATTGTAGGTTTTCAAAACTACTTTAAGTAGCCTACTATACATTATTGTTATTTTAAAACAATCAGTGACTATGGAAAATAAAAAAAATGCCTCCATCTCAAGCAAAAAAAAAAGTTTTGTGGTAGTAAATATACATAAGTAATTCCCAAGCCTAAGAAAGAAGCTTTATCTCTCCCAAAGTAAGTATTGAATTTTAACATAAATTAAACTCTAAGAAGGTAAAAGGTATATAAATTAATAAAACACACTTTCAGTTAAATTATTTAAAATTATTCATACTACATTTTACCATCATATTTATATCAAAACATTTTACAGATTATTTTTACATTTAATAAACTAATATCTTAGCTACAAACATCCTCTTTTAAAAATGATATGTTATTGGTAGTTTTCCCACATAACAAAAGATATTAATCAACGAACCTTTTATTAGTTAAGCCTGCAATGTGTATGTCTGTAAAAACATGTTGCTGTTCGTGTGTTTATTAATAAATCATATTGTGCATAACATTACCAAGTAAAAAAATATACTCTGACCCTCACCCTTTTTCATTCCCACAAAAACAAGCAAAAACCTTGTGTATTTGACCTAATAATTAGTTACTACCAGGGCCCAGGAGCTGATGTCCTTTAAACCCCAAAAATTCACTTAAAATGGTGTATTAATGCTCTCAAAAATAAGACAAATTCCCTTAAAAACAAAAAAGATGCACTTAAAAACTCGATTTTTTTTATTCTAAAAAATACAAATACAAAAGATGATCTTAAAAATTAATAATACATTTAAAATCCTATTATTATTATTCTTGTCCATTTATGATAATGGGGGAATCCTGCAAAAGGAGAAATAAATTAATAAATATTGTATAACCAATCTGCCAACTAAAAATAATAAAACAGGCTTAACATTTGTGTGCATGTGAGAATGGTATAGAGATAAAAGTGCATCTTAGATTTCACCTTATTCTGCATTGCAATGCACAACAAAGGTCATCAGGTGTGAATGATGGGCAATGCCCAGAAGTTTTTGTACCTGGAGAAGCTGCGCTCTACATCCACGGGTTTTATTAGAGCATAATTGAAGTATGGAATGTCACCCGGCAATATGTCCTCTTCAATGTCTTCTAAAGAGTCACTTCTACTGGTGATTATGTAAGCAATTTTACACACTGTTTTGAATCCCGAATTTCTTATCAGCACATTCTGAAGTTTTGCAAACACTGCTTCTCCAATTTTGTCTGAAGCTTTCTTGAGGTTATCCTGCAGTGTTGTGATAAGAGCAGTAGTGTCAGACAATGACACACCTTTCTTTTCTAAGTTTGTTATGGTTACGATCAAAATACTGGAATTAGCCTTGATAAACGCCAAGTTTCCCTAAATTTTGCGATCTGAGAGCATATCTTGCAATCTTGATAGATATGGCCTCTTCACTGTAAAATCTGTTCACAACTGTATTTAAAACACATATATGGTCACAATAATAGAACACGCATGAAGCCATGTGCACCATCGTGTAATTATTGGCTGAGGTGGTAAGGATACATCAGGTGCCACCATCTTGAAATCAAGTACTCTAGATGGCGCTTTCAAGAATACTTTTTTAACGTTTGACACTAGTTGGTCAACATTTCCAAAGTGCTTTCTCACTTCTTCAGAAACTCAGTGAACTGCATGAGCGACAGATGCTAAGTGAATCATTTTAGAATATAATGCTTTAATTACAGTTGCTGCTTTGACCATATACGGCACAGCATCACTTAGAAAAAGAAGAACATTATTGTGCTTAATACCATCAGGCCAAAGCAGAAACATGGATTTATCAAACAACTTGCTGATTGTGAAGTGGTTGGCTTTATCCAAGATCTCTGTATTCAAGAGAAATGTTTGACCAACAGTAATCAGTTCACGTTCCAATAACTATGTTACCTATATAGCGGCCCTCTACATCTATTGTCTCATCAATTGATACCCAGATTTTTTCCCCACACACTGCTCACTTTCCATCAATTAGGTGTACAAGAAATGTGGATGTGAATTGGTGTTGGTGTCTACTTGTACCTTGGTTCTTCATGAGCTTCACAAGTATTTAGGGCAGGATATGTGCTTTCTGCTTCCAGCTATTCACGCATTGTCTGGTGGTGATTATACAAGTAGGTTTGGAACAAATAAATCAGCTCTCAATTGTGATCCGTCAAAATACTTGATGAAGTTTGGAGTGTCAAGTAATTGGAAATACATAGAAAATTGTTTGAAACCAGCCGAAGAATATTTAGTGCGCTTGTTAAGAAAGGGTTCTCATTTACTTACTCTAAACCAACTCAAATTATGGCTGTTTCACCATGGTAAGAACATGGACATTGGGGATTTACCTTCAACTAGCAAGTGTTTAAAAGGCCACTTGATGAGGTCTTATTCCCACACATACCTACAGCAGCATTGTATTGATGATGTATGTGTGACTTTAGATCCACGGGACTTCGGCTTTGAGGAAGTGGACAGTACTCTGAAACCTCAGAAAAATACGAAAAGGTGCCCAACTGACTTTGTTGGTGCTTGTTCTTGTCTGAAATGTGCCACTTCATCTCGCACGTGCAGAAAAAATGAAGTATCTAGTTGTTCATTTTGTGAGTGCGGAAGTGTAGAGAATCAAGACTAGAAACACATATGTTTGAGTGATGAACTTTTTCCATGGTTTTTAAATCAACCCAAAAATGACTATGGTAGTGTACTCCTCTTGACTCGACAGTTTTGTTATCTTGCTCTTTTAAACATTAATATAACCTAATAGGTAGTAATCCTTATGTAAAGTAGTTTGCTTTCCCTTTTATGTGTGAATTGTTTTATTATAATTTTTTTCTGAGGTATTCAAAATAAATTAATATGGTGAGTGCTAAATTCTCAATAACGATGTGGCGAACAAATAAGTACTCTTAACATTTTTGTGTAGCTCACATAATTTCATCGCTATATCAGAGAAACCATTTTGTTATCCTGCGAGTGCTGAGGCATTAACACCTTCCGGTGCCATTTTATTGAAAACTATGTGATGTAGAGAAAAAATGCAAAAGAGCTAATTTGTCAGAAATGAGATGGTGAACAAAGAAATACTCTTAAAATTTTTTCATAACTGGCATAGTTTCGGCGCTATTTTCAAAAAATCATTTATTATCCTGACAAAATTCTGCCATCTTTGATGACATTTCCAGAAAATGTACAAGGTCGCGGGAAAACCCCCGAGGGAAAAATCAGCCTTAAAATTCTTTATACTCAACCTTTCCTACAGAAGTGTATCCAGACCTTAGATTAATATGGAGGCGACTACAATTTAATTATTTTAAATTAGTTGAATAATCTAATACCTGGAAACGGGAATCAAATCAAAGTGAATAAAATAGCCTTTGTATTAACGTGCGAATGCCAGGGGTAGAGTATTGGCACGCTATACCAAGGGTCCGGGCTTTGATACGTGTGTCCAGGTGTCATTTTAAAACTAATTAACACTTATTTAGGATCAAACTACTTTATTCTTTTATTATATTCAACAAGCTTTTTTTTGTTTATTAAACCAACTGATTCTTTATTCCCTTTTAATGTAGCATATTATTGTATTTTTTACAATCCTTCACTGATTTTTTTAGAGTTATCATTTCAATTCTTTTAGTGGGAAAAGAAAAAAGCCAAACTTTTACATGAAAAGACATTCCCTTTGTTAACTAGAGCATTCATGACTATTTATTATTAGAACTAAAGAAGTTAAGGTTATTTTAAATATATATGGCTAGTTTATATTCACGTAAGTTTTATAAAGCGAGTCATATTTCTAAATACAAATAGAAGCGAAGTTAGTAGCTTATAACGTTACCTGATTTGGTGGCCAAAGATCTAATGCAAGGGTTCCCAAACTGTGCGTTGCATCGCCGGTCTTGGTCTGGGGCGTTGTGGCTATAAGGAAAAACTAAAACTTATAATTTATAGTGAAATGCAACATGCAAATTTTCAATACATGTACGCGCACTCGTTTAAAAAAAAATTGAATAAATCATACAAGAAAACATGTCTACTCTAATTCCTTCTTATTCAGTTCTGTAATTTTGTTTTAATTTTGTACTTTTACATTTAAAAGAATATAAGCTAATAATGTAAATGACAATTTTTTTTTAGATGCCACTAAATAGAATTTGGGAGTTTTTTTTAACATTTGGTACAGGGGCGTCACAAGGAAAATCTGACAAGTGAAGGATGGGTCCCAAAAAGCTTTGTGAACCCTGGTTTAATGAGTCATTCTCATGTTAGACTGCCCTGTTGATAATGGGGAAATCAAGGTTCAAATCCTCTTTTGGTATACTGAGGGTGGTGTTTCTTAAATGTTAACCACTCTCGGTCCACACAAATGCGGATAGATCACCTCTAAAATGCTTCCTTCCTCATCCCTACCCCATTGGAGTAACTATCATATATGTGCATAACCTGATACACACTGATAAAAAAGTTTTAACTTTGCTCCAAAAAGATTTAGGCCTAACTATTTGTGATGCTCGCAAACGATATGATTAATTTTAATTGGTATATTGATACAGTTTTACCAAAAGTATGACTGTACTTGGCTCGCATACTATAAACAATAGCTTGTATAACTTTGATCAAGTGCAGTTCTTTGCCAATATAGTCGTTGACTGATTGTGACTTGAAATTCTTAATTGTTTCAGAAACTCGACAAAGAAGATGTGAAAGACTGGGCCCCACAATTCTTCTAATACAACGTCTCACTACATCAAGCCTTGGAGTAAAAGCCACTCACTACTCTTTAGTCTTTCATTTTTGCTTAACGATTCCCAGCGAAAACATGTTTCACATATCATTAATTTTTCAAAATATTTCCTACTCAACTATATCCCTAATTGTAGCTTCTTGGAATTTCTCACATTGACTTTGTAACATTTTGTATACTAGTGAATTTATTATTTTTAAGTAATAGTTGTAATTTTAGGTATAGGTTTGTTAGTTTGTGAAAGATTGGAATACAGGGTTGTCAATCTATTTACGAAACACAATTGATAAATCAACAAGTACAGGGTTAGTAAGTACTCATTCGATAGGTGACACATTTACACGATTCCCCATTTTACTCGAGTGTTGGTGGTGTAGTGGAGTGGAGAGCTTCATTTGGGAGAGTCCTTGCAGGCAATGAGCAAAAGTCATTGGGTGAGTGTTCTTAAATTCTATAAATTAAATGATGAAATTTAATTATATTTCTAAATAGACTACAGTTTATAAGCAAAATTAGAAATACAATTTTTAATGTCATTGTTCTATTGTCAGGCATATAACTTACTTTGGCATATTCTATTAATCCATACCTGCATCAATGGGCATACAGCCTAAAAACCAGGCTTATCCGGTCTGGTTTGCCGGTGACTGATAGGTAGGGGTTTGAATTTAGTTAAGACATACTGAGTATATTAAATATATATATTTTTCACTGTCTCTCCAAGAAAATAAGATTACATTTTCAAAATCCCTACCCCACTAGCGCAGTTAAAGTGTATATAGCCTTGAAGGCAAATAGCACACAACGCAAAAAACCAACCTTAGTTCCTGGATCTTCCTAATTAAATTAAGTATCAAATACTTTGTAATACTACTCGAAGGTTCCCAAACATTTACATTTGAAATTGTGTTTTGAATTTCTTCCCATAAATTAATAAATCTGAAAATTTAACAAATTATCTTTATTAATTTAGTGCCAAAATAATTAGCTATTTACCCGAATTAGTTAATTCTTGTATACCTTTGTAGACTTTCAGAGCATTAATAAGACAATTAAATGTAAAGCCTCTAGAGGGGTCCTTTGTGATTTCTTTGTGTATACCAACTTTGGTTGAAATACTTTAAATAGATACTAATTAATAAGTGGGGACACAGGAGTTGTGTGGTATATCCAAGTGTCTAAAAAAAATTCTTCTAACATAGCTAAAAGTCCGCAATTAAAAATTACTGTTAAAGTAAAGCGTGTATGTTACTACATTTGATTAGGTTTATTCATTGGAGGCACTGCCTCAACCAGACTACAGAGAATATGCTCATTGTTTTCTTTCCTTGGAGTTGCGAGGAACGAATCTTTCAAAAACTACAAACCAGTCTAAATATTTTCTTTTTTGTTTAGTTTGAACTAATTGTTTGAGAATCAATAATCATATTGAAACTAAATTAACATTTTGTTGTTCCTTTTGATGACACCGTGAATTCCTGAGGGAGGCATCTCAACGTTTTCAATATGAAGTATTTGGTCTGACTGGTGATTCTCCTTTTAATATCCCTGGCCAAGTTTCGAACATGAACCTCCCTAAGATAATCCTACAGCATCAGCCTTGATTGCGAACTTAATTTTGATCTTAATACACGAACCAACTATGAGGGCACTAATTAGTCCCCATGAATGGCAGCCAACTCTACTAAATTTTCTCTGCTGTGTACATGAACATAACTACGTTTTCAACTATACAGTGTTTTTAATGGTTTTTACAAAACAACTATACATAGACATTAATATTTGAATGTTTGTTTACTACTGTGACAATCAATAATTCATAAGGCATTAATGTATCTTATGTTAAAATGTGTAATTTTTACTATTCTTTTTTACTAAGTAGAAAAATAGATCATTTAAATACTCCAGCTGATATTTTTGTACCTTAACTTGTAAAAGCAAAGATAAATAAGCCCCATTTGGTGTGTATTCCTGTAAAAGTTGGCAGTTTTACAAATTTGTATTGTTTGATGAGTATATATTTATACTATTTTTTTTCTTTCAACTGCTGGTAATCCTTGTGCTAGACTGCATATAAAAGTGATAGTGATGAAATATTCATTCGGCGATAGCAGACACACACTGATAAGATTGCCCTAATGTGCCTGCTAATGGAGAATATAAAATGTCTTGCTTGTTTAAACCTCATAATAATAGTATTTTAAATTTTAACCGACTGTGTGTGTGCAGGCTCGCAGTGGAAATAACAATATCAGTGCTAACACCACACAAACAGTCGACAACCACCGCAGCGGGAGTGCCCACACTGTGACCAGCAACGCGGGTGTTGGCAGTCTAGCCAGTGGTGTCAACAATCGGGGGGATGGTGGCTTGGCCGCCCACAAGAGAGCCCGTAGTGCCAGTACCAATTCAACCAATGAGGCCAGCCCCACCAGGAAGAAAAACCTTATCGGCTCCACCGTTCGAGGTTTCTTCCAGTCCCGGGGCAAGGAACGGTGAGTAGTTATTTCTTTAACTTGTATGGTTGGTGTATGCTTTTCCAGTCACTCCTGCTATTTTAAGATATCCAGTGGTATGATAAACATATAGTTGGATTAATCTCCCAGTTCAGGAAAAAAAAATGTACATAAAGTTTGGTGACATGCTTTTGAATTCAACAAACATTAAAAGATCTAAAACATTGTCATATTTGGTTGGACTCGTTTCGGTGATCTAATGATCTAGCAGGCATGTCCAAACTTCCCTCAACCGAGCGCCATATAACAGGGTGTCTACTGGGTCACGAAAGTCATGAAAAAGTTACTAATTGGGGGGGGAGATAAGTTATTAATTTTCAATATTTTAGTCATAAAAGTCACGAAAATGCCATGCACTAGCCACAAGTTGCCTGATTGTTTTTACTGTGATACCAAGAACAAGGTTAACATTCGCCATCTAGTTTTGATGTTGCTTGTGAGTGAGTGCATTAGGCTTATATATATATACATATATATATATGCTATATATAATTTTTGACAGTTTACCGAAGGAATTTTGTGGTCAAAAAAGGTCACCAAAAAGTCACTAATTTTTGTTTCTCCAACTCAGTAGACACCCTTTATAAGTTTTTGGAGTATAGGCTCTTTACAGTCTATTTGACCACAAATTGAACTTTGGGTAAGAAGCAACAAGATTCTAATTAACTACTCAACTTCTTGATTAAATTCTCTGGAAAATAAATATATTATCAAGTGTTTGGACATTTTCCTCTTATTCCTTAAAAAACATTAATATTGTATGAAACTACTTTTAAAAAAAAATTATTTTAAACAATAACATAACATTCGCTTCGGTGGCCTCATGATCAATCCAAGGAATCACTCTCACAATAAACTGGACTGTAGATTACAGAGAGATCAAAGTTTAAATTTTATTCAAGGGGCTTTTTCTAAATGGTTTTCAACTCTACCTCCACAAAAATATAAGTACTCTTCCTCAAATTCAACCTTCCCCTACCTTTTTAAAGCATAATTTTAATAAATCAGTGTACAGCTCGAACAGGTAGTAAGCGGCAGTGTTAAAAAAAGTAACGTGAAGAATTTAGCAGCACACCCTTTGAGAACCACTGCTCTAAGGTGTCACTACTGCTCTAGCTTGGATCACTATACGGCTTCTGAATTTTACACTACTCATCCCTGCCCACTTATTGTAAATATGCTAGTAGCCTGGAAGAATAGTCGGAGTACTGCATAAAAAATAAAAAAAAATATTTTTCTTGTAATATTTAGGTGAACAAAAAACAAAAGGAAACATTGTGACAATTTTCGGTATAGTAGGTATGTAGTAGGAAAAAAATGTTTTCAAACTAAAACCTGCAACATACCTGCATGAGTGAGCTCACTCGTGAAATTGAGGATTGTGAGACTTGTATGATATTTTCTGATGTGATTGTGTGTGTGTGTGTGTGTGTGTTCACGCTCTCTTCACTTTAGGTTTAACTCAAAAATAACTCTTTAGTTTAGTTGCACTAAATTAACTGTCAGTTTTGATTGAGTGTAAGAGAAGTTGGAAGTCTTAACTTTGTAATTAAAGCATTATTATTTTTATTTTCAAATGCATACCTTTTACAAGGAAAACTAATATTATATTTTACACTTATGAACTTGTCAACACTAACATAGTTCACACCCTCGATATTAATGATCTCGGTGTTCTCCTAGACCTCAAACTTTACTTTCACTTTTACCATATAATTTCTCAATCATTGAAAATTCTTGGACTTATTAAATTTATTATCTCCTTGTTCAATAAAGTTGATTGTATTTTTACATTGTACCATGCTTTGGTCAGATCTAAGCTAGAATATACTAGTGCTGCTTGGAATACCATTACATTAAATGACTCTCAGGTTTTAAAACGCTCAACATAAATTTGTGGCTACTTGCTATGATAAATTGTTTCTTAACTGAATGTATTATTATTATTTATTATAATTTATAATTATTATTTTTATTAAATTTAAAATCTTTTATGGCTCCAAACTCTTTTTGCATGGACTTATTTAAATTTATAATTTAGTGCACTTTGTTAGTCCAAGAATTGTCGAGGATATTTCATATTTGAATACCAGCATGAAATTTGGCACAGACTTTCTCGCAACACAACTGATATCAACCCGGGGGGGGGTAAAAGTCATTGAAAAACATCAAAACAAATATTTTCGCTACTGTTTATTTTCTTATTTATAACTTTATTCATGGTCATAATATAGCATTGAACTGATAGCTCCATCTATCAGCTCCAATATGAAGTATTTGGACTGGTTAAAATTACAGTGGTTCATTGATACACATTTTCATGTATGTGTATGTCAAGTCATGCTCTGAAGCTGTCACTTTTGATAGATAGTATGAATAGAAATAAAATAATACATAATTATAGTAAAATATTAACATTGTTGACAACAACAAAAAACGTTTTTTTCTATGCTTTCTCTACACAACTGGGGTACATTTTCTCTAAAATTCAATCTTAATCTCAACTCTGTTAGTGTCATTAATTGTGTCTTGTTTGGATAGGTGGTAAGATATCACAGGGAAAAAATATAACTAGATTTATATTATATTATCTTTTGAGAATTGATTGAAAGTTTATTCTATATTTAATTAGGTTAAGTTAACACTAGCCAGTATATAGGCACTGAAGCATGCTAATAAACTCAAATCAACGCAGATATTTGATAGAATACAAGAATTTCCAAACACACTTCAACTCCTTGTTGGTGTAAGTTAACACCAGTTTCCTTGTAGCTAGGGTCTAAATAAACTGATTGTACTAATGCAGTCTAGATATTGACCAGTATAATGAAAGCAGCAGCTGTTGCAGGTGGATTTTATCATAGTCTGGTGTCACATTATCTGGACCGCGCTAGCCAGCAGCCACGTGGCAGGCATGCGTGTGTCATATGTCCTATTTGTTTGGAATGTGTCTGCTTGTGCCATCTTGTGGGGAGAGGGGTATCTCCTCCCCCCTCCTCTACATGATCCTCAAGGCGCCTGCTGACAGGTGTCGTTAAGATGCTGCACTATGTTTATATCTACTCTTCTGGATAGTGAAATATGATGAGTAATGGTAACTTTCTTTCAAAGGAGTTGGGTCTGGAATTGAACATTTTGCACACTTAAGCTCTGTAAAAGCCCAGACAATGTTTGCAACAATTTTTTATAGTTTATTTTTTCTTTATATTTATCTCTAACTAGACTTTGCAGTTTTGATATCATATTATTGACTGGAAAGGTATAAAAAAATACATGTGTGTACATAAACTACAGAATCCACCTGTTATCTTTAAGTTTCAAAGTACAACTCACAAGTTTCTTATTGTGTGAGGGTGGGGGGAATCCAATATCAATTATTTACTTGAGGGATTGAAAACTGAGTTGATTCGTACCTTTTCACCAGTCTTTGAGCTAAAATAACCTTACATAATACTGCATTGCGGGGACAAATTAAGTGTTGGCGTCGACAGTTAAATTGGCACATTGAGTTAAGGAAGCCCACGACCTGTTGGCACTTAATGCCCTCTTGACTCCACTCTTTGATTGTGTAATGGATCATGTTTTTTTTGGGGGGGGGGGGGGAAGGGGGGATGCAGTTTAGTGCCGCGGTCAGTTAGTGTGAACAATGATTTGTGTTAAAGTGCTCATCTGGGCTTAAGAAGCCAACATGTAGGCCTACAAGAATGTATTTGGTGTTGTGTTACTAGAACCCGTGTGTGACCTTAACTGAATAAATGATACTGGAATCAGTTCATCCACAAACAATGTGTGTACAATATCATGACATTTCAACCATACATTATCTACAGGTATTTTTTTATATTACTAAACACCCAACATCTTTACTCAGTTGATAGCACATCTGCCTGTTTAGCTAAGGGCTCCTGGTTCGAATCTCATCAAGGTTGAAAAATGTCTTATTGGTGAATGGTCAACAGGAGGAATGGGTTTTGTGACTATTCTAGTATTATATTAGTTAATAAATTGCGAACTGAAATAATCATTGTGTTCAGAAAGGCCATGCTAAGCAAAGCTCATTTATATTACTAAATACTGATTTAAATGTTTTTTCATAAGTATTTCACATAATTTATGGTTTGTTAAAGTCAATGAAATTTTTTCACATGTTCTTTTGGCAGTTTAAACTTAAATCAGGGTGTACATTAGCCTGAAAAACAGACAAAATTAAGAACATTTTTATTGAAATGATCAGAAATGTTTGCCAAACTAAAATACAATAGGAGCATGAACATTGCCACAAGTCCAAGACAAATCAAGTACGAAGTGATCCACTTGTGGCTCTCTGCATATTTACACAAATTGTGTAGGGATGAGGAAGATATAATTTAGAAGTGCACCCACGTTTGCATGAAGAGAGTGAAAACAACCCTGAACACACCCGGCTAGGATTCAAATCCTGATTTTTCTCTCACCGGCAGACCAGACTAAGTCAACATCTTAAGCTGCACACATGTAACCATTTGTTATAAAGCTGTTATGTATGGTTGATAGCCTCATGTCCTGATATTTACATAACTGAATGGCGCATACAATATTGGTAATTTACAGGAATACTGTATCATATGTCCTCTTATATAATATTCCAAATCAATTTGTGAATTTCAATTTGATTTTAAATACAGTTAAACTCACGTTGTTCAAGATAGTCAGCGAACTTTTCGATACCGAAAATACAATAAAGGCATTCTTTTTCATACAGACTGTACTTTATTTGAGCTTCAGTGAGGGTTCTACTATCGAAAGAGATAGGGAACACCCCTCCGGGGTGGCATTGAGATGAAATTGCTCTAAGAGCGAATGAAGATGCATCCACTCTAAGCTCAAAAGGTAAAGAAAAGTCAGGCATTTTAAGAACTTTTGGGGAAACTAACCCTTCTTTTAACTTGGAAAAGGCTTTCTTTTTTTCTGAGCCCCAGAAAAATTGTACACCTTTCTTTTTTAGCTGGTTTAAAGGGGCAGCAAATTGAAAAAAGATAGGGATAGATCTAGCGTAGTAGGCACACATGTCCACAAAGTGTTGGACTTGTTTGAAATTCTTAGGAGTAGGGTACTCAATTATAGGCTTAACGCTTTCAGGGTCGACAAGGATATTACCCTTAGATATAATGTACCCAAGGTATTTAATAGGCAGTAGCCCACATAACTTTATCTGGGTTAACAGTCAGTCCAGCTTCCCTTAGCCGCTGGAGCACAAGACGGATATGTTCACAATGTTCCGTAACTGATTGACTGTGTATGCGAATATCATCCAAATAATTAAAAACAAACTTGAATTTAAAATATGACAGGATGTGATCCAAAACACGACTAAGCGCTGCACCTCCACAGCTAATACCTAGAGGGACTCTGTCAAACTAATAACACCCCCAGGGAGTAGCAAACGCCGTACACTTTTTTGAACTTTCTTTCAGCGCACATTGGAGAAAACTAGCATTAAGATCTATAAGACTATAGATCCCAGTCCCTCCTAAATGTTGAAAAGCACTTTCAACCATTGGCTTAGGATATGGGTCAAACATTATTTGTTTGTTCATTTTGCTATAATCGACTATAAGTCGATGACCACCACCTTTGCATGGGATTATGAACACAGGACTAACAAATGCAGACTTAGAATGACGACTAACATTTTTGCCAACTAAGTCATGAATCAACTCTCTGAATATTTCAAGTTTAGGGGGGGGGGGGCACAAGAATAGGGAGGGGATCTGACCGGTTGGTTATTTGAAAGAGAAATATCATGTGGAAGGATGTCACATTTGCCCCATTTGGAGGTAATGATATCAGAAAAGTCAATAAGGACTTGATTTATTTCAGAGGATTTTTTGCATTTGCAGAGATTTTCACTATCCAAATTTTTGTTGAAAAAAGTTTTAACAGAAGGCTTGAATTTAAACGTAATGTGCTTAGAAGCCAAATCAATATTCGTTTTGAGTCCTACTCATAAAATCAATACCCAAAATCGGATCATGTGGTAAATTGGGAACAACATTAAAGGATTGCTTCCAAGAAAATCACTTTATTTTGATAGACAAAAAAACACATTATAAGCAACATAGAGCGACTTCCCATTAGTTATGGCAAAATACTTAAGATGAACGTCAGTAGATTTATAGGATTGTGAAGATGAATATGGCTGAGAATATTTTCATGAACAAAAGAAAACTGACCCCAGTATCAAATAGAGCAATACAGGCTAGAGTTTGAATTAACACTTGAACAGATGTTTCAAGGTTACATGGAGAGGTAGTGCTTCACCGCCCAGAGCCATGTCTCTGTCGGCGCAAAGCCAGTTTTTTGCCCTGCACTTGCTTTTATAGTGCCCCATACTACCGCAATTATAACACTTTATTTTGGACATATCCTTGGGCAATCTTTAGTTATTTGAGTAAGAATTAAGATTAGTAGAAAAGGAGGGGATGGAGGGTCTAGTATAAACTTAACCTGATCTATTTTGTCTATTAGGGTTTAAATTTTGTACATTATTAACTAAAGTTGGAGGGGGGTGTAAATTCAAATACTCCTGTTCTGCCAACATGCTATTTTCGATAAGAGAGGCAAGAGTATGCAGTTTTAATAAGGGATGAAGGTTGTATAGTAAAAACGAAATGGCGGCTAGTTAAAGGTAAAACATTTTCTAAAATGATATTAACAATTTGACTTTCTTCAAGGTTAAGTTCAAGAATGCTGGCTGCTTCTGAGACTGAAAGGATAAAGTTCTGTAAGGGCTCGTTAGGTTTTTGAAACATGTTCACAAATTGTAATCTTAATTTATTTCTTACCCTTTCTGGTACAAGAACTGTAAGAATCTTATTTCTAAAGCTTCGCCAATTAAGGCCTATATTTAAGCATTCAGCAAAAAGTTGGGTTAAATATCTGTTGGCTTTACTCAGACAAAGGGATAAGAAGAACTCTCTTTCATTGCCCAAACGTAAGTTACAAACTTAAGTAATTTCTAAGAGAAAGTTAAATGAAGTAATAAAATTTTGTCCATCACAGGTGGGAATTTTATCAAGAAAGGAGGATAGTACTTTAGATATGGTGTTGTCTGATATAGAGCTGGCAGCTATGTGTGGAATAGGGCGGTTTGAGCTAACACCTTGGTCTATGGGAACATGATCAAGGCTTTGATTAGAATCGCCCTTACTCTGATTAGTCGCAGAATTATTTAAGGGGATATCATTAGAAGTTTGGTTACTAACCAGAATGTGCCACCTGTACCATCGACACCGGCTGTGTCCACAAGAGTTTCAGGTTAACTCGAAGGTCACTCACCAAGGTATCTTCAGGCACATTGAACCCATGTTGTCTAACTGCTTGCAGAAGCTCAGCTTTGGAAAGGATGGAAATCCTGCATACGTCCTTGCTGGATAATTGTTGTAGTTGGCCACCAACAGGATCTCTGTCGAGAGTCATTTTGGTGCTCGCCTCGTGCATGTAACAAAGAAGAAAATAATTAAAGAATGAACATTAATATATAAAAAAAAAATCACCGCTAACTTTGAGTGGTGCAGTTCTGAACCCTCCTTAACATATAATGTGGGTTGCATTGTTACAAAAAGATCCAGTACAAGACACACCACAATTTATTGAACAAATAACAGGTTACATATACATTTTGAATCCCAATTTGGGTGTCGCGGTGCTTTTTTAATCCATACAATCAAGCTATAAAAATAAATAAAGAAGCCTGGTTAATAAGTAATGATTAGAAATACACCAGGTTGATTACACTATACTTTGTTTTAGTAATCAGCCAATGACTGAACTTTATGAGACAAAACATGCATCAATGTTACTTGCTATATTGTATATCTAAGTAGGAATAACCTTTTATAAAGGGGATTTATAAAACTTGGTGAGACCATAGTTAAAACAGGTAACATTGGCTCAACTAGCCCAACTAAAAGCAATAATAGGTGAATCTGGTAATAGTAATTTACTAATTGGTTAAATAATGATCTGATTGATACATAAAATACCTCATATAGCTCGGGGTGCCTTATTTATAACAGTAATATATAAACTAGGTGACAGTAGTATGTTATGTTTCACTAACAGCGAAAACGTCATGACCACTTAACTCTAGGGACTAATAGGTCCTAACCAGGACGTGGCTGTAATTATCATAAATCCCCTGCTCGACTACACAATAGTAAGTAGAACTAAAGGTATACATTAGGATATCTAACGTCCTCATAGTGAATCTTAAGGAACCTGTCTACAGGCCAATAAATACAAACTTGAAGAGTAGAATAGAGATCAAGCACGAGCATGATCAGCAAATAAAGTTAAACATTGTACACATAATAACAAAGAGAATACAAGCCCATAAAAAGGGGAATTAAAGCCCAATTAGGCCATGAACTATCTAATACTGCTCACATTAAGTGAGAGTCGATGTTCCCTCAATAATAGAAGACATAGAGTGGCCTCACAACAAAACTATATATATATATATATATATATATATATATATATATATATATTAGGGCGACTCGACATAGTACAGTTATAGCAGAACGTCTAATGTTAAAGATATATATATATATATATATATATTACGTCAAACAAGTTCTGCTTGGAAGGAACATACTGTCCAACTATCAATCAACAGGCTCACTAGGTCACAAGAAACCAATTAACACAAATTACATTTGGCCAATAAAACCTATTTAAGGTAGATGATTGAATCGTGAAGCGATCCACAGCCTACACTCCTAATGTAGTCGATCTCATGACTGATGCAACCAAAACTTAGTCAGCGTAATGATGGTGGTAAATGAGTAATCCCTAGTGGGATTTCAAACCTAAATTCCAAGTAAATGGACAAACAGTCCATATAGAGCAGATAGGCAACACAAATGTTCTTTGTTGATATTCACAGAGTGGAGGGGTGCTAGCTGATGGACCCCCTCGCCGTGGCTCCATTTGACGCCATGGCACTTCTAGCTGCTAGTCTTAGAAAAGATAAAATTATTAATTTATCGACATAGAATGATATTCTTCTTTCTAGTGTAAAAAGAAGAATATTGTTCTGTGTCAATATTTAATCATACATGATATTAAATAGGCGCCCTGATTGAAAGGAGGGTAGGAAGGAAAGACAGGTGTAGTCGACCAATCACGTCACAGGGTGAATAGCCGTCGGAGGGGTGGATTTCAGAAATGGGTCTTCGTGCATGCGCGAAGAATAGACACTTGGAGAAGTGTCACAAGAAATAGTTTGAATCACTGTTTTTTCTGTGAGTGGCAGACAGCTCCACTATAGCTAAATGTGACTCATCAGTGCCGATCCCACAACACAACTGCATCGGCTGGGCCGTGATAAGTCCGATCTCAACCTCAGTTCTTGTTGAGTCGTTATTTCCTTGAGGGAAGATAGAAACACTAGGCTGTGTGAGCTAATTCCTACTAGTTAGGCACAATATATTCCATAAAAGAGGAGATAAAGATACCTTTAATGCAACAATGTTGGTCTATACTACATCATTCTTTTTATTTTTATGTATTCTTAAGGGTAACCACAATAAGGGAAGATGTGGAAAATCTGGAAACATCAGGGAATTTAAAATTGTCAGCAAAATCATTGAAATTCCTGGTAATATATATAATTGATCACGGAAAATTGTATATTTGCCCATCTAGAGAAGAGAAATGTATTTATCACATCTTATTTAAACACTCCTTATGATTTTGGATATGAACTTGTCAGGGAAATTTGGATATTTGAACTATATAATTTTATTTTGGGGATTTTGTGGCCATCCTGATTTTTAAGCTTGTCCTTTTTCAAGGTGACATCAATTTTGAAAGATTTCAAATAAACATAATAATTTTTTGTCAATACTGGCTTTTCTAAATTTATTTTTTATATTTTATAAAATGTTCTTCTAGTGGCCTTCGGATAATAGGTAGATATTGAGGTGTAGAATGAATTGTTAGGGAGCAAGCCGTGTAACTTGTCCAGCAGTGGGAGTTTGGTTGTAGCACCATTTATATTTGACTCATTCTAACCTTGTCCTTCCTTTTATATAAATTTTATGAAGCATTTTAAAGTGTTTTAACAAATAATTCAGCTTGTAGTTATTAGAAAATTTAATGTAATCCAATAAGCCACAAGCCTAAACATTGATGAGAAAAAAAAAATACCATTCATATTTTTGAAAGAAGAGTTTTTGAAACCTCCTTTCCTTCTTATGGCCTTGGAAATAAACAAATTTCCCTTCACTTTAAAGAAAAAATAATTATTTTTTCTTAACTGAATAACAAATATATGATATAACTTATTTAGCTATTGTATTAATCATATAGATAAATTACCTTAACACTAGAATGCTAAACCTCTCTGTGTAAGATATGAATGCCAAACACTCGTAAATTTTACTACTTTACATTTTATTATATTTAAAACATAATTTTAATACATTATTGACAAAATAAAAACTATTCTCAATTAGTTCAAATGTTTTTTGGTTAATTGTCATTATTTTACACAACTTCATCAAATGATACACAGTATGTTGCCCTGAATTCTCTACAGATGGCTGCAAATTGTGGTAGTCATGCACCCTTGGTTTCATTGTAGGTCTTGATTATTTGGGAATATTTTGTTCTCTGGTTTATTACCATGTTTTCATGTGTAGTAGGAAGCAAGATTACAACTTTGTTTTATTTTAGTTTGTAAGATACCATTCATTGTCACTACATTAGTAAAATATTTCGTTAATGTTAAACACTTATACCTTTTATGACTGAGCTTCTCCTAGAGCACAAACAAAGCCTGTGACAAGAGAAACACTATTTGGTATAGTGAAGTTTCAAGGCCAACTGAAGGTACTGGAGAGAGGAGGGAACATGACAATCTTGTAAATCTCGGTAGTCAGTTTTACCAAGGAATAGCATTCTAGGGTTAATCATTAATGCATTGATCCAAACATGGATCTTATTTGTTCATTTTTCTGACTAAAACAACTCACTGTTTCTTTTTTATCGATGCTATCCAATACATCTTTGTCCATATGATAAACTGCAACGTGATTTAGACATTTTTGTGTCATACTTGATCTTAAGTAGGTTTTAATCTACACAACTAACTATAGCATCTTTCTGCCTCACAAGATTAACTTGGTAACACAGGTAGTAGACGAATTGTTTCAACATTTGAAAACAAATTCTCTTCACTTGGTAGTTGAAAACAGCAGGGTGCAAGGTATTGAAAGATGAGATTGGTTAAATAAAACTATTTTGTGACAGTTTTGAAAATGTACAGATTTCAGGAGAAACCGGTTGACTTGGCAACAGAGGCTGGAAATAATCATTGAAAATATTGAGGAAACAAAAAGGTACAATTTTCCTTCTAGGAGAACTGATGGTTCGGGAAGGAAAAGGTACTATTTCCAAGACAAATATAAATTACAGGTGGTCTTATCTGATGATTCTTGTAACTTAGAAAGTGTCAATCATTGTTAACTAAGAAGTAAAGCTGCAAAATATATACTATATTATAAACAAAAATATGTTTTACTAGCATTATTAATATTGACATTGACTTAGTTACATCCCCATCCCAAATTCAGTACTTTTAATAACTTTCTTCTCTGAGCAGATTTTTGGAGGGGATGTGTGTGTGTGTCTATATCCCCCCGCTAACGACTCTTGTGGTCCAACATGCACTTATTTGACGTTGACAGGGAGGTTGGGATTCAAATCATGTCAGGATTAACTGTGAAGGTGGTTTTCCCGTTCATATTAATTTGGGTGCACTTCCCCTTAGCTACCCTACACATCTTTACCCCATAGATTAGAACATTAATAAGCCTGGTTGTGTTCAATATACTTATAAAAAGGAAAGTTTTTAATTGTAAATGAATACTATTTCAGATTTAAACCTGGTGTGGGTAAGTTTTAATTTGTAAAAATAATTTTGAGCTACTAAGCATGGGAAACAGTCATTTGAATGCAAGTAAATTGGGCTAATTAGACATCTTGCCACCAAACTAGTGAGTGACTACATAATAATATAAAACAGAGTAAAAACACTTCTTTGCATAAACTGTTGTTGTCAAGTTGTAGCAAAGGCTGAACAAAATGGTTTTCTTTATTCATTTTTTTAGGTCATATGTTTGTCACAATTAATTTGTTAAGAGCAAACTTAGTTAAAAATGGATTAAAAGTTTTATTGTCAAAACTACACCAGCATTGACCTTAAAATTGGGAAAGCAATAAAGTGCTAAAACTATATTCAGCACAGCCTTTCAGAGTTGAAACCCTTTCTCCTGAACCAGAGACACCCTTTCGAACCTCTTTGGTGGCATCTTAAAACCCATCACAATCGTTATTATTCCTGGAACTACATAACTAGGTTTCAGGACTCTAAGATATAAACAGCTTGTTTGAACCATAAATTATTGGTTGCTGATAACATCTTGCACAAATTAAGTGGAAAAGTGTATTTAACAAAATAACTGATCAATGAGATAAGATTGTAATTTAAACTCGTAGTTCTGTGAAATACTGAAAGTCTTAGTTATATCAGAAAACCAATTATTAAAACCACATTTAAAATCAACACATTTTACACTATGAACATTTGTTTCTCTAGCTCAGATCTCAACATAAGGTAAATATTTTCCTTGTTATAGGATTTTCAAACTTATGCTCAAACTACTCATATGTCCTGCAGCCTGTGGGGACCAAATTCGGACTCCACTGTAATTTGATTCAATGTTGGTCATATGTGTAGCACTACACTCAGGCATGGTCTATAAGTTTAAATAGTGTCTAATGCCTAGCTAATAAATTACTTAAAAACATAGATTGATATCGAATGTGGATGTTTGATAGTGGTTTGTTTCATTTACTTTAAGTACTTTGTTTACAACAAATATGTTTAAAGAGTCAAAATATTACCTTAGCTCAGTTGGTAGCATGTCTCTCTCTATTGAGCTAAGGGTCCTGGATTCGATTCCCAGCATGGGCGAAAAATTTATCACTATTGAAGTGTGGATTTACCCATTCACAGTGATGAATTAATGGCCGGGGACTGGATGTTGTGTTTATCCTAGTCTTAAGTTAGATTATAAGACATATGAATCTACAACAGGTGTAGCCAGCCAGTAGTAAAAAATATATGGCTTGAATAAAAAACTGACCCAGGCCACAGGCTGGAAACGGTAATGGATGTAAAAAAAAAGTAAAAATACTAATGAGGCTTATTTAAGGAATTTGGCAAGATTTATTGAATTTTATAAAATATTGGGAAATAATTAATGTAAAATAAATTATATGTACCATATTGCCCATAACAATCTACTAAAGAACTTTTCTAATTCAATGTCCAAGGAATATCTACAAAATTCAAAATATCCTAAGTTCAAACTAACCATTTTCATGAGTATCTTAGGCAGCTAGTACACAATAATCAATAACGTCAAAATATGTTACATGTAATCACATACAAATTATAAATGCTTTATTAAACACATATACACAATCAATACATGCATACAAAATTAAGAAAACTTCAAACACAAAATATAAACACATAGAAAAATTAGCTTACGAAAATTGCAGACTTAATCTGAATTGATGAAAGCTGAGCCAACACATCCCCTATATTTAGAGATAGGGTAAATTTGCTTTTGCGAAAAACGCGAAAAGAAAAAAAAGGGTCGAAAATAGGGTATTTATAAGTTTTCTTTGCGTTTCATGGCATTTGAAAGTGTTTAAAGCGATTTTTATTTCGCGAATTAATGCAAAAAACGTGATTTTGAGAGTATTTTAGCTAAATTATTCTATTTAGCAAAATAGACACGAATTCCCTGAAAATGCTGTGCATTTAAATAAAATGCTGAGAATTTCTATAAAACGATGTTTTTCAGCGGAAATAAGTGATTAAAAAATCATTGAGTTTCACTCGTCTGTGTGCTTCAGGTTGGGTTTTACTTGCATCCTGTGCCTTCCACAGCCCATCCAGCTAATCGCCACATTCCGTTAGTCGTTGCTTTTATCATAAATCCTTTGTATAGGCCTTAAAAACATTGACGAAAGACATTTTTACCTATTTTGCTACAAAATGGTAAATTATGCCACAAAACGCTAAATTTCCAATAATTAATGCTAAAAAAAACTGAAAATTAATGCTATTTTACCCTATCTCTACCTATATTAGGAAACCCATTCTCCACTGGTGCATAGTTCCCTGCTTTCTCATTTATTATGTGCCATTAGGATAACTCCAACTCGACATATGTTGTGGTTTAATAAATGTCATTAAGTTAGGTTGGAAATGAGTACAAACTTGAAAAAATTACAATGTATAGGCTTCAAATTATCCATATATTTCCTTTTCTGGAAATAGAAAAATGACACCTGGACACGGGAATCGAACCCGGGACCTTTGGCTTAGTACGCCAATGCTCTAACCACTGAGCTATCCAGGATTCGTCCCGTGCCCAGGGTCATTCTTCACTCATATTTTAAGGCAGAGTTTATGCTGGACTTAGCGGAAATCGTCGGCTACAAATATGTGATTATATTAATATCACGAGCCATCAGTTAACACAGCCATCTGGATCCAGGCACTAATGGTCAAGTTGAGGTTTTTATACTCTAATGTTTGTTTTTGAGCATTTTTTGGATCAAATGAGAAATCTAGCTAATGAACATATTTTATTCAAATAACTAATGGAAACCATTGGTTTAACTTAGCTAACTATACAAATGATTATTAAAAATTTGTTTGTTTAATCATTCCAGAAGTCATTTATTTCTGCAATAAACTAAACAAATATAGAGTGAAAGATTATAGTGTAATACAGTTTCACTAGTCGTATAATAAATATATAATTTACTCACATTTGTCAAAGTTTGCTGCGACCCCCCACTTATGACCCACAGTTTAAAAACCTGTGGCATATAGGATATGTACCTGCATTAGTGTGGAGAGAGAATATAAAAACCAATGATAAACCCCCATTTCACCCAGGCAAGATACAAACTATCATCTACCCTTTCACTTGCAATCGTGTCTATTGTTATCAGAGTGCCTTAAACCATGTGAGCACTGATGGAGGTAACAATAACTATCATCTGTCATTTTATCAGGATACACCATCTTCCTATGAAACACTCTCACTGAACTAAAACCATAGCAACAAACATTGACTGCTCCATCTTATTTTTTGATTAGGTTTGTCTTTTAGAAAAAGGTTTTGTATAGCTGATAATTGTATTTCCCCCTATAGCTTGAAGACCCTATTAACATGGATTATATATATATATATATATAATATATTACATATAATATATATAATATATATATAATATAATATATATATATATTTTTTTTCCAATATCATTTCAATTTGATTTTAAATACAGTCAAACTTGGGTTATAGCATCATTAAAGGGGCCAAACAAATTTTGACGTTGTGTCAGATTGACATTATAAAAGAGATACCAATTTTAAAAATTACAAGTTGCATTTAATTTAAAATGAAGAATATGTATTAAAAAACATGTCCTATATTTACATAACTTGCATTTAGACCTATTCTCAGTAGTAATCTGTTATTTTCTTTTGAACTCTCCATTTCTAAAACAAATTATTTCTCTCATTCTTTGGAGATGCTGCACTGCTTTTAACACATTGGCAAACACCTCTCTGAAGAGATAAAATCGTGAAAGAGTTTCAGCAGCTCTCATTATTGCTTCCTGTAATGTCGGAAAAACAATTTTGGTATCCTCCTCTTGTTCAGTCTTCTCTTCAGCACTATCTTTCGCCTCTGCGTTTTTTACTTCCGTGATAATTTCTGAATTACTCAACACTAGAAATGTTTCTACGTGGTCATCCTGGCACTTAGGAATCAAGCTCATTTCCAAATTCCTTCACATTGAATTGCTTAATTCACTCAGAGAGCAGCAAGTCGTCTACCCCTTCTTCATCGTCATTGGGTAAATTATTGTGTGTGGGTTGTGCTATACCAAAGCACTTTGTATCGTCTACTGCATTACACTCTTCCCAATATCGTTCAGGAATTTTATTGAATTTAAAAGAGAAATTGTAACAGGTTTCACCGTGTTCATACCAAAAATAATTAATTTAAAAAGTTACTTGTCGTAGTAACACTTAAGGCTTTTAATGACGCTTTGGTCCATAGGTTGCAGGACACTCGTACAGTTTGCCGGTAAGAAACTAGAGTACTGATGGTCAAATTTAACTTTGGATGGGCTACGTATTTGTCACCTATAGAATTTTTCTGTTTTTCAACGACAGCTCTTAGTCCCACTTTTGTGCTTCCTCTTCAAAAACATTAGATATATCCATGTTTTTTGGTTGGCATTATAGCTTACTGGAAGTTTTCTAATGTTATTAAAACATCTTTGACACCAGACTTTTCCCGATGGCTTAAAGTTTACTGTTTTCATTTCTCGTCATGTTCACACAAACAAAAACTGTAATATTTTGTTTGAAAAACTTCCCACCCACACATTTTTTGTTTTTAAATTTGAGAGTCCTATCTGACGTTAATTTATAAAAAAAAAATCCTGCTTCATTTTCATTAAAGATGTCTTCATCTTTATATTGATCATCTAGTTTTAAGGTCTGGCCAAGTGTTACATACCCAATCACCTGTAACGTTTAGATCTATGCTTTTGGCCTAGCCACAAATTTTTACAAAATAAATCGAATGTCTGGCTTTAAAACGATTTAGGCATCTATTGGACCACGTAAATTCAATAACACATAACTATCCAAATTCTCTATCTTTTTCTTTCAAAATTAGTCCACTCACAGGAATATCTGAACCTCGACACTGTTTTAACCACTTCAAAAGTGCTGCTTCTACATCAGTATGTTCGCATGTCCTAATTTTGTATTGTTTTCCCTCCATCTTTTACAAATACCTTTAAAATTTTATACTGGATTTTTAAAATTGTAACTGCAATAGAATTCACTAATCCAAACTCATGGCATATATCAATTTTTTTACAGGCTCTAATGACATGTACTTTCTCTTGAATAGGATTTTTTTTATGTACTACATCCTGCCATGATAAAAATGTAGGCATACCTATAAAATCCACAATGACTACCAAGACTAACGTTGAACTTATAAAAACATAGAGATGAGACTTAGTATGTTTACACACCCGAATGTTCCAAACAACACTAACAACAGAAGTGATGTTCAATGCAAGAGGTGAATGTGCCTATGCAAACTAGTTTGGTTGGTACAGGCGAGTTCAAAACAATAAACAAAAAGGGGAGGCTCTTCAGTTGTTTAACTCCATCGCATCATAACAAGCACTGTTTACAATAATGTAATATCTTTCATATGAATGTATTACATTAAAATTTAAACACAAATTTAGAACTACATATATGTACATTTAAATGAAATTTATAGTAAAATATCTGATAAGTTTTTGACGCTACGGCGGAGTGGTAGTAACGCTAAAACTGAAGTTTTTATAACATCAATAAATAACAGTTTGACTAGACTGCTGAATAAATGATGCTATGCTTGAGTTTATGGAACAGCAAATACTGTTATTATAACCAAGTTTGACTGTTTATTTAAATTTAAATTATAATTGGTGTGACTATTCATAGATCCCGTTGTTTCAGATATGATGTCCACAGATCCCAGCACTCGGCAGTATCTACCCCTCCAGCCTTCACAAACCCTCCATCGCGCGTGATTGAGCGCAGCTGTGCCACAAGGAACAGACGTAAACTAACAAGCCCTGGTACAGCTGGAGTCACCACGCAGCACGCCACGCACGACAGGAAGGTGTGTACTATTCTGACTAATATTCCAACCAACTAATGTAGGGCCTTTCTAAACACATTCTTCCACTGACACTCACTGATAGCTTATGAATTCTTAAGGAATATGATTTATTTTGCCACATTTATTTACATTACTGTCAAAAGGCACATTATCTGACTTAAAATATATGTGTTAGGACATTGAAACTTAGTTTAAATTCATTCCAGACATTGTGAAATATATTCCCCATCAAATTAGTGTTTGATATGCATAGTTAAATTCTAGACAGATTATAACAAACACACATTTACAGTATGCAATCAAATGTATTTTATAGAATAAATATACAAACTTTTCGACTTCTGTGTCTTGTGGCCCATCGATGTGAAAGTTAATAAATCACATAGGATCTTATAATGTCTTGAACAGAATTAATATTGATACCACGTCCACAAAAATATATTCATCAATCATTAATATAATAATCAATATGGATCAAATTTTAGTCTAAATTAATCCTTTTTATCTTGAATTAAATCCATTATTTTAATCCTTAAACTTAATTTTATCTAGTAATCGAAAATTTTTGAAAACATATTTAATTTTCCAGACTTGTATGATTATTTTTTTTCCAGTAATTATTCTGAACTTATTTAAATTTGCTCTTATGTTGTTATAATGGTCCATATTGAGCTAGTTGGTGAATTAATGATCACGGGTCTTGGAGTTAGATTTGTCCAAAAAATAAGTTTGGCTAAACTATTAATAAGCATCTTAGTAACCTTATATAATAATATATATATATATATATATATATATATATATATATATATATATATATATATTTAAAATAATAAACTCGAATCCGAATTTTTTTTCGATCCTCAAACATTAAATATCATTTAAAATTTGAGGGATTCAAAGATCCAAAGCGATTTCACCCTAATATAAAGGGTGGATGTGATCAAAACCATGAGACAAACTTCATATTTATTCTTAATGATCTACACATTGTCTTTCAAAAATAAACTTTCATTCAAAGAATGAATAAATATTAAGAACATCACATATTTAAATTGCCATTACCTTAAGATGACTTGTGCTTCCAAACCCAAGACTGTAGGAAAACACATGCTCCAAATAGGTATTTGTATAGTTATTACAATGGCTGTTTGCTTGACAAATAATTATCAGAACAATGTCCTTTGTATAGTCAAGATCATTACTAGAATAAATATTTTCATAGTGAATCATCTTAAACATAAGAATTAATAGCCAGAGCTATTATTTATGCTTATTAGTGGGAATTATTCCATCTAGATATCATATTCTGAAAATTGAAAAATGACACCTGGACACGGGAATCGAACCCGGGACTTCTGGCTTAGTACGCCAATGCTCTTACCACTGAGCTATCCAGGATTCGTCCTGTGCCCAGGGTCATTCTTCACTCATATTTTTAAGGCAGAGTCTATGATGGACTTAGTGGAAATCGTCGGCTACAAATATGTGATTATATTAATATCACGAGCTATCAGATCAAGCAGCCATCTGCGACTCGGTAGTTGGCTTTTTGCTGCCATTTGTACAATTATTAAATTGTACGGGATCGCACATATTAAGAATTAATAGCCAGAGCTATTATTTATACTTATTAGTGGGAATTACTCCATCTAGATATCATATTCTGAAAATTGAATCCTGGATAGCTCAGTGGTAAGAGCATTGGCGTACTAAGCCAGAGGTCCCGGGTTTGATTCCCGTGTCCAGGTGTCATTTTTCAATTTTCAGAATTAAACATAAGATGAAAAGTTATGTGACAGTTATTCACATAGCTTAAGAAAATGTTGAAAAACCAAGGATAGAGCCAATGATTTGGCACCCAACTTAGAAGAAAACTGAAAGGTTTTTGAAATTAGTGATTTTATCTCTCATATTTTTGAGAATAGTGTATAAAGTAGGCTGAACATACATTCTCTTTTGAACAGGTCACTATTATTTATTTTGTTATGTCTCGGACATCCCGTTGTTTTAATATGAGTGCCATTTTTTTTTACTAAACACAAAGGCGCATTTATAATCTGCTGCTACTAAAACAAAACAACTAACAATAGTGCAATGTAAACCAGCCCAATTCTGAATATTGCCATTTTGTTTAAATACCAGAATTTTCCTTTTCTGACATTTTTAGAGCTAAGGATTAAAATATTTAAAATCATGATGTCAAGATTGATTCTCAATTCTTTTGATACCAGTGAGTATTTAGCTTATCGAGGAATCCAATTCGGCATCCTTACATATTTAAAATTGACGTCTATCTAAGAGCTATATTGTAACTAAATATAAATAATAATAGCCAATTGGCTATAAAACTTGGAGACATACCAGTATTGTAGAATTCTGAAACAACAAGCAACATTTTCTATTGTAATATGTTCGTTTGAGTGTTCATGAATATTGTTTATTCACAATTTTGAATTCCTATGTTTGAACTCAGAACAGATAAACATGCTCTTATGAAGTAAAAATTAATTTTTTTTAAATTTGCTAACTACCTTTTAGAGACCTGTCAGATGAAACTTTAAATCTCTTTTGCTTATAATATTTGTACCTTCCTCTTTATTGTATCCAAATCATGCAAACTACTGAAATCACATAATGAAATAACAGCACATTAAAAATACATTGCCTTAAATTACTTTGCAGAGCTACTTCTTGTCTTATGTCCTTTACTCTTGACGGCACTTTTTTCACTTGCTTTTCAGCTCTTTCTCAAAGTGATTAATAGAGCTTTTTCTCATGTTAAAATTCACCCTTCTTATTCTAGGCCATTAAATAAATTAAATTTGTCAAAAGTCTTAAGGGGCGTTAAAAGTTACAACACCAAGCAATTGTTTTAGCAAATTTGTCCCAAAATTATTTTGGAGATAAATTATAATGGAAGTAATATAAATAACCCCTTTTCATGCAGACCTGGCTAGCTTCCTACAGTCTAACTATCCATATTGACGGACTTGATGGTCTTGGCGTAAAGTGCTCGCCTAAGGAACCGATGTTTGTGGGTTTAAACCCATTCAAGGTCAACCGATTTTTCTTGAGTGATAATAATCCATAGCACAACTTTCTTTGGAGGGAAAGTAAAGCCATCAATCCCATTTTGATTATGGCATGTAAAAGAACCCTGTAAGACATGTAAAAATATCTTTCCCAGAATAATTGGTAGGCCCTTTTGCTCCTGCACATAGAAATTATTCTGTGTTGATTTAATCGTTTGGTTCAGAAAGGGCACATTAAATAACTCAAATAAATAAAATAACGGTCCTTGCTTTTAATTTTTGTATTACTCATTTGGGATTTAACACATTGATCTGTAACTGGGGGTGTTTCTGGTAGCGCCTATGTTTATTTTGTAAATCAGCATTTTAAAAATTAAATTTTGACACTTTCAGGGTAACTAAATATTAAAATTAATTTCCGTTATTTTTCTTGAAATAGGTTCTCTACTCGGTCACAAAAGTCAAGGAAAAGTCACTATTTGCAAAAAAGGACACAAAAGTCCCTGAAAAGTCACTAATTTTCAATATTTTGGTTATAAAGTTACGAACACATTTTTGTTTGAATTTCCTGCGCGTTGTAACAACGTGAACGCATCAAAAGTCGCGCCACCCACTACCCATGATGTCATGTGCTAACCACAAGTTGCCTGATTGTTTTTACCATAATACCAAGGACAAAGTTAAATGTTGCATGTGAGTGCATTATGCCTATACTCCATTCATGGTAGGAATTACTCTCTGAAAGGTCTTTTATCCTACCAATATCCTACTATAAAATAGATTTCTGGTAGGGAAAACAATTCCTATGCTGAACAGACTTTATATATGTATTATATATGTTCAGCCATATACCGAAGGAATTTTGTGGTCAAAAAAGGTCACCATAAAGTCACTAATTTTTGCTTCTCCAACTCAGTAGACACCCTTTGAAACACACATGTACATCATCATCATCATCACACTCACAACAATGGAGACTATGTGTACATCATGTGCATGTGCATGTGGGTATTTAATTTGTTTTTTTGGTAGCAAGCTATAAAAAAATTCAATTCAATAATAAAAATGTTTAAATCATGGTTTCAAACAAAGATCAGGAAAATCAGTGCAGACCTCACAATTCTAAATAGTATCAGTTCCTTTTTGTGAACAAACCTTTTTCTTATTGCTCATGAAGCCACGATCTTCCTACAGCATTGCTTACCATGTATTTATCAAATGAACTTTTGGTTCATACTGCTGCTCATACGCATCGTTAGCATATACTGAAGTGTGCTGATGATGCACATGATTGCCGAGAGCAGCGAATATATTAACAAATATTTTTTATTCTGAAAATTGAAAAATGACACCTGGACACGGGAATCGAACCCAGGACCTCTGGCTTAGTACGCCAAATGCTCTAACCACTGAGCTATCCAGGATTCGTCCCGTGCCCTGGGTCATTCTTCACTCATATTTTAAGGCAGAGTCTATGATGGACTGGCGGAAATCGTCGGCTACAAGTATGTGATTATATTAATATCACGAGCCATCGGATAACGCAGCCATCTGCGACTCGGTAGTTGGCTGTTATGCTGCCATTTGCACAATTATTAAATTGTACGGGATCGCACATATATTAAGAATTAATAGCCAGAGCTATTATTTATGCTTATTAGTAGGGAATTACTCCACTAGATATCATATTCTGAAAATTGAAAAATGACACCTGGACACGGGAATCGAACCCGGGACCTCTGGCTTAGTACGCCAAATGCTCTAACCACTGAGCTATCCAGGACGAATCCCGGGACGAATCCTGGATAGCTCAGTGGTTAGAGCATTTGGCGTACTAAGCCAGAGGTCCCGGGTTCGATTCCCGTGTCCAGGTGTCATTTTTCAATTTTCAGAATATGATATCTAGTGGAGTAATTCCCTACTAATAAGCATAAATAATAGCTCTGGCTATTAATTCTTAATATATGTGCGATCCCGTACAATTTAATAATTGTGCAAATGGCAGCATAACAGCCAACTACCGAGTCGCAGATGGCTGCGTTATCCGATGGCTCGTGATATTAATATAATCACATACTTGTAGCCGACGATTTCCGCCAGTCCATCATAGACTCTGCCTTAAAATATGAGTGAAGAATGACCCAGGGCACGGGACGAATCCTGGATAGCTCAGTGGTTAGAGCATTTGGCGTACTAAGCCAGAGGTCCCGGGTTCGATTCCCGTGTCCAGGTGTCATTTTTCAATTTTCAGAATATGATATCTAGTGGAGTAATTCCCTACTAATAAGCATAAATAATAGCTCTGGCTATTAATTCTTAAATATTTTTTATTCAAAATTGAATTAAACATCAATTGTATGCTATTTTTGGTTCATTTATGGTAGTAAATCTAAATTGTTACACCATCTTGTGGTGTATGTTTAGTAATCTGATCTTCTCAGTCATGTGAAGAAGCTCAGCAATTAACACCACTAACGAGAGTCAAGTCTTGCTAATTAATCAGTCTAGTGGAGTTCCGGCAATGCTGCTTGTTTGTTTTCTCTTGATGGACTTTCACGAGCTTGTTTATTTTTTCAAAATCATGGATATTGTATTTGTGCTTGTGAGTTATAAGTTTTTGGCCATATATAGTTGATTAGTTTGAATAAAATGTATATTATGGTCATTGAATCACCAATTGAATACTTTGTCTTTATTGTTTTTTGTGTAATTTTTAATATGTATTACAAAATAGGTAGAATTGATACATTAATTTTTCCACTTTTAATTATTTCAGATCTAGCAACCATTTAGTTAATAATTTAAAAATAAATTAAGAAACCTATTTTTGGTTTAATTTCTAAGTGGACATGATAAACGGTTTACTTATGATATACCTTAGATAAAAATGTTCAATCCGGGAAAACTTGTCAACCCCTTGAAAGTTAAATCAAACTAAGCTAGTCGTCCACTGGCTGCGTTTTCATCCAAACTATGTTCATCAGAAGTCGGAAGAATAGCTGTGATCGACCCGGTATCACTGAAAGGCATTGAAGGTCGTCCACTGTACCTGAAGTAATTTGTGCGTCTTCGGGTGAAAACATCTGAAGTGCGAACTATCCCATCTCGATGAGATTCTTCGCAGCTATTCTAACGAATTGTATTGCATAGTGCAGAGTTCAAGATGTATTTCATGCAGATGTTGAGAAACTTATAATTTTGACATAAGGGAATTCTCATTCTGAGTAGTATTCCAGAGGTAATATATTGTGTACCAAAAAAAAAGTATTTTTATTTGTACAATTCTCGTGAGCAAATATATGATTCAAAAGTATCTAGATGCATTTGATTCACAATTGTTTCCAGAAATAAAATCATGAGTGGTTGATTCACATCTGATACATTTGTTTCCAGTGGACGAACCACAGATGTGAAATCTGACGAGTTTGTTTCTTCCGATTTCTAACGAATTAATTCTGACAAAAACACAGCCATTGAATGACTAGCCTTAAAGGGGAGTTAAGTGGAAGTCTTGATTTTTATTATCTTCAACACTTTCATTTATTTTTAGTTAATTCATTGGTTTTTTTAATGCTTTATGGCAAAATATGTTTTTGTGAATATGGTTAAGATTTTCGATTGGTTTGGATTACCAAACAATATCTATTAATACGTACTGAATTTAAAAGAAAATATTTTTGTGTTCCTTTGATTATGGTAGCCATCCGACATAATGAATGTACTCAAGGCCAAAGATCCTAGAAGGAAAATGGATAAAATAAATAGAATAGTGTATATATTCAAACAACTACTGCACAGTTTGGATAATTGATGCTAAGATAATCATAGACCTACTTTATATTACCATTTATCTATTAGCAATAATGAATGGTAAATCCACAATTTTATTGTCGACAGGTTTCAACACCCACCCTGTCCGGCCGGTCAACCCCCTCTTTCCGCCGGCCTTCTCGCCCCGGCTCCCAGGAGGTGCTCCCCTCCACCACAGCCAACCCATCCACACACGATGAGACTCCCGAGGTGACAGTGGGCCCCTTCAAGCTGGAGGGCTGCCTGCCGGAGATTGAGCCCGAATTGCTTGTCGAGCCAATCCCCCCGGTAGTGAGCGCCAGCGTGAAGGAGGCTCTGGAAGTGTGCGTGAAGGGTGTGTGCGAGGAGGATGGAAAGATAGGAGGTGAAAAGGCGGGAGCCCCTGATCACGAGAATGATGATGACGAGGAGAAGGCCATTGGTGCATCGCCCGATGGCAGGTTCCTCAAGTTTGAAGAGGAGATTGGGAGAGGGAGCTTTAAGACTGTTTACAAGGGGCTGGACACACAGACTGGCGTGGCCGTGGCTTGGTGCGAACTACAGGTGAGAGCTTTATATCTACTTACACAACAGAGTTAATCATTCCAGAAAACAAGGATTTAATTCATTAGTTCTAGCATAGATCATTGAATATTCAACTTAAACCATAGTTAATTAATAATTTAGTATAATTTTATTCCTAGAAAATGTAAATTCTAATTATTTTTATTAATTACATAAATATTTAATCAAGTTTTTACCCCTTCTCTCTTTCTCATCAAGGGTCATCCATAAACCATGTAATACTATTGGGGGGGTTTTGAGGTCTAATGTCTTCATGGTGAGATATATATATATAGAGAGGGAGAGAGGAGAGGGAGTATGTGTGTGTGGATACGCACCTGTGTTATTGAGCACAGATCTTACACTTATATTCTAATGTTGAAAAAATAATATGTTTCATGTTTTGAAATCATCTATATTCAGGATTTTAAATGTATTCTGAGTGGAATTTAATCCCGAGTTCCTCTTTTAGTGTTATAAAAGCTTCTATGTGAAATAAAGACATTCACTCTTGATGTAAAAAGTTATGTAACACGCGGGGGGAGGGGTCAAGCTAAATGTCTACCTACAGCTTACAGCTTTGTAAAGCTACCAGACCAAATTATATATCCCTACACCGAACCATATGATCTGCAAAAAACATGTGTTTAGCAGCTGTCACTTCTGACAGTCAAAATTTAGGTATATACCTAACTGTTGACTGTCACTAGTCAGCTTTGAACTGTCAGTCAGCACCAAAGAAGCCATGGGGCTACTGTAGTGTTACATGAAGGTACGAAGCAAGGGGGGAGGGGGGCACAAAGGTAAGAAAAAAGCATAACTTTGTTTATGACCCCTTAGTTAATATTAGTAGCTGGATCCATTGCGAATCAAGAACATTGTATTAAGGCAGGCAAGAAAGGCAACTCTTATTACATTTTTTGTCTTTGCTGCAGCATTATAAATTTAAAATAATATTTTTATTCTTACATCAAAATGTCAATAACATTATTATCAACACTTTCTAAGTCAGCAGCCAATTATCAGTTTTGATAGCAAAATGTTGCCAGGCCTTGTTGTGAGAATGTTGTTTTGAACAGATAATGTGATGCAAGCCCTCCAATTGTAGTTGACTTCCTGTCGCACATGCGGCTCACGTAGTCTCTCCGCTTGATTGCTCCTGTGATTGACCTTGAGGGCAATTGCTGACCCATTACTGGTTGTTTTTAGCTTGCATGGAGCCAGCTGACCTACGGCACCGACCTTGACTCCAAACCAGAACATTTTATCGTTTGCTTGCTTCCCATTAACCTTCCTACAGGCTTGAATGTTCACCAACTTTTTAAACCAAAACAATGATTCACCAAAGATATACTCAGATGGTGACTTTTCTTTGGATATATATCTAGGTCCTCATGTCTTGGAAATATACAAGTTTAATTTAATTTATTATATACTTTTTACAGTGTGAAATATTATACTGTAAGTGATAGATAAAAAAGCCAACCTGAACAAAAACTTGAAAGAAAATAAACTTATTTCTTTCTTTTCTTCCTTTCTTTAAACACTAACACAATTCCATTTTCTTATCATTTTCACACATTATGTGTACATACATTTAAATAGGCAGAACTTATATTTTTACAAGCCTTATAGCTTTGTTTTTTTAAATATAAAATGGCCCTTTTTTGTATCAAAATACTATGAATAAAATATAGCTTAAAAATAAAATTTAACCTGGCAAAGAATATTACTAATATTTTGGCACTAGAAATACACCATAATTAGCAATATAAAAGACACACTTAAATATATAAATTAAATTTGAGTAAAATATGTTTTATATTTAAAGCAACTGGGATTACAGCAATAACTTTACGTACAAATAATTTTACTTGCTTTTAACAAAATGGGAGGAGTATTAAGAGCTGTTACGCTCATAATAGGGGTGTGTAAAATCCAATTTTTCAATTCTAAACTAAGCCAAATCGAATGTATGAAGTGTATATAAAAAAAAGTTTGAAAACAAATTATATTTTGAATATTTATTTAACTTTAGAAAGTGTATCATTTATAAAATTTAATTATAAATCTATTTTGGTTTAAGCTGATAATTCTATATAAATAAAATATTTAATTCAATTTCTTCAAATTTTTATAGTCTAAACAAGAATTTTTGAGTATATAAATAATTTAACAGTGTAAAATAAGACGAATTGAACTTAGATGTGTTTTTTCAAGTGTCAATATTTTTATTAGTGAAGTTTCTTTATTATTGAAGCTGCACTTTTTCTTTTAATTTAAGTTGAAATTGAAGTTGATGAATATTCAAAGATTTGCACACCCTCAACTCACACTTTATCACAATTTATTTCACAAGTTTTCTAGAAACTAAATGGGGAAATTAATATGATTGTAATATGATTTTAGGAGAAAAAGTTAAACAAATCTGAGCGGCTACGCTTCCGAGAGGAGGCAGAGATGTTAAAAGGCCTCCAGCACCCAAACATAGTCCGTTTTTATGACTACTGGGAGGTGACTCTCACGAAAAGGAAATATATTGTTCTTGTCACAGAACTAATGACTTCCGGAACGCTCAAAACGTAAGTAACTAGATATTTTGTGGGTCTTATAAAATATGAATACCATTAAATTTAATCTATTGATGTCAATTATTATTTATAGTAGGGGCATGCGAGCACCAATTATGTTTCATTCGAGTTGATCTCGAACAAACTTTTCATAAAGCTCCTCAGTATCAAGTTTAGTCAAGCTTGGATTTAGTAAATAAATCATTTTAAAACTTAATTTTGTAAATAAAATAGCAAATGTGTATTAAATTATATTTGGAATAAGATATAGGAAGGTTGTATAGGAACATATATAAGGAAAAAAGGAAATATGGTTTTTACATTGCTGCCATTGGCTAAGGAGGCAATGGCTGCCTCCTAAAGAAATTCGATCGTTACCACCTGATCCCCCAACCTAAATTTCTGCTGATTTTCTTCAAGGGTTAGCTATTACCTTTTTGTCCAATGGCAGCAATTTAAAGTGAGAACTATTTGCTTCTTTTTTTTGTAAAAGACATATTTTGTTCTTTCCTTTTATATGTTTCTATCCACATTTCCTGTACATTCTTCCAAATATAGTACAATTACTTCATAAAGCGAAAATAGTTTTTACTATATAAAGAAATGTGTATCAAAGTCATTTAAAAAAAATGTTCCAGTGAAATATGACTGATATTTTAAAGAAAAGTAAGGCTGGGCAGATGTCGGTTTGTCCATTCTGGTCAAAGGCTGGTATTGGCCCAGTTGATAAGTTGATGATTAGCATTTATTTCACTATGAATTATTAAAACAGATCTTTTGTCTTGTATTAGTTTAATTTTGTACCATTTCATAATGTGAGTCACTATTAAATTTAAGGTACAAAATGAGAAGGGTGAATTTTAAAAGTATGGGAAATCCTATATTGTTTCCTATAGAAACAACTAATCTCAAGAATTCATTGCACATTTTATCCCTAAGCTAGCATTAGAAAAGAAAATTATTTATAATTTTTTACAAATACTTTCTTTTTTATCTTTGTAAAACTTTAATTATATAGTCGCTTATCTTCACTACTCATTTTATATTAATGAATTTTGTTTGTATGACCCCACCAGTTACCTACGGAGGTTCAAGAAGATAAACCCGAAAGTTCTTAAGTCTTGGTGCCGGCAGATTCTGAAAGGATTAAGCTTTCTTCATTCTCGAACGCCTCCAATTATCCATCGAGACCTTAAGTGTGATAATATATTTATTACTGGTACAACGGGCAGTGTCAAGATAGGGGACCTCGGGCTGGCCACCCTCAAGAATCGCTCCTTTGCCAAGTCGGTCATAGGTGAGTGATCTTTTTCACTCATGCGCATATGTATTCAGGCTTATAAGTATTTGAAAATGTGTGCATATGGGAAATGAGATTAAAAAATGTAAAAACAAAGGGAAAATTCAATAAATCTTAAGAATGACTGCCCTCAAAGCAGGGTACGTGGACCAATTGTCAAACTCGTCTAGTTTTCTATTTATGAGGTTGGAGCATGAATCTTGACCAAGTACACAAAGGGTGGCTTTTCCTTAATAGTTTTTGATTCTCCATGCATGTATACCTCATTTACCCTGAAAGGTAGCAGTTTCTCCTTGGCAGGTTCTTCTAAGCTTCACCATAGTGGAAACATGTGATGTAAGCTTACTACCTTTCAGGGTAAACATAGGATACATTTGCTCTAAATACTTTCTACCATATTCTATTAGTGTGGTTATATGTAGATAGCTAGGATAGGTATCAAGATGTGGTGCAAAATAAATGGTACGGCACACCGCACAGACTTTCTCTCTCTTTCTATAAACTCGTAAGATTTCTGAACGGAATAATGTACATTGTATCATCACCACTCCACATAAGAACACGCATAAAATAATATACAATGATATATAATCAATGAGAAAATAGGCGCATCTTTGTCCACCTAAGAACATTTCAAACAGTTTAATGTCTTCCACAAGGGTCAACACTTCGTATTAAAATTTCGATTTCTGGTTAAAATTTTAACATTTTATAAGGTGTTGCAGATCTTCAAGTCATCGCATTGATATTTAATTATTCATTTATACATTTTGACCAATAAAAAATGTAAATATTGACTATTGAGTCTAAAATGGAGATAGATCATTGCTATGCAAGCATTTCTCCTAAGAGATTTAAGGAAAAAACATACTTATTTAGATACTTATATTTAATTACTCTATGGCATTGGAGAATTATTGCGTTAAGACTTAAGTAGTATATGTTTACAACTAAAGCTCACAAAATTGTATTAATATATTTGCAAATATCTCAGAAACTGCTGCTTTTATAAAAATATATGTCAAATAAAAGTTTTTTATTTCTAATAGTCCTACAATTTTGCAATGATAAGTTGTTTAGTTTCTCCAATAGTTATGGAGATACGGAAATTAACGCTTCTGTAATGTACCCTAAAAATCATTTTCATAGGAAAATGAAAATAGCCAGTTTATTTATAATCTTAATCAACGCCTAGATACGAATTTTAATCAAAATCGTTTGATCAGATTTTGAGAAAACCTATTTTTTCTCTTTTCGCCCTTTATAAAACTACTCTTAATTTTAAGTTTTAATAGACACACAGACAGACGGCATTGAAAAAACTATTTTTTAGGGTTTGGGGGGTCATGAGACGTCGACATCCATCAACATTTCTGGTTAGTTTTTTTTTACGGTCGCAATACTTAAACTTTAATGTCCAAAAAGTTAAAAAATTCATATAATTGCGGATAGATTGAAAGTTATTGATTTTATAAAAATATGTTTCGGATAAAATATCTGTATTATAAATATATATACATATTTATAATGCTAAGTAATTTCATATCTCAAATAGTTTCGGAGCTATTTAAAAAAATGTTAATTGACGCATCAGACCGGAGCCCTTAAAGCCATTTTGCCGAAATATTGAGGGTAGCCATTTTATTTGGAATATTTATTAATGTTTATAAATGAAATTTAATCAAAATCGTTTGAGTCGATTTTGAGAAAATCGACTTTTTCTCTTTTTGCCCTTCAGTAAACTACCCTTAATTTTAAGTTTTAATAGACACACAGACAGACGGCATTGCAAAGACTATTTTTTAGGGTTCGGGGGGTCATGAGACGTCGAAATCCATCAACATTTCAGGTTAGTTTTTTTTACGATCGCAATACTTAAGCTTTAATGTCCAAAAAGCTAAAAATATATATATAATTGCGTATAGATTAAAAATTATTGATTTTATAAAAATATGTTTCGAATAAAATATTTGTATTATAAATATATATACATATTTGTAATGCTAAGTAATTTCATATCTCAAATAGTTTCGGAGCTATTATAAAAAATGTTAATTTACGCATCAGATCGGAGCCCTTAAAGCGATTTTGCCGAATTATTGAGAGTAGCCATTTTGTTTGGAATATTTATTAATGTTCATAAATGAAATTTAATCAAAATCGTTAGAGCCGATTTTGAGAAAATCGACTTTTTCTGTTTTTTCCCTTCAGTAAACTACCCTTAATTTTAGGGGTAGATGTCCAATTCCAAAAACCCCTCGGGGCAACCCTATGAAAACCCTAGATATCAAGTTTCAGCTCAATCGGTAAAATAGTTTAGGCTCTAGTTGGAGGTACAGACAGACAGACAGACAGACAGACGGAAATTCAAAAACCACTTTTTCGGATTCAGGAAGTCATGAAACGTCAAAATTCATCAAAATCTCGACTTCGATTTTTTTGACGATCACCATACTTTCTCTACCTGTAAGATAGAGAGAAAGTAAAAGTGGTAGGTACAATAAATGTCTAGCTTAATTATACAGAGTCCAATTTGTTACGACCCCACATGCTTTCAACCAGATTCAACCCTACTAAGGCAATCCCGCCTTAGTGTCAAACTAATAAACTCAGGGTGGCCACAAATCTGGAAAACAGGGAAAACCTGAAATAGTCAGGACATTTGAAAGCTAAGGAAAAATCAGGGAATTTGACCATGGAACAGGGAAAATTAGGCATTATTATTATTTTATCAAAACAAGAGAAACATTATTTTTTTTTGTGTTAACTCATTTCCATTATAGTATATTATGGCAATCACAAATAAAGTGAACTAATGATAATCTTCAGACACATTGTGTTGCTTTGATTATTTTCTTAACCTGAACCAAGCTCATCTAATTCACATGTGTCTAAACTTTGTTTAGGTTTAGGTGGATTGGGAGAGCTCAATAAAACTCATGAGACAATATTCGATCAAGTATTTCATTACGTATTCACTTGCATGAGTAATGAACAAAACAACTAAAGCAACAACAATATTGTATATCTCACTGTTCTGATTCGTTCCTTGTTAATCTTAACAAATTGTGTGCATTTGTCCCCATCACCGGGACTGACACGTTTTTCAACGTGCTCACCATTGCAGGTCACAGACAATTAATATTAATTCAAACATGTGTGCCATTGAAGATTGATCCATACTTAGTGGCCAACAGTTAGTTATATATAAATGGGTAAAACATGACCAGGGAAAAATTAAAATTTTTGTATGGAAACCCTGGAAAAGTCAGAGAATTTGAAAAAAGGAATTTCTGTAGCCACCCTGTGAACTACTCCTAGGACCAGCACCTCTGCCTCACTAATGAAGAATGCTTCAGGAGTGACAAGGCTAAATCAGAATAGATAGGCCCTATTATTAATTATAGCTAAACAAGTGTATAAATTCATATAACTATACAAAATAATGACCCTTGTAGGGAATATGTTAGATTTGAGATGGACTTTATATACTTTAATATTTGAATACTGTAAACATTATCATCCACTAGAGATAAGCAAATTGGTTATAGAAGGAAAGGAGAGAGACAAAAGAGTGATTAAACTTCTCATGAGTACTCAAACTTGAGTTACTTCCCAACTCTGCCAAGGCACGCGCCATTTCTTGTGGCTCCCCTATAAACCTTTGTGGACCACTTAGCTATCCCTCATAACCTCCCAGGTACACATCGTTCCTGGAAGCTTCCCTCCTGGACCACTCAGCCACCCACATCCCATCCAGGGTATGCGCCACCCCGGCTGCTTCCCTCAGACATCAGCACATCTATCACAGATAGCACCAGAGCAATACTCCCTCAGAGACAGTATATATGTGGACTTTAATCAGATTATCTGAACCCAAGTGCATCTTGACCCAAAGTCACAGGTCCAGGTGACGACTAATGGGAGGAACTAAAAATGTATCCATCCCTACAGCCCAAGACCTCTCTTCAGCCCCCCCCCCCCACCCTCTCCCCTGCCCCACCACCACAAAACTATTACTCTTCCTCAAACTCTTTGTTAACCCCTCCAAAAATTAGCTCACACTGCCCTCGACCAGACCACCACCGTCCTCAACCTCCTCGAGCAACTCCTTCCAGGGAAAACCTACCCCTCACTCATTCCAGCCCCATCGTATGATCCACAACCATATGTCTCGAATTACTTATTGCAAACCCCTCAAACTTAACCTTTGTCAATTCACCCCATTGTCCCTGATCTCCTCTAGGTCCACCCCATGGAAAGAAATAAAGTGGGACCTCACCTGGATTCTACGTAAGATAACTTCGCTACAGACTAGAAATATGTCATACACACGATACAATAACTCACAAAAACTCACCATTTCATTTTTCCACCGACATTCAGCTATCGAGACAGACCCCTCAACCTAACTACAATACTCAAAAGAGGAGAAGAAAGATTAGCTTTCACTTTGTGTTAAAATTAGTGTTTAAATGTGTGTTAACTATTTTTATCATAGAAGATAGAAGAAAGAAAGAAGATACCACCTTTGTGCATTGAATTCTTCCCACATTTTTCCTCTTTATTTAGGTTGGCTTTCTTCATTAAATTTACACTTAATAGTTTATTTTGATTTTTTATTTATTTTTATCAATTTCCATTATTATAAAATAACATTCTTTCTTATAATCCATTCATACATAAAAAATAATAATTAGAGTTGTGTGTTTGTTCCTACCTAGGCCAAACCTAACTATCCTTTCAGGTTGGGTTCCTCCACTATCACTTTACACTTATGAATATACAAAGTTTCTACACTGTCTTATTATATATACATTTACAAGCCATTTGGTAATAAGTCTTTTTATTGAAAGTAGGTTTAGTAACTTTGCTAATTGTAGTTCCTATTAAAATTGTACTGTATATGCATGTGTGTGTGTGTGTGTGTGTGTGCGCGCGCACACACTTTACCTGAAACTCAAATATTCCTACTCTTGACACAAGGTGCTACTATCCTAGATTTAGTTAGTTCCTAAGTTATTTGCTAAAATAACCTTGCATCCATAATGTCCTGTACACATCAATATGATGAATATAAACTAGAGATGGGAGAAAATCTCTTTCACGAATCTGAAGCTTGAATTTACCAACAACTCTGAATTTCTCATTTGTTCATTAGAAAACATGATGAACTCGAGGTCTACTTTACATATTTTTTTAGCATCATGTCTTTCTGCACTTTCAGGTTATACACCTACATACTAATTACACTAATGTGTTAGGAATTAGGAAGGTTTGAGAGGAAGTGCACCCACATTTGTGCAGAGAGAGAGAGAGAAATTATTTAGGGGAAAAAAACTCAATTCACCCAACAGGGATCAAACCCCCATCTCCATGCCTTCAGCAGTCTAGTCTATTGCTAGAGTATCACCTTAGACCATGTGACCAACAAAGTGGGTATATTTTATTCTTAAGTTACTATAGAAAATATAAAGTAGGGATGGGCCCTCGAGTCCTTAGGGATATTCGAGAAAAATTTTGGATTGGAGGCTCATTATTTAATGCTTTCATTATAACATTCATAAATTCAATCAGGATATTTTCTCGAATGCTTGGATCTCAAATTGCCCATTCAAGGATTAAATGGTTCCATTCTTAATGATGCCATATTAATGGCCGAGAATGAAAGTGACTTGCAGAGTGCATCAAATTGTTTGTGTGTGGTGACAGGCAGAATGTATATTTGTGTAAATATCTCCAAAACTAAGGTGATAGTTTTTGATAATGATGGATCAGGAAATTATTATCAGTTTAGTATAAATAGAAAACTTTTAGAATATGTGAATGATTTTGTGTATCTGGGCGGAATGTTCTGTAAAAATGGAAGGATAGATAGTAAAATCAACAGACAGGTGAATGCATCTCGGAGATTAGTTGGATGTATGTGGACTATTGCAAAGAATGAAGTAGATTCAAAAGAATCAAAGATGGTATTATATAAAAATGTGTTGAAGCCAACACACTTTTATGGGTTTGTAAGGAGAAACCCATGAGCAAGGTTGTTGTGCGTCAACCATACGGGTACGGTACCTGGTGACCGTTCCGAGACCTATAGCAGAGAATTACACCCTCTGGCGAGACAGGCAGGGCCACCTGGTAGCGAGAGGCCACACCAGGTCACCCCTCCACCCACTTCCCCTCGATCAACCCCGCACGGCCAGTGAGACGATCCACCAACTCCCAAACCCCCCTAATGCGCGATCAGTGGAACAGCCACGTAGTTACTAACTCTTGCAAGAGATCGCGCCAACAAATGGCAAATTCTCCAAAAAATGGACTAAACAATCCATTTTGTAAATATATGTAAATCTGTAGTGTAATTGTTCATGCTAAATATAAGAGTGTGAGATATATATGTTTTAGCATAAGTTTTAGAGATTAAGCCTTGGGGGAGGTTTGGGCCCAATCTCCCCTAACTGAGCATGTATGTTGATGTCTGGTGATAAGGAGATCAGAAATCAGAAATAAACATCCGAAAATCTACCACCGATCTTGCTATGTTTTGTTTACTTTCGTATTTCCTCTAGCACTCAGACAAATTCGGGCTGCCATTCCAACCTCCTTCCCCCCCTTTGTGCTCAGACCAATCCGGGCTGCCAACTTCCCTCCTTTCGAAAGAAATCCATACCATCACATCACCGACCTCTTTCTATATTCCATGAGCCCCTCCCACTCACCCCCGCTACTGGCGCAGCAAGAAAGGACGTGTTCCACCAACTCCCCTCCCAAGGAACCGCTCTCCGGCCTAAAAACTAATACTCCACCCAAAGACCTCACAACACAACACACCATAACAACCACAACCAGAGTCCAAAGAGAGAGATTAAAACAAGGTGAATGCGGTTGGAATGAGGTATCTAAGAAATGTACATATGGACAGTCGGTAATGAATGGGTGCAGAAGGTATGTGGTTTGAAAGGGAATCCACCGAGCTGATGTTAGAGAAGCTTCTTATGTTGGTTTAGTCGTGTTGAGAGTATGCTTGTGGATCAAGTGACAAAACAACCATATGAAGGTAGAGAGTGTGGATCAAAAGGAAGGAATAGGCCATGTAAAATGTGGTTAAATGTGGTAGACAAATGTGTGAAAAAAGAGAAACATTAAGATTGTTAGGAATAAAAGAGCATGTCTGACTCGGTGTATGGATGTTGTTAAAGCAAAGGGAGTATGCAAGGATGGGAAAGTATGGAGAACGTTAGTGAGGATGGATTAGTTACAGATTTTGTTTTAGCTATTTGAACGTCTTCTTGACTAACCCGTTAGGGAACAACGTGATTAGATAAGTATGTAAACTGAAAACTATGCTTTTTGTTCACCAGGGACTCCAGAATTCATGGCTCCAGAGATGTATGAAGAACACTACGATGAAAGTGTTGACGTGTATGCCTTTGGAATGTGTATGCTGGAAATGGCAACATCGGAGTACCCTTACTCTGAGTGTACAGGTCCTGCCCAAATCTACAAGAAAGTTGTCAGTGTAAGTGTCATGAACTGTTTTGGGTTTTGTGTTGCATGTTGGATGTACTTTTAAACAAGACTATGGATAGTTGAGGATCAAAATGACAAGCTGTTTTCCTGAAAGTTTTGACTTCTTTGAGAGAAATCCATGAAAGGTCTAACTGATTTTCATGTTTAATTCGAGTGCCAACGTCGCTCAGAGCGATACACGAAATATTTGCTAAACTTGCCAGCGTCGCTCACAGAGATCCCATGTTTTCGAGCTATTAGTTCAGTATTAGGTCAATAGATAGGGTAGATTTAATTTCCACTGCATTTTTGTATGTTCAAGCTACTTTTATTGGTCTTTGCACTAGGGGTGGTCAGGCAGCAAATATTTGTATCAGGCAGGCATGACAAAATTACACTCGGACACGGGCAGATTCGGGTGGGCATTTCATTTTGCAAACAACTTTGTCACAGGCCTATAAAATTTCAAATCATAAGTTCAACAGTCCTTTTTTAATGGTTAGTTTATGCTCAAGAATTTATAGTTAATAATAAAGCAGATTTCGCTTTGCTTTTTGAAATCTCTCTTGGAGCTTAACCAGTACCTCTATATTTTCTTCAAGCAATGGCTCCCTCTATATAGTACATACATTTAATAAATAGTATTCATTTACTTTATAGCACATTTTATAATAAATAGTATTCATTTACTTTATAGCACATTTTATAATTTATTAACTACATAACTGCAAATAAATATTAAAAAAATTGAAAGGATTCAGTATGCACGAAACTTGGAACATACATAAATCGAAAACTTGTTTATGTGAAGCAAAATGGCCGTTTCTTTTTTAATGTTCATTGATGCGTTCTTTTCTTTTAATCTCCTAACAAATCTGGCTAACAATAATAAATTAAAGAAATATAAATAAAACTAATTTAAATTAGGTTTTCGCAAGCATATGGCCTAAAAATCTCAATGTGGAAATGTTGAATTTGTTGGGTTGTTGGAATTGTCAGAGAATATTAAATCATAGGGATCTTGATTTCGCTATCTTGTAGACTTGTAACCTGTGAGAAACGTCATCTTAGTTTTATTGAAACCAAACATAATAATTTACAAATCAATAAAAAAAAACTTAACTTTGTTTAATATTAGTTGAATTGAAATAATTCAACTATGAATATCAGTTAAACCACAATTTTTTTTTCATAGTTTGAATTAAAGGTTAGTGCTAACATGGTATTATATACTTATCAAGCTCTTAAGATGTCTGATCAAATTATGGGCATAAAAAATACTCGCCCGAAATTTCAGGTGCACTTAGAGCTTTGATATATCAAACATGAACATTATTTTCTACTTTATGAGTTTTATCTTTGGCCTTGTTTGTAAACATGGCTACTAAGAGGAAAGCTTTGATCAAAGACACAAAAATACTTGAAATATTTATTGATACAGAAATACTTGAAATATTTATTGATACAGAAATACTTGAAATATTTATTGATACAGAAATACTTGTAATATTTATTGATACAGAAATACTTGTAATATTTATTGAAACAGAAATACTTGTAATATTTATTGATACAGAAATACTTGAAATATTTATTGATACAGAAATACTTGTAATATTTATTGAAACAGAAATACTTGTAATATTTATTGATAGCTCAAGTGAAAAGGATCAATTTTTTAGTGGTTCTGAATTTGTAACTAATGAAACTGAACAGGAAGTATATTCTATTGAAAGTGAAAGATCAAAACAAGTAGAAGTGATAGCTGACATTGATAAAGCGAGTGTGAATACTAATGATTCCTAAAGGGATGAAATTAATCTTGAAGATAAGGATAATCCACCACAACCTCTTAATATTTATGTAGAAATACCAGGTTTGAATTTCCCTCACTCCCTCCACTTCCCTTCTGATTCCAAGCCAATTATTTATTTTAGACTTTATTTTATTATAACCCTGCTAAAGTTGATGGCCATTGAAACAGCTGCTGTGCATAACCCAATTTATTCTATTTCAAGCTATTTAAATTTTCAACGCTTAAAAATGAATGTTAAATAAAACAATACTTTTTTTTAATATCTTGGCTAGTGATTTTTTTACTATATTTAAAAATTTAAAAAGTATATGTATAATTATATAATTGGTTTGGCAAGCATGTTAGCTAGTTTATGTAAAAATTTGAGTGCAACAAGTTCAAAGACTAATAAGTTAGTAAAATTTAAACAAAATCCTGCATTTTTCATCAAAATAGCTTGGCACTTTTAGCACATTTTTTGTCTTTTTTTTTTGTCATTTCTCTGTGCTGGGGATCCGGGGTTCAATCCTCGGTCCCGGCACAGATCTGATTGCCAAACCCTTCCTTCACCTCTGACAAGACGTGTATTAATCACAACTTGTGAATGTGTGGAATGTCAGACCTCCACCGTGGTTCGGATCCCACGTTAAACTGTAGGTCCTCCATTTCATCTCACAATCACCCTACCATTACATATTAGCGTAAGTGCGAATAACCCGAACAGGTAGTAAGACGCGGTGCTAATAATAATTTTGTCATTTCTCTTGGTACTCAAAGGGTAAATATCTTCCTTACATCTGATGTATTATAATTAAATATCAAATATGGTAGGATTTTGTCAGAAATTTGTTTTATATGTAATTAAACCTGTTTGAATATAGGGGTGTGCAGAGCTTCGAAAACTTTTACTTTACTTTGAATATTTGTTTGCTTTGACTTTGTTTTAAGAGTAAAATGATGGATTCTGCAATTGTGAAGCTTTGCGAAGAAAAATATATTTAAAGTTAAAACGGACATTTATCTTCATTTTTTTAAATATATCAACAGAACTCTCCATCAAAAATTATTATATTTGTTAGAAGGTACAGGAAAGGTGGATAGAAAACACATAATCACTGTTAATGTAAAAAAAAATCTGAAATATATTTATTACGTTTGGAATACAGATTTTTGTAAATTATATCTTATAGCTAAATTTACACAATTAGGCAAAGTATAGTATATTTATTCAACATTTAAATTTTTTCTTTTTAAATATTCAAACTTTGGTTTGGCTTCTGGAATATCTAATACTATTAGATTCATCTTCACTTCGAATTGAAAAAGTGACTTTGCACACTCCTATTTAAATTAAATCTTATTTAATTACAATTAAATACCGGTTATTGTTTTTGAATAACTCGGACAAAAATTAGCCGATTATGATGCTTGTGGATTCATTTAATGCCATCAGGCATTTTTAAGTTGGAAAACCCTGTTCTAATCCCTCGAATCTTAGAAGATATTAGAGGATTTGACAGAATTTTCGATTCATATTCCTTGGAATAGTTTTTTACAAACTCTTGAGTTTGAAATATATCTTTAGAGCTTTTATGATACTTACTTGTGATTTAGCCCAATTATAAGCAAATTCAAAAACCAACCCAATATCAATAACTTTCCACTCAACACTCAATGTGAACAAAATCAGAATTCAAGAATAAAGATCATACAAATGCTACTAAATTGTTTATGTCTCTCAGGCTTTCTAAGATTCAGACTTGAATTCGAGTTTCAGGATTCATAGGTAAAATGAATATTTGAATTCAACCCATCTTTAATTTTGTTAAATACTTTTGTATCTGTTTATGTTGAAAATTTTACTTTCTCTCTATAAGTTTTCTTCTTTTTTTTATGAATATAGCAATAAAACACTATTGCTTGATTTTACACACTTGATAAAATTATGTATACATTCTTACATAGACCCAACCCCCTACCCCCAAACATTTTTTGATGATTTCTTAATACAAATTATTACTATGTTTAATGTGAAGGGTAAGATCTATTCTTAATTAGTATATTGCTTATTTAATTTCTAAAACCAAATACTAGACTTATAAACTTTTAAACCTCTATGAATTTCAAATTCAAATAATATATTCATTTATCTTGTTCAGTTAAGATAGCGTAGATAGTAGTACAATACTGTGCACACACATAAAAAAAAGCTTGGTTAGGTTTTGGATTTGAAATTAAGGAGCTTCAGACATCCTTCATAATTATTATGGGTGTCCTTTTCTAATACCACCCACCTCGGTGGCATAGTTAGCTAACACACGAGTTTCATGTTGAGCTAGACTGCCGAGGATGGGGAGATTGAGGTTCAAATCTCACTCAGGTGAACTGGGAGGTGGTTTTTCCTAAGTGGTTTTCTACTCTCCCTCCACACAAATACTGGTTCATTTCCTCAATATTCAACCTTCTCAATTCCTAACCCATTATAGTAATTAGTACTTAAGCATATAAATCAAACGGCTAGTAAGACGCAGTGCTAAGTATAAGTATTTTCTGATAGCGGGTGGATGCTGTTGAAAGAGTTTTCCTAATTTAAAAAATGTTTCAAGTCTTATACCTAAATAACTGATTTTAAAGTTTATATTTACCATTCAAGTTAATTGAGAATTTTTTAACTATGTAGGAAATATTTACTTGTCATAAGTAGAATTGGGTCAAATATACACTTTTACAAAATCTAATTTGAATCTACAATTTACCTTCAAAACCTGAATCTAAATCCCAATCTTGAAAAAAATTATGAACCTAAGAGGAAATATAAAGATAATAGAAAAACAAAAATACAAATTAGGAATTAAATGTTTACATTCTTTCTTATAATCCATTCATACATTCATTTAATTGTTAAATTACTGGCCTGGAGCCTGGCTGTTAAGTTCATCCTATAATCATCATTGGTTAACCACAAGTAAGCAGTATTAAAGCTCAAAACAAATTTCGTTTGAAAAATTGGAAAAGAATTTTCTCTGGTGTTGTAATGCTTGAATCAGAAATTTTCTCATTTCTTTGAATCTTAATTTATTTTATTTATTTTATTTAGCACCATGTCTTATTACCTGTTCGGGCTATACACTTAAATACTAATTATGCTAATGGTTTATGAATTGGGAAGGCTGAGTTTAGAGGAAGTGAGCTTGCATTTGCATGGAGGGAGAGTGGAAAATTATTAAGGGAAAAAACCTCCAGTTCATCCGGCCAAGATTCGAACCTTGATCTCCCCGTCCTCGGCAGTATAGCTCAACACAACTAGTGTGTTAGCCAACTACGCCACCGATGCGGGTTTTGAATCTTAATTAATATCCTTAGGGATTTGAGAGTCCTATGCCTAGTCATAGTAATTATTATAACCAACTTTTACAAGTTACTCATAATTTATTGTTCATTACTGTATTCCACTAAGTTTCATGTCCCAAGTCTTGAGTTAACTGATTAAAACTTTCTGGAAGGACTCCTCCCTATTTCAAAATAAACATACTATTTAACTTTTTTTTTCTTTTGTCCTTGGACAGGGCGTGAAGCCACAAAGCTTTGAAAAAGTAGAGTCAACTGAAGTTCGGGACATTATAGATCACTGCATTCGTCTCAAGAAAGAGGAAAGGTAAGATTTATAACTATTCCTTTGTCACAATAATTTGACATGTAAATTAATTTTATTTCTTTATTTTTATTTCTTGATTATTTTATCTCAAGTTAAATTTTTAAAAAAATGCTATATATCCATAGGATGCTGACTAGAGGTTTTTCAAGTTATTCCAACTTATTTTAAATACATTAAAAGTATTTTTATTACTTAAATTTAATGAAAGTGAAAGTAACTGTCTCTTTAAAAGAAAACCTCTTTTGAGGTATTTTGTTATATTTGAAAGAAAGTACGCAAATGGTGATTGAGTTAGCCAATGCAATCAAGGCAAAAATAACAAATTAATCATATAGTAATGGTAATTCTAAAAGGAAATATCTTTGAAATTTGTTTCTGTATCAATATGAAGCAGTAAACACATAAATATAAACAATTTCAATAATACACCTAAACTTATAAAATATCTTAACATACTTATAAACATTCTATTTTGAATAGTCTAGAAGTTAAGTTTTAACTTAAATATTGGTTGATAGATCTATTATATCTCCTTAATGAAAACCTCTTTTCACATTTTAATACAATTTGCTATATATGGAAGAAGGTATAGTTAAGAGGGATGGAAACACATAAAAAGGAAAGAATACAATTTGGCTTTTACAATGCAAAATCAAACACAGTTTACACTTTATATTTCTACCACTGGACAAAGAGGTAATAGTTACCTCTGAAAGAAAGTATATTTTTACTTTCCACTACCCAGACCTTTTCACTATACAACCGTTATAGTATAAAATGACATCTTGTCGGCCACACTAGTGACCAAGTAAGTAGTCTAAAATGTTTAAACTCATATTGCACTTAGTCACTATTGATGAGAAGTCCAAGTACACTATGGGCAACACTTCTGAATTACCTACTCTATCAAGCTAATACTCATTATATTTGGAAGAAGGTACAGGAAAGGTGTATGTAAACACACAAAAGGAACTAACACTATATGGTGTTATAATGAAAAGAAGAACACAGTTCACACTTTACATTGCTTCCATTGGACAAAGAGGTAATGGCTGCCTCTTGAAGAAAATCGATCGTCACCACCCAATCCCCGACCTAGGTTTCATTCTACCAGAACTTGTCAGAGGGAAGTGTGAAAGGTGCGATGCAACTTCCTAAAAGAGGTAACCACCACCACCACCACCACCACCACCACCACCACCACACCACCACCCCACCACCACCACCACCACCATCATCATCATCATCATCATCATCATCATCATCATCAACAACTGTTTCCAACCTGTGGCTGGGTCAGTTAAATAAGATGCCTCTATCTTTCTCTATCCTTCCACCATTCTTTCTCCTTTAATTTCTTACATTTTTCTCATCCCACTTGAACAGGAGTTGTGTTAAGGTGGAGAGTGGGAGGATGAAGTGGTTCCAAATAAAAAATAGAGTTTATAATGATAATGGAAATGGTCCTGAACAAAGTGGTAGGAAAGAATGACATTCATGATGTTTGCTAAATACTGATGGTATGGGGGAGAAGGAAATGGAAGCACAGGAACAACTACAAGAATGGAATGAGGAAGTGAAAGAATGTGGAATGAAATTTAGCCTGGCAAAGTGTGAAGTGACGATAATGACAAGGAAGGGGATAAGGCTTAGTAAGGCTATATATAAAGTTGGATGGAGTAGAGCTGAGAAAAGTGCAGAACGTAAAATACCTTGGAAGGATGATTGAGGTGAAATTGTAAAAGGTGTAATAAGAAGAGGAAAGCAGGGAGAGTTGTTCCAGAGGTGTTTAATAGACCTTCATTGTAGAAGAGAAGTGACCTTGAAGTGTAAGGAAGTGGTGCACCAGGCGTTCTTTGTACCCATTGTCACATATGCAGTAGGAACAAGGACATTGAATATAAGACAGACTGGGAAACTGGAGGCCATGGGAAGGAAGTTTGTGAGGAACATGTTAGCTGTCATTAAGAGAAACAAGATTAAGACTTAAGTTATCTGGAAAAGTGTATTAGTATTAGAATTGATTTTTTTTAAAGGATTTGAGGCCTGAATCTTGAACATTCTTAAGGATTTGAGGGTCCCATCCCTAATTTAATTAATTTCAAAATAAATTCTTCAATATCATGTGTCTCTTCAGTCTTTATATCAAGATTATTTTGTCACTCTAAAGTGGATTAGTACTACTTTGTTACTACAGCATTAAGACATGGAAGGAAATTTATCTTAGATATGAATAAAAACCTTAACCGCTTTGGAGGTGGCAACGTGCCACTCTCATGTTGGACTAGACTGCCGAAGACAAGGAGATCGGAGTTCAATCCCATTCAGGTGCACAGAGTTTGTTTCCCTAAATGGTTCTCCACTCTCCTTCCATGCAAATGTTAGTGTACTTTCTCTAAATTAAACCATTCTAATCTCTAACACATTAGAGTAATTAGTACATAGGCATATAACCCGATCAGGCAGTAAGACGCGGTGCTAAAAAAAACTTTATGGCTTACTCGGCTTAAAACTCAATAAACTTGGATTTAAATCTATCTTCAGGGTCTATTTTTCAAAATATATCATCTCATTCTTTTTAGAGATGTGTGAGAAGTATTTTCCACTTTGAATCACGTTTGAATATAGTTTGAATTGAAACATCACATCACGTTTTATAAGTCCTAGAAAACATTTTGAGGCATGTTCAAACAACCACTAAAATCCAACTTTTACTCTAATTTCTGCTTTCGTGGACATGTAAAAAGCTTATGACAGTGTGTGCAGAAATAAAGTATGGAGGGAAGGTGGAATAGTGGGGAGAGTGAAATGTGCAAGGGAAGGTGCGAGGTAAGCGAACAGAATGGTTTGAGTTTAGGAATAGCATGAAATAGGAAAGCGCATTCTCACCATTGTTATTCGAGTAGTTATTGATGTAACGATGAGAGAGGTGGTAGGAAGAGTAATGGAAGAAAACATGAAAGCATAGGTGTTTGCATACGGCACAGAGTGTACTATGTCCCAATATTGCAGTATGCATCGTAAACCTGGGTGATGAAGGAAAGTGATAAAAGAAGGCTACAGGCATGCGAGATGAAATTTCTGAGGAGTAGACTGGGAGTGACAAGGAGGGACAGGGTGAGGAATGAAAGAGTTAGAGAGTGTGTGGAGGAGGAAATCCTACTAGGATAGAGAAGGCGACATTGGGGTGGTATGAACATGTGAAGAGGGTGGACTAGGGGAGGATTCCAAGGAGGAGACTTGAAATGAAGGTGGTGGGAAGGAGACCAAGAGGAAAACCCAGGGACAGGTGGTTAAAGGGTGGAGTTGATTGTAGAAGAGTGGACTGGTCCGGTGTGGAGGAAGAAAGGTGGTGGGAGAACAGAAGTAAATGGAGAGCCTTATGTTCGAGACAGACCCTGCCACTGGCAGGAAACTGCATGGTGATGATGACTCTAATTTCTATTACTCCTATTCACCTAATCTTTATTTTTGATCAACTTTGATACAGAAGCAAACCTTTTTGTTGCCAGGCCTGGTGTGAAGGATCTACTGTCCCATGAGTTCTTTGCAGAGGATGTGGGCCTGAAGCTGGAGATGGTATCACGAGAAGAAGCCGTCACTACAGCCGTTGAACGAGTTGAGTTCAGACTACGAGTTTTGGACCCAAAGAAACGCAGCAACAAGCACAAGGAGAACGAGGCTATTCAGTTCGAGTTTGATATCCTGGAAGACAATGCTGATGAGGTGGCGAGTGAAATGGTGAGCATTCAGGAACAACTAGTGTGCAAACCTTATATCTTATTAAAAAAATTGAATGATTAGGCATCTACAAAATCCAAGTTGCGATAATCAACCTCATACAGTCTAAAGTGTGTTCTTCTTCTACTGAGTTTTATTTATGAAAGAACATACAGGAATTTTAATGGAACAATTAATAAACTATCATAAAAATAATATTTTAAATAGTGTGTCAATTATCTTTATAAATATGATCCAGCAAATTCTTATTAAACTAAACTTTGTCAAATCAAAATTAGGTTGTACTGAATTTAGTGTATTAATTGAGTAGCAATTAATATTTCCTTAAGAGTAAATTTAAAATGTAAATCATTGACTCAAGAGGTGTTAGTTAATATAATTATTTTATAAGAGAAGAAAAATAGACCATACACACTTAACTAGAAAATATGCCAAGCAAGTGTGACGTTGAGCCTATAATATCTTCTAGTACTATTTATTCCTAGCCCTTTTAAAATTGCAAGACATTCAAAATTTATATTTGGAAGAAAAGAAGGTAACATCCAAAATGCAATGCTTGACTCAAACTAAAATATTTTATTCCATAGTCCAAGACTGGTTTGATTATGGAAGACGATGCGAGAGCTGTAGCAAAGCTTATCAAGACACAGATAATGGCGTTATCGAGGGAGAGAGAGGAGAGGAAGCATCATGAGAGAGAGCTGGACCATTTACCAGGTTTGTTCGGCATTTTGTTCACTCAACTTGAGAATATCAAATGTTTAAAAAAATCTGTATTAGAAATAGAAGGGATGGATGAGAAAGCATTTTTCACTAAAACTTGAGTTCAAATCGAGTTTAAATTACAATATTGACTTTTATTCTAGCAATATAGAGCATTGTTTATGCTACATATATTTCAAGTTTATTTTCTATAAAAGAGCTATGCATAAACTATAATCACAAATATGAATTTATAAAAATAACTTTTGAGGGGAAATTATATAATCACACAAATTTGGAGATTTAATTAAATTTAATATATACATGCTATAATTTACTTGTATAGTATGCATATATTGAGGAACTCTTTTTATAAAATCTTAAAAATGAAAAATGAGATTTTTAGATAAAATTTAAAATCTCAAGCTACGGGGAAAAAAAATTGAGGTTAGTTCAAACAACTACTAGTACTAAAACTCATATGTTTTAGTATCTGCACATCCCTGAAAAATAGTACTTTGGCCAAGATGTTCAAACATTATTATACTTTCATTTTCAGAGTATATTTATAAAATATAAATTACATAATGGTTATTTGAACAAGTTTTTAACCTTTATCATTGGTTTCATAATCTAACGTGTCACTTTCGTTATCGACTAGTGAGTCGGTGAAAGGTAGGCACTAATTGGAATCTTGCTAGCCTCTTCAGAAGGTGTGTTTTTTTCACTGCCCCACTCTCCCTACAAACAAACACTGCTACATTTCCTCTAGGTTCTACCATATTCATCCCTACCTTAGTTTAAATATGAAGTTATTCTGGACAGGTAGTAGGAAGATTTTACTATGATGTAAATTAAAGCCAAAATCTAGTAAATGAATATATTCAGAGATTAATTTATTCAGTTAGATGATAAACAATGCTATTCAACTAGAATTATTTTTTAAATCCATACAAATGTATATTATATATTAACAATTTATGAAAAACCACCTCAATAAACCCGGGCATAATTCCAACCTCGGACTCACGTGAAGTCACCAGTAATTTAGACTAGGCAAGAATGACACCCCTTATTACCTGCTCACTGGTACAGCTCACAAGTGAATTAATCTGTTAATTCTCGTTTTCAGAAATTGCTCCTGATTCAGGATATGTATCATTGCAAAAAGGAGATAAAGGTGTACTACAAGGGCAGGCGATCTTTGTGCCACAGGTATTTTACTCACAGACCACCATATCCTTTTTTTATATATATGTGTGTGTGTTTGTTTGTGTGTACCCTTTTTGGAAGAATTGCCTGCTTCCTTGGAGAAGTGTGTTTTGTTCTGGAAACTGTGTTCACGTCTGAACCTAAATATCCCCTTCAGATGACCAGGTAGGTGTAGTAAACGTGGGTATTCTGATTCACAGGGTTCCCAGTCATTTTACACCCCCGGGTTTGTTGAAGCTCTGGTAAATTCTGCACCCTTACTTCGACCAGTCAGTATCACCCCCACTACCAACCTCCAACGAGTGTTCCAGCAGGTAACCTGAACATTGCATTCACTAATGTTCATGAACACCCTTCACTCCCAGGCCTTTTGATACAGTAATTGGCTAGTTGGATTCTTAATATTGCTCGGGTATTTTGTAGTGGTATTTGGATAGTTGTCTTTTTGCTTCATGGTTCCCTAACTTTGATCGTATGTAATGTACACTTTTGCATTTGCATGTTGAGAAGTCTTTACTTACCCTAACTTGGGAGCTTTGAAACACTTCACCTTTCTAAAGACTTAGCTCAATAAGAATGCGTATTTTGTAAATTCTTCTCATGCGATACAGAAAGCTAATATATTTATTGGTAAATTTATATTTTATGTTATTGGTAATTACTCTAAACATTTATACATATAACATTGACATTTTATATTAGGGCTCTACTAGTACTCAAATCAAAAGTTCAAGCCTTTATTAGAAACTCAGGGTTGAAATTGACAGCTTTATTGGCTTAGCAAATTCTAGCTTTTGTATAGCTATTTCTATCTTGTATTGTATGTCTTGTGATGACTTGAGACACCCGATTTAGTCGAAAATTTATGCTGGATTTTGTCAATTTTTATAGGATTGCTTTGTTATTTTTCTTACTATTTTTTTTTCTTCATTTTGTCAACTTTTGAGCTTCACTTTAATTATTAAAGGAGTTTGAATATAAAATCGTTATTTGGTTTTAAATTGTATCATCATCATTATATCGTATATTATTATTATCATCATAATATCACATCAACATCTTCATCCAATAGCCAGGAACATAAGCCTCTTCAACATATCCTTTCTACCCATCAACCTCTCCTCCTCCACAATGACCCAGTCTCCTCCTCTACAATTCTCTGCACTCCCTTCAGCCACCTATCCCTTAGTCTTCCTTTGGTTCTGCTCCCCACTTCAATATCCAGCATCTTCATTGGTATCTTGTCCTCATAGGACTGTACCACCCTACTCATGCCTTCTCCAACCTGTCCTGCACAAGATCCTCCATTTTTATTTATTGTTTCTACAATTTCTTCTCTAGTTGCACTCAGTTAAGTTGTATGGTTATCTCTCCTAATTTAAAGCATAATTTAGCCACGTGCTCTTTTTCAAATAACAAAAGAAAATGTATTTTATAAATTTTAAAAATAGTTTTTTTTTTTATTTAAATAGTTAATTATTAAATGTACATATATATTGAATTCAGACTTGGCTTGACTTGATAATCGGGAGTGTTTTGAGAAACTCTGAATGAAAAGCTTGATCTCGGAGATCTCTGCATGTAATGAAATGTAATTTTAATTCCTGTACTTAGTATTCTGAATTTGAGCATCACACTTGAGCGGGTTTTAAACCAACTAGGCAGCTACATTGTATTACTCTTTTACTGTAATTTATTTTGCTGGAACACTTATTTGGAAGGTAATAGATTTTGATAAACAAAAAGTTGAATTTTGGTATAAAAAGTCTGTAAATAAAATATATTTCTTAGTAAAAATAATAAAATAAAATTGTAAAAAAAACCTTGCACCGCACAGACTCTCTCTCTAGTTAATCTTAAAATAGAATCATTTACTAAAAAATTTTAAATGAAATAATTGACACTTTTGCAGAAATACTCCACTAAAGAGCATATACAATGTTTCAGAAACATTGAGAAAAGAGGATCTCTGTCCACCAAAGATCATAATAATCAATTTTGTATTTCAAAGTATGGCACCACATAAAAAAACATGTATGTTTGCTTAGAGCTCATAGACTTTACTTTTACATCCATTACTGTTTCCAGCCTGGGTCAATTTTTATTAAATCCATAGATTCTCCACTTCACGCTTACTAGGTCTGTCGTAGCTTCATAAGCCTTATGCCTTATATATCTTAAGACTTTAACAGACACAACTTCCAGTCCAGCTGTTAATTCATCACTTTAAAATATCAAACCCTCATTTCACCAATGATACATTTTTCGACCTAGCTGGGAATCAAACCTTAGCTCAGTTATTGGATAGCTCATAAACTATTGCTTTTATAAAAATATACTCCAAATTAAATTGTTTTAGTTCCACAACTTTACAATGATAAGTTATTTTGTATTTCAAATATGTATGAATGATTAATATTGAGAAATGTCTGCTTCTCTAAAGTGCCATCAAAGTCATTTTTATGGGAAAACGAGAAATGCCATCTGGTTTTTTATGCTAAACAATGCCTAGCTACAAAATTTAATAAAAATGGTTAGTGTATTTTGAGAAAATTGATTTTATCTCTTTTTGATCTTCATTAAACAACCCTTAGTTTTAGAGTTAGATATCTAGTTCCAAAATCCTCAAGTGAGCCTTATGAGGCCCTTACCAAGTTCTAGCCCAATTGGTAAAATATTTTAGGCTCTAGGCTTAGCTATAGACAAACAGATGGCATTACGAGAACCACTTCTTGGTTTCAGGGGGTCATAAACTTCGACATTTATTGAAATCTTGAGTTCGATTTTTTTGACGATCATAATACTTATATATTTGAGGGCTGTGGATAAAAAACTTAACCCTTTTAGTGCCACACCTATTCCAGTATTCGTGTGCGAATAGAGCCAGAGGCCTGTTAGGTTTTGTGTGCGAAGAATGCCACAGCTATTTCCTTATTTTTATAAGGGTTTGCAAGAAAATTCACCAAATCTTTATTTATAAGCGATTATTTTGATTTTTCTACAATTTTAATCCATGTATACTGTTCTTTAATAATAATAAATTAATACAATTTAATTTTTAAAAATTTAATTTTAGATTAAATTTTTTTTTTCTTCAAAACTAATGTTAATTAACATATTTTAAAAAATACTATATTTACATTTCAATATTATTTTGTTGTAGTGCATTTAGTTTTATACAAGAAAATATAGTTTTGAATATATATGATTATAAATAGGAATTACAGGAATTTTTATTTGATATCCTACATTAGAAACTTGGGACATGATTGCTTACCTTACAACAAGATTTATTATATTGCTTACCTCATGAATAAATATTTAGGCCTACACATAATGAATGCGTATTTCAAAAAACCTTTTGTTATGAATAAGTTCATATTTTTTTTAAATATTATATAGATCTATAGTCATTATGCCTATTTACTTGTATTGGTAAATAAATTTTTTCATTCACATGATATAATATGAAAATCTAAATTGTATATTTTTCTAAACTCAGAACAATTTAACACGTACATTTGAAAACTGTTTACAAAACCATTTACATGAGTATGAATGGGAGCCACACTTATGTTTTTCCATGCAGCTTGTATGTAAACCGGCATTGTACTTAGCACATTGAGTAAGTGACTGTCCCATTGTAAATGTACTAAACTCCCAGTTCCAATAACAATTATTCACGATTGATTTATATAAAATAATAGAGGGATGTGTTCTGTTTCCAATGATATATGAAACTACTACACAATTTATCAGATAAAGCGAGAACTAGCTTAAATCTGGAGAGCCGACCTCATTGGCTCTGGCACTTTTAACCTTAGTAGCCAGAGCCGATCAGATTGGACCGGATCGGACTGGGGTATTAAAAGGGTCAAGGCTGGATATTCTTCTTTTTTTATCTTTAGATATTTACCTTTGTCACAATATAGCTCTCATATCATCCATTTCAAACAGGTCTTTTTTTTCTTTAGAGGGACGTAAATTTCACATATTGGGAACTTTTATTTGTTATGTTTTTTTATCTGTCACTTTCAGGCAACATTGGTAAAAAACAGTGGTGTCTGCTTCAGAAAAAATATATGAATCATTTTGATATCATTAATTCATGTTTAAATAACAAAATTAACCATTTTAAAACCATTTAAAAGATCATTTATAAAATTTTGTGAATATATTTAATTTTGTTTTATTTCACATTGTTATATTATCAAAAATTCTACAGTAATTTTTAAATATGTTTTGATAATAATTTTAATTTGTTAGATAAAAGTTTATAAATCCACATCTCAAGAAATGTTGGTCTCTCTTCTTATTGGTGACTTAGCTAAACATAATTCTAAAACAAACTTAACAACCAGACCACAGGTCATTAATTTCCCCATACCTGCATGAATGCATGCTACTATGAACTGGTTTGTAACAATATATGTTAACATTGAGCTACTAATGTATGTGATATGGGACATTTAACCTCTCACACTTAACTACTTTCTAAGATTTGTATTTTGTGATTCAGGATTTTACGGTAAATCAAGTTTCCCTATCAATAACCCTGTAGCAAGTGTTAGAATGAGTTTAGGCGACAGTAGTGATGGTGGCATTGTGTTCAGCAGCAAGGGACAGGTGTGGTGACGAGTGGGTTCACTCTGACCCCGGTGTTCCAACAAGTGTCGGGATCCCAGCAGGAGCAGTCCCAGTCGCAGCAGCAGTTGTATGTGGCCACCAACTACCAGCCAGGGACCACTGCCCACATGTTGATTCAACCACAACCAGGCTCATCACAACAGACGGTGTGTTGCACATTGCCTTATTTCATATTACAGGAGGAGGCATTTGAAACACAAACAAAAACAATTATCACTCCAGGACAAATTAAATACATACATAACCTCTTCTTACCTGCAAAAGTTTTTAAAAAACTTGGAGTCATATTTTATTTTTGGGTAAATGCTCTGCTAATATAAATCTTCACTAGGAATGGAATCCTCAAATCCCTTGAATCATTAAGGATATTCAAGATTCGAGAAAAGATAGGATTCAATATTTAAATAAAATAATATATAGATTTTGATATTTCAAATTTATAATTAGAATCTATTTTATAACTATAACACTACTTATTGATGGCTCAAATCCAACATAATTATAGGAAAAACTTAAAAACCTGTTCCCAGACCATTAATTTAACACTTGTCTGAATGCATTTCAAAAAATAGGGGTGGGCTGATTCTGATTGCCACTATGATAATCGTGATCAACATTTTGTTCACCAATTCTTAAAAGTGAACAATCTCCACATTGCAGATACATCATTGTTAAATTGGGCAGACAGCCTTGTCCTTTGTTCTGACTGTTAAAGGGTGGGGGGGGGGCTGCTAGTGACTAAACAGTTATAACAAGGGGATCATAGGGAGTATTGAGAATACTCAAGGAGTGTGTGAAATGAACTTGAATCATACGCGCCAAATCAATGTTCAAATATTCTTTACTGTTTTATTCTTGAAAAAATACTATATTTGGATTATTAATATAATTATATGCAATAAAATGAGTTATAATTTTTTTTATACAAACTGTATGTAATATTTCATTTTAATCTGATATTATCACAACTTAAAATTCAATTAGGTATTTCAGATTTTCTCTATACTAATATTGATTTGTAATATACATAACAATTCAGAATGGCAATAATTGACCATAAATTGAGCATTTAGCCATCAATATTTTTATTGGTGAAGCTTCTTAATTGTGAAAGCAGAAATCTTTTTCAAAGCAAGTCAAAGCTTCGCACACCCCTATAGTTAACGAGTTTAATCACAAATATAATTTGCTCCTCTCTTGTTCCAGCATGTTATCCCATGTGTGGTGGCAGGGTCTACTACTCCTGGGGTGGTGTCTGTGAGCTTAGTGCCAGGCCAAACCTCTGAAACCAAGAAACTAAGCTCAGAGGAAGCTGAGAAGGAAAAGATGATTCAGCCGGACGAGAAAATGGATCCTTCTTCTCTTACTAGCCAAGAGATTCAGGCTCATTTATCCTCCAAACCTTCCAATGTACTCTCAGAACACCATGACTTTACCCAAGCTCATTCCCCATCTCCCCAACCCTCTACACCGGCCGCTGACGCTCATCATGCAACCCAAGACTCGCAGACAGTAAGTCATGAGACATCAGGCGTACCTTCTAATGCTTCCAATTGCAATTTGGCTTCTGAGAGTCATGCAACAGCTTCTAGTGCTAACAATAACGCTAACATAGTGTCTAGCACATTAGGCAACACACTCAGCAACAGTGTGCCTTATGCAGCAGCTTCCCAACCCACACATATGATAGCCACTACTGGTTTCTCCTATCCTCAATCGATGGAACCCCTCTCTTGTGCTCAACCCCCTGTCATTATTTTGCAGCACCCTGCCACGGCTTATGTTTTAGCTAGTAAAACCACTTCTGCAACTGTGGTGCAGTATCTCTCCTTACCAACCAGTGGACAGTCCCAAGGAACCGAGAGTTTTACATCAACCCCAGCTCAGACTCCTGCACCAACCCCCAACCCCCCCTCAACTCCTGTCCCAGGTACAGCCTCCAATGAACCACCACAATTTACTACAGAGCCGGGAATTCAAGAACTAGTCAGTCAATTGTATGTCAATGATGAAAGGAAAATCTCCATGGGATCACAGCTTAGCACGTCTGGCTCAGAAGAGCAATATCAACAAGGTATCTTGTTGGAACCTTCAGAATGTCGGGTAACGCAACAAAATCAACCTTATAACGTTTCAGAACAGTCTCAGTCTTCTCAGGTAGGACTGCAACAAGCAAATAACCAAGGAATTATGCAATTTAATCAACCAACTAATGTTTCTGAACAAACATCCAATTCTCAATTATATAGCCAACAAGCTGATAATCATCAGAAAAATGAGCATTCAAACATAAATGAACAAACAGTAAACTCACAATTATCTCAGCAGCAAAATAACAACAATCAAACAATTCCACAAAATGAATTGCAGACAAATATCAATGAGCACTCATTAACTTCACAAGTATTTCAACAACAGCAGCAACCAGCAGATATTCAAGGAGCATCCCAAAATAACCAACAACCAAATATTGGTCAGTTTTCAATAAATTCACAAGTATTCCAACAACAGCAGCAGCCATCAGATATTCAAGGAGCATCCCAAAATAACCAACAACCAAATATTGGTCAGTTTCCAATAAATTCACAAGTATTCCAACAACAGCAGCAGCCATCAGATATTCAAGGAGCATCCCAAAATAACCAACAACCAAATATTGGTCAGTTTCCAATAAATTCACAAGTATTCCAACAACAGCAGCAACCAGCAGATATTCAAGGAGCATCCCAAAATAACCAGCAACCAAATATTGGTCAGTTGCCACTAAATTCACACGTATTCCAACAACAGCAGCCATCAGATATTCAAGGATTATCCCAAAATAACCAACAACCAAATGTTGGTCAGTTGCCATTAAATTCACAAGTATTCCAACAACAGCAGCAGCCATCAGATATTCAAGGAGCATCCCAAAATAACCAACAACCAAATGTTGGTCAGTTGCCGCTAAATTCACAAGTATTCCAACAACAACAGCAGCAGCCATCAGATATTCAAGGAGCATCCCAAAATAACCAACAACCAAATGTTGGTCAGTTGCCAATACATTCACAAGTATTCCAACAACAGCAGCAACCAGCAGTTGTTCAAGGACTATCCCAAGCTAATCAACAGCCAAATATTGGTCATTTGCCACAAAATTCACAAATATTCCAAAAACAGCAGCAATCAGCAGATATTCAAGGACTATCCCAAGCTAATCAACAGCAAAGTATTAGTCAGTTGCCAATACATTCACAAGTATTCCAACAACAGCAGCAGCCAGCAGTTGTTCAAGGACTATCCCAAGCTAATCAACAGCCAAATATTGGTCATTTGCCACAAAATTCACAAATATTCCAACAACAGCAGCAATCAGCAGATATTCAAGGACTATCCCAAGCTAATCAACAGCAAAGTATTAGTCAGTTGCCAATAAATTCACAAGTATTCCAACAACAGCAGCAGAAATCAGCAGATATTCAAGGACCATCCCAATCTAATCAACAGCCAAATATTGGTCAGTTGCAGCAAAATTCACAAATATTCCGACAACAGCAGCAATCGGCAGATGTTCAAGGAGTATCCCAAGCTAATCAACAGCAAAGTATTGGACAGCTGCCGCTAAATTCACAATATTTTCAACAAAACACAAATAACGATCAAGAAAAACCACAAACTAATCAGCCCTCTAATATAACTGGGCAGCCATTAAATTCACAAATCTACCATGAACAACCTAACACTCAAGGAATTCAACAGAATAATTTGCAATCAAATTTTGGTGGACAGGCATTTAATTCTCAAGGATTTCAACAATCAAACAATCAAGACATCTCCCAAACTAGTCAGTTAAATATGGCTGAGCAGCCATTAAATTCACGAATATACCAGCAACCACCAAATAATCAAGTAGTTCCTCAAAGCAACATTCAGTCAAATATAACAGATAGTTCATTAAATTCACAAGTATTACATAAAACAGCATTAAGTCAAGGTATTCCCCACCAAATTAGTCAACAGTCAAATGTCTCTGAACAACCTTTAATTGCTCAGGAATTCCAACATCAACTAAATAATCATGGAATTGCTCAAGCTAATCAACAGCCGATTATAGCAGAGCATCAATTTAACTCGCAAACATTTCAACAACAACATGTTAATCAAGACATGACACCAATTAACCAAATCTCAAATATACCCTCTCATCCGACAGATAATCAGGGGTTCCCACAAATTAACCAGAAGACAAGTTTTTATCAGCAACCATTGCATCAGCCAAATCAAATAATACAGCAAGGTAACTCACAAATGAATTTTGATGTCTCACAACATTCCAATGTTTCACTAACACAACAATCTTTTGTCAATACACCAATTGAAATGTGTTCCACCCAAGCATCTGAACAACTATCAAGTGTTAGTGTACAGTCAAATACTGATTATTTGCAAAGTGCTCAAAATTTATCCATGGAACAGCAATACAATCAAGAAGATCAGACAGTATCATCAATTAATGTAACTGCCAACATGAGTCGACATTTTGAAATTCAATCTGGTGACCTAAATATTAAAAAAAAAACATCTAAAGTTGAACAGTTGAGTTCAGACTCAGTTTCGCAGCATCAACCAACCGAACCCTTAAGTGTTAAACCAGCTGCTCATATGCATCAATCAGGGCTGACACAAAAAAATCAACCTTTCGATCAACCGCTGATGCATGCAAACCATTCAAATCAAGAAATTCAACCAATTTCACAACAAACCATTGCTCTTCAGGAGCAGTCTAGTCAGATTAACATGGAACATTCCCAAAATGACCAATCAAATCAAGACAGTTCGCAATTGACTCAATATGAAATTCCTCAAGAACAACAATCTCAAAATCAGTCAAATACCCCATCCCTTCAACAAATTGATGAACTACTAAGTGATCGGTTGAGTACACCTCGGGATAGACAAAGCTTGGATGTTGAAGTAATGCCTGAAATTCCAGAGCACAGCACTCATCTGGCTTTTCTGCAGCAGATGACACAGCCATGCGAGCAACAGAGTTCCAGTTTTCAGTTTTCCGAAGGCCTGACTACTGGCTCAGAAAGCTGTCACGTTTGTTTGATGGAAGCAGGCACCATAGATCTGGACAATGCCCCATCCAGGCGGCTAAGTGAGCAGTCAACAGGCTCTCACTTGATGGTGGACGCCGGGTATACTTCCAGCGAGGCTCCCAGCAGGCAGGAGTCTCCTGACAGGAGCAAGGTCTGTTCACTTGGTGAACAACTTGTTAATTTTTTGTTGTATTACTTCTTTATTAGAAGAGAAATGTTAACTGTTGGGATTTAAATGTATTATATATAATCTTTCTATCTTTAAAATTAGCATATTAAGAATTATACTTTATTGAAAGATGTCACATAGATATTTTTGAGTATTTTTAAAATTCATTACTATCTTTGGCAACACTTGAAATATATATTGTTAGTGCCATTTTAAATATCTTTGTGAACATACTGTCTATATTTATAGTTATTATTTAACATAAAGATGTTCACTCATGATAATGACCCTCTAAACAAAGGAAAAGTTGTGCTAAGCAGTTTTATTTAATTAAACATTGGAAAGACTATAGAAAGGCCCACAGTTTTCTGGTGAGTGTTTTGGCCTTGCCCTTCTGTCCTCTTTTCTTTGTTTAATTTAATATTGACCCTGTGATAATCATAAATAAATCAATCATCCAATAACAATTTTACTTGATATAAACTTGACCAGTTAAGTTGAATAGTTATTTCAAACTAATACTTATAAACAAAATGCTAAATATGTTTTATTATTTCACTAGCGACAGATTAAAATTTATTTATATCCAGCATTGATCTTTTTTTTTTTATATACAATTTGGTATTTAAATATTCTGAAACATTTTGTTTATCTGATGGTAGTTAAAAATGTTAGGGAAGTAATTTAACAATAATTAACATTTCTCATCTTAATAAATGTTAACGGTTCTTTATTTTAAGGAGGGGAATGTTTGTTTACTGTCTTTTGGAAGGGTAGATACTTATTATTCTATTTATGAAATGTTATTTCTTTAAATTGTTGGGCCTCTTTTAATGTCCCCCTCACCAACTCATTTTATCAAACTTTCATTTTCTTCAACAGTTTTTGTTTGAAATCATAATGCTTGTGTTTTATTTTGGTTTGGAAATATTTTCATTCAATTGATTTCTTTTTGACTTTTTAAAATCAATCCTAACACAACAGAAATCCCATAATTTTAATGTTTTCTTTTGGTTTTGGAAGTATTTTTTTCTAACTTCCACCCTTGGAATAAGGATTGAGGAAAGACCAGATTGTGTCAAGATTCTTCAGTCTGGCTTGCTCTTCACTGCACTATAGCTGAAATATTGCGCTTTATTTCTCAAACTCTGTGCATGTTTTTAATATGATCATTAATATATCTGAAATGATTTATTATGTGGATTGCTACATATTCAGGGTGTGCACTAATTAGAAAAAACAAAAATATTCTTGAATTTGGAAGTATAAAGACAGTTGGAAAAAAGAGGATAGTTAAAAAATAATTTCCCTCTTAATTTGTTTAAAAATGAGTTGGGGCCCAGTGGCTAAATAATTTATAATACATGGAAATAATTAAAACTAAACTAATGGGTGGAAATTGAGTGAAGAAAACTACTCTTGGAAAAAAAAATTGGGGTAGAATCCAATGCACATATATGACATCTTTCTTTCTTTTGTCTTCTATAGTATAAAAAGTTACACACAAATTAAAATATAAGGTTTTTATACCTCAAAGGGAAAACAATTAGAGCAAGGTGTAAAAATAATATTTCTCAGTTTATTCATCCTTAATAATGTTTTCACGATTTACCTAGTATCACTGTTTACAATGAAAGTATTTTTGCGGTACTGGTATCGTGGCTTGTTACGAGAGTTTAAGACGATACTGACCATGTTTCTTAACATTTTACTTGGCCAAACTAAATGCCTGGTTTCAACCATTGTGTTGGGAATTGTGTGCTTATTTCACAACAGCCTGATCCTTTTGGTTAGATTTTAATGAGTATAACTTTGTAGTCAATGGAATTCAACTTATATGTAAATTAAAATGAACATCACTCGCCTCAGTGGCATAGTTGGCTAATGCGCTAGTTTTTTGTTAAGCCGAAGACAAGGAGATCGAGGTTTGAATCTCGCTCGGGTTAACTGGAGCTGGTTTTACCTAAATGGCTTTCCACTCTCCCTCCACGCAAATATGGGTTCGCTTCCTCTATATTCAACCTTCCCAATTTCTAACCCATTAGCGTAATTAATACTAAAGCATATAGCCCGAATGAGTATTAAGCTAAGTGTAAATATAAAATAAACGTAAATTACCAGATGAAATATATGACATTAATTGGTGTTTATTACTGACAAGTAAAAACATAAAATAATACTGTCAAATCCTAGCATAGTGCTTATACTCCTTGCTCTCCATATTGTCTTGTGAATTTTTTTAAACTAATATTGTGCATCTTAGTTATTTACTAGTCATTATTTGTGAAAGGTACTTGAAAAATGTTTTTATATACATCCTTCATGTTTTCTCTATGCCATTTTTGATAGCATAATTTAACAGGGTATGTTGTAAATATTAGGCCTAGTCAAAATTAACAACAATCTATCTAAGAATAAAATTAAATGGTGCTTTTATATTAACTCTAACTCAACCACAATATTTGTTTATAAAAACCAACTCATTCATTTTTGTGCTCCACCTGGGTCAGAGCCATTTGGTCAATTACACCCGATGCCAAGATGTAACAAATTCATTCGTGATAACTCGCCTATTTAATTCGTTGTTGAATATGAAATGAAAACATTTGATTTCTTTATTAGAGGCTGAATCACATTTTCTATATTACTTTTACACTTTGTGACGAATTCTTTACTTCGGTTTTAATTTTCTCAAGAAATCTGAGGAGCTATTGTATTATTTAACTGTTCTTTATTTTCTGTCTGCTTGTTATGGAATACATGCATGTTTTTTTGTCATCTGGTGGTCATGTTTGTAAAAAATAGTAAAGATTGGCTACAAAGCTATTTATATTGGTAATAAAATATTGTTTTCATTTTAATATTAGGATGCATGGGTCTGAAAAAAAAATTGGAAGCTTTTTGTTACATGGCTAGTTGGTGCAGGGGTAGTTTAAACTGTCTCACAAATCATTCACACACTATAGCATGTTTAATAAGTTTCAACAAATCTTCAAGGTGTAGGGGATTAGAGTTTATTCAAACAATTGTTCTTGAATTAATGCACTTTTATGCCAACAAATAATATGAATTTGTATTGTATTCTCTAGCTTGTCTGTGTGTTTTGGCTACTGATTTTTACAAATACATAATTCACTTTGTTTTAAAAATGTTTGGTTATGAAAACCACTCCAATTTGTCTTTAACTCACACCCAAGATACTCCAGGATATGACCTGAAATTTTCTCATGCTCATTCTTATGGCCATAAATATAAATCTGGCTTAAAAATTAATCTGAAAATCATATAAAATCATAGACCCATGTTGATTTTTAAAATACGGTTACTTATTTTGATTTCCAGTCACCAATATTGAAAGCACTCTCAGTTTGCTATTTGCGTTACAGTACTTTGAAACACTAGTACACTAGTGTGAGGTCTAATGTTATGAATAGTACACAGAAAATTGATTACACTGCACACACTTTTTCAAATTGTTTTATCCATTAAGGAGATAAATTTTATGATTATTTGCATTGTGTTGAGTAATGGAAATTAGGTATAGTGTGAATATATACTACCTATTTTATACATTATTATTATAATAGCTTAAACATTATTAAGTTCGAAACCTCTATATCAGAATATGGGAGGATAATATTGGCCTTTCCATGAGTCATCTCAACAACTGTCAGATGACAATTCCAAAAATTATATTATGCCATTAACAATGGCGGCTCATGTATATATACACATGTACACATGAACAACCAATATTTTAATTACAATTATATACTATTTTAGTTTTAAATAATTTCATAGTCTTTAAATCTATGTGATATTACTCAAAGCAATCATGCAATCATGTACTTCTATTGTGATTAGCACTTTTTTTGGTGTAATTTTGGCAACTGTGTTGTGTGCAGGCACAGGAGATAAGGTCTTATAGACAGTTTGGCAGCACCCTGTGAGCTCTGGAATTATTTGTTACAGTTGAAAGGCTAATGCTCATGTGCACGACAGAATTACATTGCTCTTGTGGAGATTTAACATGGTAAATGCGCGCTCCATTCCTGTGAATATTTTAGTGTTTTGACTAGCTCAAGCCATTCGAGCGAATCCAAGCAAACTGAGACATTTGTGACCTCATGAGTCCACTCATTATTCAGTCGAGAGTAGGTAACCAAGCATTTTTGACAAATTATTTTAAGTAACTGTCATGATTTTTATTGGTAATTTGGAAGTGAATTTAAAAAAATATATATATATATAAAGATACTTTGCTTAAACCTTGTGTCACCATACATAAAATATAATTATTTATATTATAAAATACAAATGAGATTATTGAAATTGAAAATGGACATAACATTGGAGTTTTTTGTTTGTAATATGTATTTAAAAAAGAATACGCCGCATTATATTTTAAATAGTGATAAATTAATTCATCAGAATATTATGATAATTAAAAGACTAGGATCTGATAAACTAAATTTAATCGAAAATGTTTGCCAAACAAAAAAAAAAATGATTACAAATGAAAACTCAATGTTAACATTTACTAAATATATTATTGACTATGTGACTGTCATTCAATCAATCCTTTGTATTGTTTACCTTGCTTGTTGTCTCATAAAGAGCATAGCATGGCTATTCAGACACTTTCATACAAGCAAGGAAAATTAAAAGTCCGAAAATTCACATTTCCACAATAATGCCGTTATTTTGAATGCTAGGACAGGTAATATGTACTCTTCATTTAACCTGAAGAATAGGGAGCTAACCTTGCTTGATTTATTATGTGTCGCTTTATGGTAAGTAGATCTAATCAGTTATTTTTTACATAGATATGTAGGCCTACATAAATTTATATATATTTTTTATCAAGACAATACCAAGATAACTATATGTATAAATAGGCATAAATATATATGTATACACTAGAGCATATATATGTATACACTAGAGCATATATATATATGTATACACTAGAGTATATATAATATGTATACACTAGAGTATATATATATGTATACACTAGAGCATATATATATGTATACACTAGAGCATATATATAAACTAGAGTTTTTACAAAAGAGCAAAATTTTTATAAATCATATTTTGCAAAGATATAACTCCACATATTTAGTTTTATTTTATCAAGACAATACCAACATAAATATATGGGTCTTTATAAAGTTTAATTAGATCAATATAGTACAAGCTTAAGCATAATTATGCCTACATGAATATATTATTATATATATATATATATATAAAATATGCCTACATGAATTAAATATATATATATATATAAAAAATATGCCTACATGAATTAAATATATATATAGAATGGCCCTGGGTACGGGACAATTCCTGGATAGCTCAGTGTTTAGAGCATTGGCGTACTAAGCCAAAGGTCCCCGGAGTCATTTTTCACTTTTCAGAATGTTTACCATGCAAGCTTTTTTCCTCATACTGTGACGAAATTCTCCACGAGGGTGGGAGATCCGACTCTATATCATAAATTATACTTCTTTTTTTTTTAAATTAAGTTTGCCCCCACCCCCAACCTTCTAAATATGGCCCAGTACATGGTGATTGGAATTCAGTATATGATTGTTTTAGTATTTCGAATATAAGTACAGCCAAGAATGAACTTGGTGATAAATAATCAGGAAATACCAGAGAATGACCTGGATTTTCTCAAACTCGTTCATATTAATATAAAATAAATTTGACTTAAAAATAATTCACAAATTATTGAGGGAAATCACTTTAAACACAAAAAAAACATTTAGATGCTAGCTTTTTCCAACTACAAGGGGCTTCCTCCAGAGTTGACAAATACTGAGGAAGTCACCAGTGCAGTGCTTTGGTGAAAACTAGTTTGTAAATTGATTTTGTTCATAATAGTGTTTTGTCTCAACAATAACTACTCCAGCACTATCCAGGTAAGTGTGATAATTATCATTTTTTAATTCTAACAATTTTTTTCTTTCACAAATCATGTTCTCTTTGACCAAATAAACTAAAGTAAAAGTTAAAGAACAATTTTTTTAGCAGTGTCATTTAAACCACAGAAACACTCTCTAGAACTTTAAATGCATATATAAACCAATATGGGTTATAGTTGTTGAAAGGTTAAAACATCCCACTTCTTTGGGAAAGTTGTTAAAGCATAATTGAATCGGTCATTTGTAAAACCACATGAGTCACTGAAAGTAAGTTTTGAGAAAAAGAGAAAAAAACTATTTCGTATAAGTTTTTTTTGTTGTTGCTTGCTTTGTAAAATTTTGACATGATAACTATGAATCAAGATATTTTATTATAGAATTAGTACCGCTGTATTTTAGCAATTCATAACTTGTTTATAATTTTTTCTAATTCTGGGACTAGAGCTGTTTTAACAAGTACCCAATAAAAACAAACATAATAGCCTGATAAAAGTATAGCTTTTTTTACGTTAGGAACACACTGTCTATAACACAACCACCAATCAATTTATATTGTTAAATATTTTGCGGTTAGTAACATTTCTTTACAAATTTAATTAAAGATATAGGAAACAAAAGCATTCTCTCACAATGTTCACTTCCAAAAAATAATGTAACAGAGTTTTCAATTTTTGAATGGCAGCTAACACATACTCCTCAGTTAACCACAAAGCAGAAACATAATTTGTATAAGATTCCTTTAAAAAAACAAATAAGAAAGAATAAAATAGAATAAAAATACCATATACAACACAAAATTTTGTTAATATTATTTTACTTATTCATCATCTACCACCTTGTGATGTTACTGAATTAGTTTAGCTTTATAGGTTCTTTTAGCAAAGGCTGCTATACTATTTATTTAACATGACATCAATACATAATTACATTTAAACTTTACATCTTCCCAGTTCACTCCTGACAAACACACTGGTAATGTAACATCTGTTTTACCATGTCATGGATTACAGATATCAAGGTACTAAAAGTTAAGGTCCAATCACCCAGTACCGATGTCCTGTTCCCCCCTATGAATAGGAGAATCAGGCGGGTATGGCGTGGCCCAATGGGACTCTTTGGGTGATGATATATTCTGACTGCTACAAGGTAATGCCACAATCATTTGGCTCAAATGACGTTTCACTACAGCTCCTGAGCCCAACTTCACTAAGTATAGGCTTTCACCCAACCTCTTGTGAATTATAGCATTTTCCCAAATAACTTTGTTTTGTTTAAAAACTTTGACCAAAACACTTTCATTTACATTAAAAATGGTTTTCCTTCTTCCAGAGTATCTTCGCTGTATTCCTTGCTTATAGGATACATGGGCCCTTTTTTCCTCCATGCTTGGGTTTTTTTGTCCATCCGTTCTATTGTTTATGACATCCAATGGTGTTCGCAACGCTCTACCCATCATCAACATCGCTGGGGCAACCCCAGTGGTTAGCTGAGGGGTGTTCCTATAATACATTAGAAACTCACTGACTTTCTCAGGTGTGAAACCTTTTACTCTTGCAGCTGACATCGCTTAAGGCTTGCAAAGAGTTAGCTGAGGATTCCGTGTCAAGAATCCACAAATCCACTTCCATCAAGCTTGTCCTTCTCTTTCAGAAAAAGGTTGGGGAAGCTTATTCTTAATAATTGCCATTTGAAATGCCATTCTCTTTATGTATTTAATAGTAAGACTGAACTGTTTTTCCATTAGCAAGCAGTATGTGACAAGGGAATCTTCAATTCTTTGTGTAAGACAGGTTTCCTTCCAAGTGTTGAATTAACTAACGTATCGACCTCTTCTTCACTTCTGGCTTTGTCTTTTAGTGTGGATTTATAAACGTTGAATTTCTTTGATGCCTTAAATAATAGCATTTCCTTCTTCCTAACGGCTGATATAGCCTTCCTCATATCATCTGAATTCTATGCCAAATATCGCACAGTGCGATATTACGAACATGCCTGGTGTGCATTACTAGGCACACTGAGGAAAACAATATGTCAACATGGTAAATGCCAAGAAATGATTTAATGTGAAAACTAAATACATCATAATAAAACATGAATTATAATGAGTGTAATCCAAGTACTAAATTCATTTTTCACATACCTTTCTTGAATAAATAGTTGCTTCAATCAAACCATTCTAAAATACCACAACTCTCACAAATATTTTAACTCAAAAAACATCTGAAATTATAAACACTCAAAGATCAACTAAACTTGGCAAGGTTCATACATCATTAGCTACAAGTTCCATGCGATACCGCAAGATGGCAGACCCTACCGATCAGGGGTGGATCCAGATCATTTTGATAGGGGGGTCATAATTATAAATAACATAGTTACAATGTTAATTTTTTTTTGAAGCCGTTTAATAGTTTCTCATTCATATTTAATCTTATGTATGTTTTAAACCGTGGTCATCCTCACCAATTTTTTCAAATCAGATAGTTTTTATAAACCATTTGGAGTGACTCTCCTTCAACAATTTTTTGAAAAATGGTTTATTGTAGAAGTTATGAGTAATCGTCACCTTGGTTTTTTTAACACTAGATTATTTTGTAAGCCATTTTAAGTGTTCCTCACCCAAAAATTTTGGAAATTTTGATCTCCCTCAAAGCTATTTAGAGTAATCCTCACCTTAATTTTTTACGATAGTTGGATACCTTTAGAAGATAATCTTTGAAGTGGTCTTCCACCGACAAAATGTTGACAGTTGAATTATTTCAGAAACTAGGCTATTTGGGGTGGTCCTCGTCTGAAAACTCTTCAAAATTACATTCATCTAGAAGCTATTTGGAGTTGCCCTCCCCTATATATTTTTGAAATTTGAATGACCTTGGAAGATATTTAGAACTTTCCTTCCCTGAATCCTTGTGCCAGTTAGATGACTCTAGTCTAGTAGTTATTTGAAGCGGTCTTCTCCGGCAAATTGTTAACAATAGAATGCATCTAGAAGTCATTTGGAGTTTGATATTATTAAATATGAAGTTGAAAGATGGCTTTAAATCAGAGGATTTGAAATATATCCAGGGGGGAATTTATTCCAGGGAGCGGCAAGCTATTTCCAGGGTGTCAGAGTCTTCCACATACTCTATATTCGGTATTTGTGGACGAACTGCTCTCAGGCGGTTATTAGTCTTCTTTGATGTGTGGTAGTCTACCGTCTCTCTGTGGAACAATGTTCATTACTCGCTATGCACAACAAATATTAGTACATGAAAACGAATATTTTTTCCGCACTTGCGTGAGTCATATAATACGTTGATTAATCATGGACGAATAATGCACGTGTGGACCCGGCTTAAGAGGTGTCTGCGCGTAAACAGATTTTAAAAAGTGTATAATTTATTTGTGTTGTATTTTCTTTCTAAAATTTTAACTTTTATTTTGTTTTTTGTATTAATTTTATAACTTTCACAGGGGGGTCGACTGACCCTTTGACCCCCCCCCCCCCCCCCCCCGAATCCGCGCCTGCTACTGATCTAAAAAACTGGGTGTGCAATATTAGGCACAGTTCCCTTACAAGATTGATTTTAGTTTATATAAAAACTTAAATAAGTCAAAAGTTTGTTTAGGTTTCAATTTTGAATCTGATTTGAATATATATATTTTTCACTCACCATTCAGGCTAAACTCTTATGAACTAATTACACTATTGTATCAGGAATGAGTAAGGTTGAATTTAGAGGAAGTTTACCCACATTTGCATGGAGGGAGAGGGGAAAACCACATAGGAAAAAAACTCTCACACCAAACTGGACTGCGCTAGTGATACTTAATACCACTTGACCACCGAAATGGGTTGAATGGTATTGAATTAACTTTTTCATGAATATTAATCTAGAATATGAATACTAGAAAATATGTTAACTCTTAAGTGTTAAACTTTCCCATGCTTGTATGCATTTTTCACTATTATTTTTTTAGTTTTCTAACTTCTGATTTTGTTCATATTAAGTCGTAAATTAATTATATTTTATCTGGTTGATAAGTTTGTCTTAAAGTTATATTGGTCTAAACCTCATCATAATATCATAATAGCTCTAAAAGATGAGTCAGACTTAAGATTTAAGGGCTGGGGGTGGGGAGGATGTAATATTTTGATTAATTTGAAATTTTGAAGCTTCTCTTAAGTTTATAATTTGGGATATTTACCCTCTAAGCTTACATACAGACCCTGGCAAATTTATTAACCGACCCCTCAAAAATTGGGCGACTACATTTTTATTTTAACAATTTTCTGAAGGGTGTACTAGAATTGGTTCTCTGATTTTGATTCAGGATTCATATGTAAAATTAGTCATATTAAAAAAATAGTGGTTTCATTTTGTCCCCGGTTTGAATGTCTCATACGTTTTTGTTCGCTAGGACTGGACGCACTTTGATGTTTTGGTTGTTGTATTTTTTTTTGTAGTGGTTGTATAGTTAATGTGATATTCTAGTTAGCCCCATACTGATAGTCTATGGATTTTCACAACCATTTTATATCTTCCACAATGGTTTTAAAGACCATGAATGAGTTAAAATATATATTTGGCTCCAGTTTTACAAAGTTGTAATGTTTCTGCTATGTAACAAATGTGTTTGTTTGTGAGTTGTCTTCTAAAGGTATCTTTGGAATGTAGATCTTGCATGGGCAAAGGTGTTGTTTAACTTATAAAGACTAAAACAGGACTGTAATTTTTTTTAAAAACGCTTGGGTTTGTCTGACCATGTACCATTGTTTCTTCTCACAGGATGTTGACAGCACTTGTCAAGCTGAATTCGAATCAACTTCTTTAGAATTCATTGCTGGGCCACAAGATGGGTAAGAAATATTTTAGTTATAATTATTACACTATATTTAATGATTCAAAATGTACAGGCATACTTTTTAAGGCGGTTTGCTAATATGGCACTTTTCAATTAGTGTTTGGGCTTGTCTTGCTCAAAGGTTTTTTTTTATTTGATAGTTGTAGCATTTTTAAAATTTATTATTATTATTTTTTTTTATTTGGCCCAAGCACCATTGCAAACTTAATAAATGATAGGGAAAATAGGTTTTTAAGTTTTGTATGCACTGGCAAGTAAAAAAAGGTTGTGATTCACTTTTAAGGCAATATTCGCTTTACAGGGGTGATCTGGAACTCAACCTGACATGTTAGTGAGGTATGCCTCTATATAATTTTTTATATAACACATATTATATCTACATTATATCTTATATACAGGGAAACTCTTAGTAGTGAAGACCTTCCGAGATAAAAAATATATCTTTTACTAAGAAGTGTTTGTTATTTGGAAATATATGTGTATCAAAGTGTAGTTTAATCTATATGAACCAATATATTGTTGTAGCTTACTATACAGATTGCATTATACACACAACAATGTGCAAATAAAATGAAATATGAGCAGTAGTTCTTCTGTACTGTAGGCTTATATGCATGCACGAGCACACACTAAACTGGTCAGCCTTACGCTAATGGCTCTAAAGGGGTGGGAGGTATAACTTTACGTAGCAATGACTACTATACTTCAGACTATTCTAGAAACTTTTACCAGGAGGGAAAGGCAGGACTGCTCACACTTCTCGTTAGACAATAGCATTCCTGACAGTCCTACAGTAACATGGACTGGTGTTTTCAATTTTTGTCTGCTTTTTGTAGATTCTTATGAATAAATATGTGTGCTTGCGCCTGTTCTTAGGAAATAGTTTTATTGTAAGAGCCAATGTTATTTTTCTGGTGAAATTTAAACTGACCATTATAAAGAATAATCCGCTATTCACAGGTGTCCGTTAAGGAAGATTTAACCGTAGCGATATTGCCCTATTTCCTATTGATTCTATTGCCTTGACTGTAAAAACATTCACAGAAGCAATTCATTTTTTGTGTATTCAGGTCTGCTCCAACAGAAACTGCCGGTGAACGTCGTGCAAGGCGTTCAGGTACAAAGAGGCGAACACGTACCCTATGCCCCAAACTAACTGTGCTATCATTGACTCACGGAGGCACAGAGTTGGAGTGCCAGCTGGAGTCCAGCAAGAAGACCGTTACGTTCAAGTGCAACACTCAGAACATGGTCCCCACCAACATTGCCAATAACTTGGTACGTCTTTAAATGCCTTGGTCATTGCCAAGATTTATTTAGGCATCAAGTGTTTCCTAAACACATCTGATGGCTCTGTTTTGAATCTAGACAGAGTTAAAAATATGGTTTTAATGTAGTTAAGAAAGCCATTTAACTACGAATGATTCAGAGGTTACTTTTTGTTGTTTCCAAATCACCAATAACTTCACTTGTATCATTTCAACTCTCCATTAAAAATAATACTATCAAGCAAAATAGGCAACTTTCTCTTTAGAAATAACTTGTGTCTTGTATAATGTACAGTAAGGTCAGCAGGAAGTATATTATGTGCTACAAATTATCACTTTCTATACTCGTACACTCATAGTATTCTTGCTTTAACAGACTACACTATGGCCCTATCTTAAAAGCTATACAATAGTGAAATAACACACTATAAGCTTGCCAGGGTAAACAAAGGGAACATACACACATTCACTTCACTAACCCCTAAATTTGACACTATTGGAATATTTTTCATGTTTCAATTCAACTTTCAATAATTGAGTAGCCAACTAACATTATATAAAAAAATAATTTAACAGTTACTCTCTTACACCTTCTAACTGTTATTTCTAAGTTGATTTAATTAATTAATTAATTATACATAGTATAATTTTATAGTCACCCACTTCGGTGAGTGCAGCACAACTGGGTTGGTTTGCTGTGGACAGGAAGGTTGGGGTTTGTATCTCATCCAGGTATATTGAGGTGTCTTTGCCGTGATAGTTTCACACTCAAATTCCATTCAATTGCATGTGCATTTTCTCTAAAATTCTACCTTCCCTATCCCTACCTCAGTGGTATAAATATATGGATTGCCTGGAGGGGTAATGAAAAGTGGTTCGTATAAAATCTTAATCAAATCTATCATTCACGAGCATAGTTGGTATACAGGGCTTACACTATTCTTGACTTCAAAAGCCGAGGTTCACTCCAGACCTTGAGCACTGGCGAGGTTTTTATTAATTTTATGTCTTGCCATCCTCCTTTGGATACATTTAAGAGAGTAGGGAACCACACATATTTAGGTGTTTTGTGCTGTTTTATATGTGTTGTTATTAATGTTAACGCTCCATATGTTGTTGCAGATGTCTGGGAATTTGTTACAATCTGAGCACACCGAGTTGTTTATAGAACTGATAGAAGACATAGCCCGACAACTCAAGGAGAACCCTGACCGTCTGCCTGTTGTGGCCTTCAACCAGTTGGACAGTCCTGTGGCCAGTAGGAAGCCTCGGGACAGAGAGAGGGACCCCTCACTTGAACCACAAGCAAGGGTAGGTTGTGTAAGCTATTTGCCAGGCTAGTCTCTTACAAGTATGGCTGTAAATAGCACACACCCAGGCGGGCTGGACGGTTTAGTTCAGCAACATCAAACTTTCAGCCCAGTCCATGATTCTTTAGCGGCTCTTTGACTTTATAATAAACAAAGTCTGTGTGAATCCAAAATTTCCTATTTCAAATCAAATTCAAATCTTAGCTAACCTACTCAAACCCGAATAAAATCTCATGCTTAAAAGCTATTTCAAATTTAATCCTAATCAAATCAGATACTTTCTTTAAAATTTGGTTGACTATTATTTTTAAAATAACTTCAAATCTAATAATTTATATTAGGCTAGTTATGACAGTGTTTTAAATTGAATGTATGTTGAATGTCCAATAAATAATAGCTATGTTAAGTTTATTAAACCAATTCAATAGTAGAATATTTAAAAAAAATGTTGATCAAGTTATAAACATTTTAGGTCCACTAAAAAAAAAATCTAATCATAGCCCTAACCTTAAAAGGTGAAACATCAAATAAAGATCACACAACTGTCTTACTCATAGTGCAAAGGTTGGTTAGTATTGCAATAAAGTGGGCCTACCTACATTTTTTAAATACAATATACTCACTGTCACAAACAACTGTTCCCCATGAGATTACTTTACGAATGAAACTTCATTTTAATTGCTCTTTTCACGTTACCATGCAACTGGTTTTCGGTCGATTATATTAATTTGTAAGCAACTTTGAATTAAAGATTATAATTTTGAAATAAACCTATCAAATCTGAATCATATCCGAATCTGTCCACTACTAAGATTTGAAAATTCCAAAGGGTTGCACAGGCTTATAATGTACCAACATACAATGCTGCCAGATTTTTTATGTTTATCTGAGCTGTAGATTTTAAATTATGTCACGTTTAATTGAATCATATTCAAAACCTTTAACACATTATTAATTTTATAAGTAATGATTGATTGAAACTGCATAAAATTCTGGGGAAAAATTGTGTGTATATTGCTGTTGTATATCTTAATTTTGTTTTTGTAATGAAAATGTTATAAAATTGACTTACTTAAACCTAAAATTATTATTTTTGTGTGGCCCCTGAGAAGTTTAAATTTCAAATGTGGACTTGATAAACAAATTTGACATGCCTGGTCTAGTTAGTAAAAGTTTTACCTGGACCTGCAGCCATGTTTGGTTTTCCGATGGCAGGAATATTGAAGTTTGAATCCTGATTGAGTGTATTGACTGAGATTTTTCCACTTTCTCTCCATACAAATAAAGGTAGAATTCCTCTAAATTCTACCTTCCGCCTCCTTATCCCATTATTGTAACTCTCGGTCGATATATCTTGTGTGCAGGCTAATGCCATGGAGTTTTCTTTCTTGTGAATGGACCAGATTGTTAGTAAGAAACACAGTGCACAGATAAAATAAAAAATAATTAAATCAACAAAGTAAGAAAATAAATAGATATTAAAGTTTAGTGTGTCAATGCTAAAACTGAGTCTTTGTCCAGAGACAGCAATGTAAAGTTTGAACTATGTTCTCTTCATTGTAAAAATACATATTGGGTTTGATCCTTTTTATATGTTTGTATCCACCTTTCCTGTATTGTCTTCCAAATATATCAAAATACCTCAAAAAGCGTAACTTGGTTTTTCTTAAAGAAATAGAGGCCACAACTAAGCTATCTGCGAGTCATCATTGGCTTTATTTCTTATAGAGAATAAATAACAGCTGATGATCTCATTTTTCATCCACCACAGACTAAGCATTAAACCGGTGTGGTCCAACCCACAGGCCACAGGCCTGCCAATCTTGACTGGTTTTCAAATAAATATCAGAAAACAACATAACCCCAATCTGCATACGTTGAAAACTGTTATAATACGATAAATTGTACTTGTCTCCTGATTTTAATGATTTTTTTACTATGCTTGCACCATGCCATGTTTTACTGCACTATACAGATGGGCCTGTGAATCTCAAAAGGTTGGACCACACTCCCTTAAACAATGAGTGTTGAAAGATTATGAGCACCAGATGAAGTTGGGTTGCTTAGTGGAAGAGCATACTTAAGACATAGGTCCCTGATTCGATAATAATTGCTGTATACAAGTATAATTTTTCAACTATAATTAAACTTTCAATTTATTAAACTACCAACACCTTTTCTTAATGGCACCACTTTAAAGGAAATTAGATATATTTACTATGTTTTGGGGGGATGGATTGTTTGAATCCTCAAATCCTTGAGGATATTCAAAATCCAAGGATTGGAAATGATTTCAAATATTAAATTTGCAATCTTGAATTTTAATTTCTTAGAGCTATTATGATGATTAAGAGTGGTAATTTTAGGACAAATCAAATGATCATACCTTGGACATTTAATTTACCACTTAACTGAATAAAAATATATATGACCAAAAAGTCTTCTCTTTGGCTAAAACTTCTATTTCAAACTAACTAGTTAATGTGAACATTATTAGAATCAAATAAAAAAATTAACAATATGCTAACGTTAACATCTTTTCTTTATCATGCTTTCCAAAATTTGGATTGGAGTTTCATAATTCATTGGTAAAATAAAAATTTGAATTTATGATAAAGTTTATTACCCGTATGTAGCTTAAATACTTAAAAAATCGAATAAGGGATTCCTTAATGTTAATCACTTCTTTTACATGATCCTATCTATTTACTTTTTCTTATGTTTGTGTTTCAACCCCCAAACCCTCGCCCCCACTTTAAAGAATTTACATTGCACTGTTCATATTTTATACTGATAAGTTCAAATAGATTGAAACCTATATCTAGGGCTGGTGGTAAAGATTAATTTGTTTTTAAGAGGTAGCCATTACTTCTTTGTCCAGCGGTAGCACTGTAAAGTGTGAACTGTTTTACTCTTTTCATTTTGAAAGCCATACTGTATTTGTTTCTTTTATTTGTTCTTGTATCTCTTTCCTGTACCTCCTGCCTTACATATTACAATTTAAAAGGCCTTTAAAATATGTTAATTTTAAAATGTACTCTAGTTTTATATTAATATAGTTGAAGTATCATTAAGTTTTATAATTGCAGGTAATGTGTTAAGATGGTGGTATATATAGTCGTGTGTTGAGCATGAGTATCGTGGCAGACAGGTGTAGGGTACATGTACAAAGTATACAATGCTGTACGGTATGGCTTCTAGTTAGCCGTGTCTTGTCTGCTTCATGTTTTGTACCTTATTGATGTTATTCAAAAACAAAATACTTTGTTACTTTATCCAAATGTTCTTTTCTTTCTCTTCTCTCCTTCACCGTCTCATCCTTTGATCATCTTCCTTGTAATCATCTTGCTTTCATTTTAACTTATCCTTTTTTTATTTTATCTATCTATTTTTTCTGTATTCTATGGTTGGCATGTCCCCTCTTCCCTGTATCCTTAATAGGTGCGTCATGGATCACTCCCACGCCAGACTTCTCGGCAGTCGTCATTCAAGGGGCACAGACGCCATCGCTCGGTAAGATTCCATCTCCCAACTGTGAATGCGGAAACCTTCCTCTGTTATTTTGTGTCGCATGCTTTGTGTTTACCTACAGGCTGGTTTGCTTTTTCATATTCCTAACTTACACCTTTGTCTAACGGTATCTATTTAAGGAACACGTCTTGCACTCTTTAAGGTGCACAATATTATAATGGGAGGGAGGGAGGAACTTTTACATATTAATGTCATTTACTTTACATTTCCTGTGTGGGTTCTTGATAGTACAATTAATTGAAGATAAAAAGAAAATAATGTAAATTTGTTTAGAAATTCGAAAGTCTTTTTCTTCTATAAAGTTTTAACCCTTTTGCTGCGATAGTCAGATACATCCTATCTCAGCATTATAGCCATCGACTGCGGAAATCGACTTCACCCCACGACTTGTAAACTTTATCTACCTTTGCTGCGACAGTTGGAAATAGCCACAAGAATGTTAGAACGCTGAAATTTTCATACTAGCATGCTCGTACGAATCTGATATCTGGTGCTAGTTTTGAGAACTGTCAATTACCAGCTAATAAATCATAACAATAGTAGCGCTTGTTTACTTCCGCATTTCACTACTTGTAGCACACGTGCAATATTTATGTGGCAGTGAACATTGTTGAGGGATTTATTAGTGTAGTATTTGTGATATTTACCTGGTTATTCTACTGTGTTAGTAACATTTAATTTATGATTGATGAATTCGGGCCATGTGAAGTGTAATAAATATAATATTTGGTTAGTATGGCAATTGGAAAATTCAATAATTCAATGAGTTTTAAAATTTATTTTATTTCTTCTAATTGCTATTTTTTTTTTGTTCTTTAGCTGATTCCTATTTTGAAACCATGCCTAACACAAATATATGATCTTATAGAGGAACGCACCAATGTAGCGCAAAATTGTTCAAGTTGTGTTGATGTAACATAATTTTCAAAAGTTTTCTTTTTATTACATAAGGCCTATATTAGACCAATAATAGGCCTGTCAAATCCTCATTTATCAATTAGTTTGACACTTGTGTGTTGCAAGTAAAATAAATGTTGGTTCTGATAGCAGAATGACATTGCATTTGGGTAAAATGTGACATATAAAGTTTTATTGATGTAAAATATATATTATTATGCGATTTATAGACAACGTGGTGCTAAATTTCATATTTAAAATGAACTACTAGTTGAAAATCACATTATTTGATCATAATCATGATATGCAAACTTTCAGATTTTAAAATTTTGACTTATAACTAGCATTTCTGAAGGTAAGAAGTAAAAATGAAATATGCAGCAAAAGGGCTAACTAATCAATTGGTTAACATTTATCAACATTCCTAATCTTATTTTTATTTTTACATAATATCCACGAAGCATAATATTTTGCATCTTGCTACATATATTAGTGAAATAACAGCTATACTTGGTCCATCATTGGAACTTTGGTGATAGGTGTGCATGCAGAATGTAGTTTTGCTGCTTTTTTTTTATACATTTCAAAAACAAGTGTTTTTGAAAAATATTTTAAACACATAACCTTGATCAATCTACCTTAAGCACATGCAACTTTTTTTTTCTACATTTAGAGGGTTTACTCACCTGGAATTCTCAGGGAATTTCCTTTTACATGGAAAATCAGAGAATTTTTGAGTGATAGAGGAATTCTTCTTTAATATCCAACATTTTAAATAAAAACACCTAATGAAATTGTCTAAACTATTATTGTTGCAGCTAATTATTACTAAAAAAAAGATTCAATTGGAAATACTACTCATTCTCTTGAAATATATATTAACCATTTCTGAAGAGACATTGAAAAATTATAATAATTTTCTTACACTTTTATTGTTAAATTGGTATGCTGTCTCTCGCATGGCAATGCAAACCTGGATCGAGAATTTTCTCTAAATTCAGAGTGCCTTTTTGAAAATCTGGATGAACAATCTATTGTTTCCAAACAATTGATTCATGATGCTATTCTTCATCAGGGTGTCGAACACAAGAATCTGCACCAGCTCGGGCTACTTCCGAAAAGAGAAAAAGGGTTCCGTAGATAAAATAACTCGAGTCCAAGCAATTAATAATCCTGGAAAATGCCAAAAAGGATGTTGTAGCCTTTGTTGGATGAACAAATTGCAGTTGTAGAACATCCCCCTTCCACATTAACTTTTTTTAAAACAAATTTAATCAAGAATATTGGATTAATGTGCTCACAATGCTCTTTTAATTTTTATAGATGTATATCAACGTATCTCAAAATGTCAGTACATTTCAAAGATTTTTCAATATAAAATATTTCAAACATTTTACCATCCCAGTTTTTTATATTTGTATTTGAAATAAATTTTTACTCCCTTATCAACTTATTTAATAATTTTAGAAAACATTCTAAATAATAATACAAGTATAAAAAAAACTTAAACTTATCATGACATATTTATGCTTGTTGAAAGCACAGTTTAACCGGTTTTTTTTAACATTAAAGTATATCAATTTCAACCTTTTAATAATTTTTAACATTTTATTAATTCATCATTTCACTTTATATTGTGAATCTTAAGTTTTTATCTAAGTCTTGACCATAACCTTATTTAATGATTAAATTTTTTTAAATCAAAATGCCAAGTTCAGATATTTTTTAACTATAATACCCAGTTGTTGTTTTTTTACAAGGTTTCGTAGAAACCCTGAAATATTCCCACCTACAAAGCACCCTCACTTTTCCGCTATTGAACCCCTAAGTTAATATTGAACATTAAATTCACTCAGGTGCATGTTTTTTCTCCATTTTGTAAACTTTGAAATTAAGATTTGCTGTTACAAAAGACATAAGGCATAAATAGAAAGAGATGGTATGAATATCCACTATTTTTGGTCTAAAACTATTATTTTTTAAATTACTTTTTCTCTCTGGAAGGTAGTAATTTTACCATGCTTGTTTCCTATATTATAGGCTTATATTGGCTCATAGCATGTCAAGGTAACACTATAAGCAGGGGTGGCTGCCCGGGGTGTCAGCTCGAGGGGGGCACTAAACAGAGCACCACCCTAACCTAATGTAACCTGGATGTTATAGTGGAGTTGCTAATCATAACATTTAGTTACTTTTTGATACATGAAATTTGACATTTTATTTTTATGATGAATAAAATAGGACATAATGCCAATCTTAAAAAGTTCTTTTACATCTGCCATCTGATGCCCTAAAACAGTTTTTTTTCATAGACTGTTCATCATTTAAAAGTGTTTGTTACAATAAACTATAAAGAGGAGAACATTGTCTACAAAACTTCTTTTTTTATATAGTTTTCTGTGTAATCCTCAATGTTCTAGGATAATCTTGCAGTGAAATGTTTAGAGTAAGTATGAATACCATTTGTAAAGTTTCCCTAAAATTATTTCACATCTCCAGATTACATAAGGTTTGGGATTTATTTTTATATCATGCCAAGGCTACGTTAGGCTTGGAGCTTTTAGGTGTGGGGGCTATTTTTATATTTTTCAATTATCCAATGGTTATATAGGGGGCGCCAAAAAACAATTTCGCCTGGGTGCAAAATTTACCTCGGCCCACCCCTGACTCTTAAGACCCACTTCGGTGACCACGTGGTCTAAGGCAATAACTATTAATATTTGTTTGTTCACTGCACATTAGTATTTGTTGCGCATGCATGTTGGCAACACATGGGGGACATGCGTAGAGAGACTTCTTTAAGTTGGACAGGAAATACATGTGTGTTTGTCTTCTCTTAGACGACAAATTGAAATTTTGTGTTATTAACAACAATATTTTCATTAATTATGCAACTCTTTGATCGTAAGCCATTTCATTCTCCAGAAAAACAAATACATATATATTAAAGCATTCAAACATTCTTATATTATTTATTTTTAAAGAGTAATTTAAAATGAAATTACTTTTAATATTTGTTATCATCAATAACATAATTTCGAAAATTTTGCAGTACACCCTTTGAGAACCACTGGTCTAAAATGTCACTCTCACAATATACTAGACTGCCATTGACAGGGAGATACAGAGTTCAAATCCTGGTCGGGTGTATTGAGGGTCATTTCTCCTAAATGGTTTTTCACTCCATACAAATCCAGGCACTTTTCTCTAAATCAACTTTCCTCATCTCTAACATAATAGCATAGCTGGTACATAGAGGTCATCCATAAACCACATAATTTTTTTCTTGCCTTTTTTTACCCCCTCCCTTTTTCTCCCCCCAACCTGTGTTACATAACTTTTCACATCAAAAGTAAATGTCAATATTTTATAGGGACTCTTTTATGACATTAAAAGAGAGACTCAGATTTTTAAACACTCAGTATCATAAGTTGTATCTTTAAGTATGTTTATTAATAGTGAAAACATGAACAATAATATTAATTTTTCAATATTACAAAGTGTTACGTAACACTGTGATGAACTTCCCTCCCCCCATGTAACACCATTTAGACATTAAAGCTTCCCCCTCCGACCCTCAACATTGTTATGTGGTTTATGAATGACCCCATATTTGTACAATTAGAAGAAGAACTAAGACGCATTGCTAAAAATATCAGCACTTAGCTTTCATCTTGAACAAAGTGTACATAAAGAGTTGTCACATATTTATTTGCTATTGAAAATTTGTATTTTAGAAAACATAATAATGCAATAGGCTAAGTTTATTGGAGCAAAACATGGTTTTGGTTAAAACAACAATTTTGAATAAATATCTATCGATATGGTTCATAAGATATATATATATGTGATTCAAAAAGTATTTTAATTTCGTTGTTTTGGTTTATCAACAACAAAAATAATGTAATCCAACTCTAGGGACACACTAATTTTTTAAAGCTCTTAACACACTGACACACTTCTACTTGTTTATAGTTGAAATTTATTTTACTATGCATCAAAAAATAAACTTTAATATGACTCTATTTTTCAGATCTATTTTAAGAATATAGGCCTAAGGTACTATGATATAATATGAGTTAATTATTACACAATAAATGCATATGTATATTATTAGAACAACTCTCAACTATGTGTCGCTCAATTTTCTTTATTTTTAAAGTTAAAGGTATCTACTGGTTTTATTTCAAGTAAAGTTAAATAGGCTTACAAAGGTGTCCATTTATTTTTAAACTTTTGGTACATTTTCTTAGAAAATCTTAAAAACCAGGTGCAAAAATATCTGCGGGTTGAAATGAGAATAATAAACTTATTAGAATATTTTCCAGGCATCTAGGTCATCAAACATGTGTTAACTTCTCTGCATGTCTCACATGTACTGTTCCCGCAGTGTTTGGTGGGTATTACATAGTTTGTGTGGTCTTTCAATCCCACTCTGTGTGTTGCTTGCAGCGGGATGAGACGGTGACAATATCGAAGCTAGTTGATCCAGGGGAGCAAGACAGAGTGTGTGTGTCTGGGCCTAGCAGCCCCATGCATGTGTTGACTCACCACCCCTTAGCCGGACCTCCCTCGCCATCAGTAAGGGTATTTTCAACTAAACTTAATCAAATAGTGTTTGAACCCAGATTTCTTAATGCATCCATTAGTAAAATAAAGTTACATAACCTTAATTCAATGTGTTATTAAATAAACATTCTCTAATTATAGAGAGTAATCCATTTTTTCTACAACTCTGTCGTGTTTATTAAAGAATAAATTTAAGCATTCTTTGAAATTTCAGTTAACTATTTTAATAGGATTTGCCATAGCCTAGAACAATTAATCTTTAATTTTCTCTCACTGTGTTTATTATCTTGTTTGTATCCTTGTTGGTATTTCAATTGAAGAAATGTAAAGTGACAAACCTTCTATAATAAGATGTTTCAGACATTAACAACAGCTACGTTAGGCATCTTGAAAACTAAAATTCAAACAAACTTGTAACCTAGTTTATGATTAAGTGAAACTTTTATTATTATTATATTAAAACACAAGCTTAAACTTCACGTGCACAGTGCTCACATTTACACTAGAGACTCTTTTCCTCCCTTCAACAACATAGTGGGTCCATTCTCACATTTATTATCAATTTAAAACATTTTGCTAACTTATTTTTAAAACATATTTACATTGCTAAAGTATTAATTTTAAATAAGCCCTTATTTTTTGCAGCTTCATCAAGTATCAAGGTTCCTGGTGAGCTCAGTATCTGAAGACAAATCCTCTGGTCTGCAGTCACCTCCTCCAGAACTCTATCAATCACCTCCTGAAGAGTCTAAACCTCCCTCCACATCAGTTTTTAAAGCCTTCACTTCAGCCATTTCTTCCAAAGTAGGTGGGGCTCTAGAGATGGCTTCTAAGATGCTAGGAGATGCCAAAGATAGCTTAGAGTCTAAGATGTCAGACAGTGAGAAGATAAAGACCTCTTCAGACATGGAGGAATGTACTGTACAATACAAGTCAGGAGAAACTAGCAAGACTGAAGTAGTTAGCAAAGATTTGGTCACCGTGGAGACGCAGTCCATCTCTGGCTCAGCGCTTTTGGACAGTGTATGCACGATTGAAGAGAGTAATATAATTAGTGTAGTTGATAAGGATATACAAATGTCGACAGAGACTTTAGTTTCAAATACTCTGGTGATGCCCAGTGATAAGGATAACCTGCTAGTCAAGGAGACTGAATCTCTATCTGATATTAGAACTGAACCAACAATGCTGCCTGCTCGAAAGATTTCCAGGTTTTCTGTGAGCACTGTAAATGAAACTCGACCTCTTAATAACTTGGTGAATATTATTGACAGTAGTGACAAAATTGGTGAGGGTCCAGACAAAAGGGATATGCCAGGTTCCACACCTCAACTTGAAAAACCAACGAAAAGAATAGATTTGAATGATGTCAAAACTATTGATCCGGAGGGGATCAAGGAGCTGAGTAAAGAAGTAAATGTAGATATTGATAACTGCGAAGTAAAACAGCGACACATGGAAGAAACCTCCGACCAAGCAATTGTGGAGAAGAGTGGCACCAAGCATGGGGAAGAACCCGAAACTAGGACAGAAGGAAAGAATGCAGATGACCAAACTGGTTTGAATGTCGTTCAAGCAGTAGGAGGAGGCACCACTCCTGTCCAAGAGAGTACCCCAGAAAATACAATAATCCCAGGGAGTGGTGAGCAAGAAACCCTTATTGAGCAATCTCACCACAAACTGTCACAGCAAAATTCTCTTGACAAGGCTACAGCTGATGCAAGGTAAGCTACTTTTTTAATTGTCTTCATTTTTTGACTTAATTAATTATTTTTACATTGATAGGTCATATATTAATTTTCTTCTCAACTTGGTCTAAATAATTTATTTTTATTTAGTTTTAAATTAATACTATATAAATAAAGGGTGATAGCTCATTTTTATTTTCTTGGGTAATATTAAAACTAAACAGATTTTGTCATGTCCAAGAGCATTTAAATAAATGTGTTAAATTACAATCTGCTCGAAGACAGGTTGGGAAAATTGAGTAAGACTATAACTTAAAGTTTTGTTGGGCTGATAAGTTAAACCTTTTTTTACATATTTGTAAAGTAAAAATTAGAGATTGGTATAATCCACCATTAAATGCATGCGAATCATTTTCTCTTTGAAAAAATTATGAATTAAAGAGGAAGTAGATATAAAACAGAATAATTTAACAAAGAGTTGGCCCAGTGGCTAAATAATTTTATAATAATGGAAATTGATAAAAATAAAGAAAAAGGAAAAGTAAACTAATAAATATTAATTTAATTAAGAAAGCCCACCTGGGGCGGGGGGGGGGGGGGGATTTGGGAAGAATCCCATGCAGGTGACATCTTCTTTCTTCTATAGTAGAATTAGTCAAACACACATTTCAACAGAAATTTTAACACAAATTGAGTAATATTTCAACAAGCACTTGATTGGAAAAAGGAATAGTGATAGAAATAATATATCATATTAAAAAAGGAATAGTAATATTAGTAGTAGTAGTAATAATCATAATAAAAACCAACAAAAAAATTAAAAGGGTTAATCTTTTAGAAAGAAAGAATTTATCTTCTATTAAGGCCTGGTGGTAATCTTGATTGAAGGATGTAGCTGGTAGGTGGATCCCACATGTGCTGTAGAGTGGGGGTTACTGGATGTGTATGATCCTTTGGTAGTCGATTTTTCTTCTTGGATTCTCTTGGGGTCAAGAAGTTTAGGCCGAACTAGAATATTGTGGAGATTGCGTGCCCATTTTAAATTGACTCTTTGGGATGAGCTAAGAAGGTTTTGGGTATAAGTGAAACTGGTTAGGAACTTAAAGTTACTTTTAAGGATAGAGTTTATTTGGTGTAGACCAGGATGGTATTGTGTTGTGAGAGGGATGTCCTCAATTTTATTTTTGGAGGATCATTGTCATCTCTGGAGAGTGCTTTGAAGATTTGGTTGTCTATTAGACTTGGGATAACCTCTGCCTTGGAAAGCTGGGGAGAGTTGTTCACAACATTCAGTAAGATCAGCGGTTTGTGAACATATAAGTTTGGCTTGGGTGGCAAGGCTTAATGGTAGATAACTTTTTGTGTATAAAGGTTGGCTGCTATGATAGTGGAGGTATTGTTGGTGACTGGTGGGTTTTTTTATACATACATTGGTATGAATTTGGTTGATTTCAAGGAACAGATTCACGTCAAGGCGAGACTATGCTGTGATTTATTGTAGGTGAAATTTAAGGAGTTGCAATTGTTGAGATTATCTAGAAGGATGTCCAAGGATGCTTCAGAGTGAGGCCAGATCATGAAAATGGCAACAATGTAGTGCAGCCACACAGAGGGTTTGATGGGCTGAGATTGTAAAAAAGCGTTCTTCTAGTAGTCCCATGTAAGGATTTGGGTATGAAGAGACCTTGCATGTACCCTTATCTATACCCTTTATCTGTAGGTAGGGTTTGTCCATGGCATGGGCGCACACATTGCTTCTTGATACACAAATCTTTACATGGGACTACAAGGACATGTTTTACAATCTCAGCTAATCAAACACTCTGCACAGCTTTGTTACATTGATGATCTGGCCTCACTCTGAAGCATCCTTGGACATCTTTATAGATAATATTAATATTCCAAATATTCCTGGTAAGAATCTGGGAGTTCTTGGATTCTCTCTTTATCTCTCTCTATGTATACAATAACACTTTTTTAAGTGTTTATCTGTCATTTCATGAAATTATATGAGTGATCACAGTTTCTAAACAGATGTTTATTGGTAATTATTTAAATTTCTAGAGACAGAGAAATATTCTAAATTTAAAACTAAGTAAACTGAATTAAAAATATTTTGGAAAATATTAAACCTTATTAAAGTTTACAGTTTCTCCACCAACGTATATATGATGTGTGTTCAACAATTATTTCTCTCCACCCCCTTGACTATTGCTCAACCCAAAGGATGTGGGCTGGCAGTGGCCCATTACTGGTGATACAATTTTGTTAGCTACTATTCATTGTTTTTTAACATAAAACCAACCATATTTGAGAAGAGCTACTGGTTTAGGCGAGTATTTTAATTATTACGATACAGACAACAGATCGACATAAAAAGTTAATTTTCATAAAAATCTCAAGACATACTTTCAACTTCATGATATTTTCTCTCTACCCTGTAAATAAAAGAAAGTAAGAAAATATAAGAACAAATTATTTAGGTATTAGTGGAAGGATATCCAAAACCCCAATTATAATTTAAATAACACCTTCATATAGCTTCTAGGGGCATATATTCTTCAAACAATTCCTGGAGGAGGCCCCAACCCCCTCTTCCCGCTCACGCCTAGCCCAATAAGGTTCTCTTGCCACTGATTAAAACACCTCAGACCTAGAAACGCTTCAATTTGTATCCTCTTAATTGTTTGGATTGAACTTTTTTGAGAACAAAACCTGAATAGATACCTTTTATTCTCATGGAAGAGTAGAATGCAAACCGACACTTGTCCCATTTCAATCCATGCCTTTATGTAGATAACATTAAATATTTGTTTGCTACCAATGCTGCTACTTTTTTTTAAATAATTAATTCTATCTATTAATTTTAGAAAACATTCTAAAGTAGTTTAAAGTAAGGAGTGGTAGTAATTAAAGTTAAGACTTATATAAAAAATTCCAAAATAGCTATAATAAATATATGATTTATAATTTAATAATTAGATAGTTTTAAAATTGGTAGATGAATT